>CM034701.1:112720458-112745639 GCA_020142125.1 Phrynosoma platyrhinos | reverse complement strand
GGGGGGGGTGAGAGGGAGTGAGTGAGGGAGAAAGAACACTCTCTTTTCTCTCTCCTTGGCCCACCAAGAGCCACGTTTTTCTAACCCTTTCTGTGCAGAAAACTCCAGGTCAGGGGTAGGCAACCTTTCCCCTTTAAGGGCTGAGGGACTTCAGCTCCCAGAAGCCTCAGCCATGTTGGCCAATAGTCCCATGTTGGCCAATAGCTCCTGGGATTCTGGGAGCTGAAGTCCCTCAGCCCTTAAAGGGAAAAGGTTGCCTACCCCTGCTCCAGGTTAATTCCCGCCATCACAAATTCCTTTCCCCGACGCTTTGTCCCGGGATGATTGCGCGACAAGAGAGAGGAGGAGAGGGATCTATGGGTCGGGAAGGAAGGGGCATGGATGGATGGTGGTGGTCCCTGGGAGTCCCCCTTGGCACCCCCTTCTTTCTTAGACTCACCTCGCCCAGGAAGCAGGCCAGGAGTGCCAGCCCCAGTGCCAGCCCCATCTCCTCCACAGTCTGGGTTTGGGTTCAAAGAGAGGGAAAGCCAGCTTCTCCACCCTCCATGACTCAGCAGCAGGGGCAGGAGATGGACTAAGGGCAGGCAGACTTTCCCCAAAGATCAGCCCCATCCTTTATTTATAGCCTCTCTCTGAGGCCAACCCACTAGGGAGCCTTGCCTTCCCCCTTTGACGTCAGAGACATGCACACATACACACCCATCTAAACTTTGCCAAACTTTTCAGGATCTTTCCCTGAGCCTTGGCAGCCTGAGAGCCATTTATTGATTTTTTAGAGGGGTTGCAGACTGCCAGAAATAGTGCAAATGGAGTCCATTTTTAGGGTTAGGGTTAGGGTTAGGGAATCATGGGAACTGTATTTTATTGTGGCACCAGAGCTCTCTGACAGAGAAGGCTCAATGTCTCAGGAAAAAAACAAACAATTCCCATGATTCCCTAGCACTAACCCTAACTCTAAAAGTGGACTCAATTTGCACTATTTCTGGCAGTCTGCAACTCCTAACTTACTATTTCAAGGGTTTATATCCTGCCCTCCCCCCCAAAAAAATAGGATTCAAGGCGGGTTGCAATGATTTAAAAAGGCACATGTCTTTTGCTACCATCCACCGGCCATGATCTTGGAAACGTTTTCCGGGTTCCCAACTTTGGCTATCTGCCTTCCAAAGTCGTTTTTGGTTTGTTTGTTTGTTTGTTTTTCTCCCCCGATTTAGGACGTAGTAGGGTTTTCTTGGCAAGTTTTTTCCCAAAGGTTTTTTTTTTTTAACCTGGCCTTCCTCGGAGGCTGAGAGAGTGTGACTTGCCCAAGGTCAGGCAGTTCCTGGCAGTGCCTGATGAAGAAGCCCGTGGAGCTTCGAAAGCTTGCAACAAGTATATTGGGCATTTTGGTGAAAGGGATCACTGTTTGGGGGATTTTTGTTTGAATCTGGTCTTCCAGGTGTTTTTGGACTGCCACTCCCAGAAGCCTTCAACCATCTTGGGTCCAAAACACCCACAATGCAGAAATAATCCAGTTTGAGACCGCTTTAAGTGCCCTGGCTCAGTGCTAGGGAATCCTGGGAACTGCACTTTTGAGAGACATTAAGCCTTCTCTGTCAGAAAGCTCTGGGGCCACAATAAATTACAATTCCCAGGATTTCCTAGCACTGAGCCAGGGCAGTTAAAGTGGTCTCAAACTGGATTATTTCTGCAGTGTAGAGCTGAAGTCCAAAACACCTGGAAGGCCAGAGGTTGGGAATCGCTACCAGGCTTCCCTCTCGCTGTTTTACTGAGAAAGCCACTTTCCCCCCCTAAAAGTTTTGAAAGTCACAACCACTCCTGGAGTGGAATAAGAGGACAAAACACAACCCAACTGTTTGTTCATTTAATAGAGATACTTAAGGTATTTATTTCTCCACTGGATGCCAAAATGGTGCCAGGAGAGAAAAACTTCAAGTTGCTGGGGTTTTTTTAGTGAACTTTTTATTATCAAACCACTGTACAAACTTGCAGTGATAAATATGCAATGTTTTGTAAGCAACATAAAGCTATGCTGTTTTTGTCGTGTGTCTTCAAGTCGGTTCCGACTTATGGCGACCCTAAGACAACAGGGTTTTCTTGGCAAGTTCTTCAGAGGAGGTTGAGAGAGTGTGACTTGCCCAAGGTCATCCGTTGGGTTTACATGGCCCAGTTGGGATTCAAAAAATTAAACTAAAGCTACTAAACTGAATTAAAGGTGCATGCTAAAATTTCCTGCCTCTGAATATAACGAAGGGAAATCTGTGTCTTGCAGTCTATTTTGAGGCTTAACTTTTGAGTTCAGTAATTCAGTTTTCCCTGTCATTCTCTGCTCTTGTGCCCCAACAAACTACCATTCCCGGAATTCCATAGCATTGCACCATGGCAGTTAAAGTGGTGCCAAACTGGATTATTTCTGCAGTGCGGATGCAGCCTAAGGAGGCATCACTATTCAGCTACTTCAAATGATCTGATGCTGTGTGAAGGTTTTCCCATTAAAATCATACTCCAAACTTTACTCCACCTTTTAACAACAGCAAGACAGAAAGGCTAATGTAGACTTTTATGTTCAAGTAAAAATTACCACAATCACAGAAGCCTCAACTATTTCAAGTAATATTTGCAACACCTGCTCATGAATTGACCTCATCTGTTGTTGTTGTTGTTGTTTGCTATCAAGTCAACTTCACTTTATGGTGGCCCCATGAATGGGAGGCATCCAACAGCTCCAGTCATCAACTGGTCTCAGGTCTTGGAAGCTCAGGATTGTGGC
The DNA here is from genome assembly GCA_020142125.1 of Phrynosoma platyrhinos. Lineage (NCBI taxonomy): Eukaryota > Metazoa > Chordata > Lepidosauria > Squamata > Phrynosomatidae > Phrynosoma > Phrynosoma platyrhinos. The sequence continues at coordinate 112,742,872 of CM034701.1, read as the reverse complement.
TTTCTTGATTGACTCAGTCCATCTGTAATGCAGTCGCCCTCTTTTCCTAGTGCTTTCCATTTTACCAAGCATTGCCCTCTTCCCCAGTGACTTGTGATGTCTTATGATATGCCCAAAGTGCCATAGCTTCCATTTTGTCATTTTGCTTTTAGTTCAGGCCTGATTTCTTCTAGAACCCATTAATGTGTCTTTTTAGCAGTGCCATGGTTATTATGCAGAACTATCCTCCAGCATCGTATTTCGAGAGTTGATCTTGTCAGGTTTCTTTGGTATGCAGTTTTCGCAACCACACATAGAAATCAGAACGACTATGGCATGGATGATCCTATGGTGGTATTAGTGATATGTCTTTACAGTTGAATCTCTACCCTGCCCACTTTTCCCCCCGGTTCCACTTTTGTCTAATGGCATAGTGAAGATGAAGTATGAAGAGCATTTAGCAGCCAGCCTATCTCTGTAAACTAACCACAAATGGGAAAAGAGTGCTAGTGACAAGCCACAAAATGCTACTCAGCACACACTGTGGTGTCAAATACATGTTACAATAAATTGTATAAGATGAGCAATATAATAGATGAAAGGTATACTAATCAAACACTGAGCAGAGAGTGTGCTGGCACACAACAGGAGCACAACATACCAGTATGTACTACGATATTACAAATAAAGGAAAACCCAGAATACTATACAACAGTAACACAATATTTGTATGCTCTACTATACAAATAAAAGGAAGACACAGATTTGAAAAAAGACATGCTGATGATAACCTGTTTTAAGATCTCTGTCAGGAACTATTTTCCTTCCATCTTTGAGTGCCACTCTGTTCAAAATATATAAAAACTTATTTTTATAATACATATACTATACTATAATACATGTCTCAAATCACATAATATATGAATTATATAGTCTATAATATTGCTAGAAGCTGATACATTTTATACTTCCAGGAGTAGGCCACAGAAAGTTGTAAGACTAAATGTTCCATATTCCCTGGGAAATTGAAACTAGGTCATAATGATCCTGCTAGAGCCAGTGTGGTGTAGTGGTGTGAGTGCTGGACTACAGCTCTGGAGGTCTGGGTTCGAATCCCTGTTTGATCATGGAAACCCACTGGGTGACCTTGGGCAAGCCACATTCTCCCAGCCTCAGAAGGCAAAAGCAATCCACTCTGAACGAATCTTGCCAAGAAAACCTTGTGATAGGGTTACCATAAGTCAGAAAACGACTTGAAGGCACACAACAAAACGATCCTGTACAGTTGATTATATTCTTCCTGAGCTGAAAGATGTAGGTTTGGGGCATGTATACAGGTTATGTTTAAGTTATTATGCCATATTTTGAACAGAATAGCCCTCAATAGCATCTTATCAAGATCTTCAGCAAATAGCTCCTGTACTGTGTTGTTTTTTTAATTCATGCCTGAAGAGATGGGAATTTAATGCTGTTTTAAATACGGACAGTATATTCACCTGTTGAATCTCTTCCAACAGATTATTCCACAGTCTAGGGGTGGCTGATGAAAAAGTTAGCCCTGTTACAGTTGGATATTATGTTGTATTTTTCTTCTGTTTGTTTATTTGTACTGTATAGTGCTTATGTTATGTAACTACAGAATGCCAGCCCATTATTCAATACATCCATCCCTTTATTTGTATAGTACCTATCCCCTGCGCCCTAAGATTGGAACCCAAGATGATTTACAAGAAATACAAGGCCACATGTAGTTAAAAATCTAAATAAATAAATTAAAATACTAGTGTTAAACAGACTCACCTTGCTCTGGCAAGTAAATGAGGCAATAACATAATTTTAATTGTTTACTGTTATCTGTGACAGATTACTGAGTCTAGGAATGAGGAAAATAAATTTCTTCCCCTTGTGTGTGTGGGTTTCTACTTCTAATATTAAAACAACAATAACAGTAACAATTTCTTACCTGCCTTTCCCCAGGGATCAAGGAGAGGAAAAGCAAGGCACCACACATAACATCAGTTAAAGCACATAGCACCAGTTTAAAAGAAGATATAAGACCAATACATACTGAAACAATTGGTCCATGGTTTAAAGTTCATCATTTAAAGTTAATAATTTAAAAGTCATCTGGACAGACCTGCCTGAAGAGACGGGAATTTAATGCTGTTTTAAATATGGACAGCATATTTAGCTGTTGAATCTCTTCCAACAGATTATTCCATAATCTAGGGGTGGCTGATGAAAAAGTCCTTTGGGTGTTAGTTGGTAACTTAGCTGATTAGAATAAATGTTCCCCTGAGGACTTGAGTATATGGGGTGAATTATATGGGAGGAAGTGATCCAATAGGTAACCTGGACCAAAACCACTCTTAACCATTTAAACAGGTGACACTTCTAAGATGGTTTGCTTTCTAGATACAAGCTAAAGGCTTAGTTTCAGCGGACTAAGGATCTCTGTCAAAGCTTGCTGTGTTTGACAAGCTGAAGCTATGCAGTCAGAACTAGGAATCAGAGTCTAATCAAGGGCAGAGCTAGGTAAAATGAGGGCATTGCCCTCCAAATAAAAATTCTGCCCCCTTTTGAAATTCTCCTTCAACTCCCAAATTTCTAGAATCACAGTAACTTAAAACTTCAATGGTGCCTTTAAACATAGAACTTAGGCATCCAAAGAAAAGGGGCAGGCAAAGTTACCAAGGGAATGTGAAAACAGTAAATAGAAGAGCTCTAGAGGTGTAAATCATTTTCAGTGTCTCACTCTGTGCAATGCTGGAAATTTGGGGACTGAAGGAAAATGCCATAGGGGGGGCAGAATTCTTATTTAAGAGGGCAATGCATGCATTCATTTCCCCCTACTTGGTAACTGTTCCCCTGAATTCAGTGAAGCTTAATCAGTGATAATTATGTCTAGGACTGTTCTGCTGACTCTAATAAAATGCATACAAAGTTATGCACTGCTGTTCTTGGGGGCATGCATATATCAATATACAGTATATGGGATGGAGAACTCTGGGGCTTTAAGGGACCACCTAGAAGACCTTTGAAGGCTTCACACTTCTCCTGCCACCTTGAAACTTTGTTCCTCCCAAATGCTCCCCACCTGGGGGTGGGGAAGAGAATTGGCTATGTTTTGGTTCTCTCTGAACAGTTTTAAGGGTGTCCGACTGAACTTTGGAAATGATTTGGGATGACATAAATGGTCTTAGGGCACAGTGGCTTCAGTATATATGTGCACACTATCATAGTGAGTGCCTGCTTTTCAAAATTTATGGTTTGTATAATCTTTTAACAAATTGTAATGTTTTAATGTTTAATGTTTTAACTTTATAAATTGTTTGCTTCTTAACTGGCTTTTATATTTATACTTTAATAAAAGTTTTTGTATCATTTTAAAATCTGCAATTTTCAAAAATGTCGTTAACCACCTTGAGTCCCATTACTGGGAGAAAGGTGAAATAGAAATGATGAAGATGATATAATATTGCTGCTTCTCTTCACCACCCTTCATTTGGGGTATCCTTTTTCCAAAGTCCCATCCTCCTTGCCTAAGTCCAATTTCCTCAGTAATGAGCCTACCTTCTCAGTCCTTTGGTTCCTGTCCTCTTAGATCATGTTTCTTTTGCCCTTTCCTGTACTATTTTATCCACCTTGCCATTTTCCAATACCCAAGCAGCTCAGGAAATGGCATCTAAGGTCTTTGTATTCAACTTCCTCTATGGCAGGAGGCCAACTCAGTGAATAGCAGGCTAAGGCATCCCCATGTCTACTGTAACAGCCATTGCTATTGTTACTATGTTCTTTCAAGCGGACTCTGACTTACGGTGACCCTACTGTAGGGTTGCCTTCTTTTGTATACAAGCACCTTCAGCACCTTTCCTGGCAGTCTCCTTTCCAAGTTCTAAATAGCCCTGATCCTGCTTAGTTTCCATGATGAGACAGTAGTCAATATTTTAGGGTATTCAGGCCATCGCAGTAACACAATGTAATTTGCTCTCTGGTAGAAAAGTAGTGTTCCTTTGCTTGTACGAAAAACAAGTTTCTGGCTTGTGAAAAAATTAAAAAGTAACATTTTAATAAACAGTAATGAATAAAATGCCTCCACACAACAGTCAACATATGGTACAAAGATCATGTGTTCCACAAACACAAGTTCCAAATGCTTCCAAACAAAGTAACTACAGTTTACAAATATTGTTAGTTATTCAGACTTGAAAGATATTGGGGACTCCAGAGACAATGTCCATTTTAAGTGTAGATGTTATGAACTTCATTTGTTGTCACCAGTTTTGTCAATAGTTCTGTGCTTCCTGAAATGTCCTGAGTTCAAAAAAAGAAAAGAAAAAGACGATTCAATATACAAATAACTGTTGCTTACTTAATTGCCCCACTCTCATTTATAGAATGGGGGGGGGGGGCAGAAGCTGTATGTTCATAGCCATTTAAATCCAGTTCCTGCCACAGACCACAACAGTGCAACACTTCCCCAGTTATGGGGAAAAGGCAGGATCGATAGATAGACAGACTGACAGACAGATAGATAATAACAGCAATAATTTAGAAGCCACAACAATTGAAACTAACATAAAAGCAGGCATTCTTTAGTAGGATAAATTAGGTTTCTGATGCATGACCCATGAAAGGAAGTCTGGGGATAAGCTTAGATACTTCAGCTTACTATGCCATTGTATCTAATGGGACTTGAGCATCCACAGATTTTGGTATCCATGGGAGGTCCTGGAACCAAACCCCAACAGATACCAAGAGCCCACTGTACTATCAATTTAAAAACACAATTTTGAATAAAGAAATGAATGGATATGTTTTAAGAATATTTTCAAATATGGAAAAAATATAGGAATTTACACAGGAAGCTTGTAATTCATATTTCCTCAGGTTAAACTGTGAAAGGAAGCAGTCCAATGAAGGCGGTGGGACTTTAAGTAGTTATAAATCATGGTTGGTACAAGAACCTGGCAAGGTCAGTAGCTGTTGAGAGAGACTGGAAGTATGAAAGACTCCCTGTTAGTCCAGAAACAAAAAGATGATTTGAGGTCCATAGCCAAGATACAACCAGCATGCTTCTGCTGGAGGGTTTCCAGCAAATGCCCAGCTTGGCTCTTCATGTAACTGTATCCTTAAAATTGTTACCTCTATAAAAAGCTCTTTCCATAAATTAACATTAATTTTCTTCACAGCAACTACCATGGTGTCTAAGTAGCCAACAGCTCAGGTAAGGTAATTAAGGCTTACCTTAACCAAACTCTTTAGAATTTTGGAAGACAGAACAGGCTGGAAAGCTTCAACTGTTACCAAATCCAATTTGAGGATATCAGTGTAACACTGATAAAACACTGCAGGGATTTTCCACACTTGGCAGTAACTGAGAACTAGGCGCAAGGGGAGAGAAAAGGCAAACATGATTATTCACTTGCTCTTGCAGTAGAAAGTAAAACACAAAATGTTGAACAAATCTGATTGAAACACACATTTTTAACACTTAATGGGTGGGATTATGTATTTTATGCATAGTGTTTCACCCATGCAGTTTCACATCCTTCCTTCCCACCATGGAGGACACTTTCAACCACAAGGAAAACTGCCACAGCAATCTAGGGAAGGATAGGAGGTACCCAAGCAGTATCTGCCTGGGGTTCAGCAGCCAGAACAAGCAGCCCATTCCTTCCCTGTTCTCTGCCACTGTTGGTATTTGTTTGTCCTGTTACTGTGATTACTTTAATGTATGTTTTAATGTGTTTTAATCTGGTTATTGTTTAATATTATTTTAAGGGGTGGGTGGACTCTGGGATTATATTGTACTCTATGTATTTTAACGCTGTATGCCGCCCCGGTTGCATTGCAGAGGGGCGGGATAAAAATACATTATTATTATTATTATTATTATTATTATTATTATTATTTACACCTGACATCCCTCCCCCCATCTCTCACAGCAGCACTCCAGTGTGGAAAAGTTGCCTTTTGTCAGGATTGTGGTGATTACAATGCACAAGATGGTTTTGAATATCTCCTTGCACAACATCCAAAATAGGACATACATTCATATTACCCTCATTTACTTGAATGTATGTCACTAAGACATACACCGAGGCACTAAGTTCTAGGCAATGTAGCAAGGTGTGGTTTCCTTTTGGAATAGGATACCAAGACATTCTCTGAGTGTGAGCTTTAAACTGAGGTAATTTTGGCATTACTGTTATATGTTATCTGAAAGTGCAACATGTTACATTAAGGCAAATAACTGCACAGCTAGGAGTCACCTGAAACACACTTGTTGCCAATATTAATTCAGTGTTGTGCTATTGGAAAATAAGTAGTAAAGGTACAAAGGGCAAACACAGAGAGAAATAAGTTATTTAATTGGCAAGTGGACCATGGTGGGGGTGCTATTTTGCCACTCCCCGTGATAAGACGTCTGGTTAATTGAAGTGTAATGGAATACCTGCAGCAGGGAGATCCCGTACAATATTTGGCTGTTCTAGAAGTGAACAACAGACTTGATCTTTGAACTCTGTTGTCTTTAATGCTTTCAGAAAAGGAGATGGAAGTGTTAGAATTGATTCTGTTGTTTTATAATCTGTAATGGAACATGATGAGAGAACTAGAACCTGTAAATCAATCTTCCGCATGCATCCAAAAACCTAGGATAAAGATACAAATTTCAGTGTGAGTGTGACAAATTTAAGAAGACTGGCTATACCAAGTCTGATTCACACTAGTAGCTGATGTTATTGTGGTTTCTTCCATGTGAAATATCTGTGTTATCACATTAACACAGGAAGCAGCCATAGAGAAGTGGCATTCATATTGTAAGCCAAATCACAGACCAAATCTTATGACTTCTTACCCAGAGCAAGCCACAGTGAAGTCAATAGGACTTATTTCTGGGTACACATTTACACAGTTACTGTTAATACTGTAGCAACAAGAGTGCTATGGCTTCTTAGAGGTTTCTTTAGGCACTGAATTTGCCCGCTCAGTGCATCCACATCTGCAGACCTTCAGCCCAATAACAGATTTACATTGAGAAAGATAACATACTACAAACCACTATTAGCTAACCACTACAAACACTGTTCACCATAACCTAAAAAGCATTGTCAGTTAAAAACTGTCTGGTGCTGTATGCCCTTTTCTGAGGAGTTGCTGCTAATGTACTGATGGTCAAGTGGCAAACAAATAATGTGAAGAGCTGCTATCTTTGCAAGACAGGCTGCCTTCTTTTGTAGGCAATAACCTATTCCATTCTGAAGAAGCAGCCACGGAAGCATGTTGCCGTAGGCTGGGTACAATATGGTTCCAGGTAATGGATGAAGTCTCATCACACTGTACAAAGTTGGATGGCAATCCCAACCAGTGGTGTCACTTGGGTTGATGTCACCCAGTGCGGTAACTCATGGTGTCACCTCCTCCCATTTCACACCATACAGAATCCTTAGTAATGCTTTTTTGCACTAATGTTACTCGTAAATTGTAATTCCCATATACCACTGAATGTAATGCTAATAGCTGTGACATAAACTGGCAATATTAAAATTATACATTTAAGCTACAATATCATACATACAACCTAAATGTATTTACATATACATAGTGAAGATTTGCTTAAAATGTGATGTTTTTAAAGACATTTTTCAAAGTCCGCACACACCTCTGCCACCCCCCCCCCCAGTGATGCCACTGATCCCAACCCATGTTGCTTTTCCTGGCAGGTGAAATTAAGTACTATTTTGCTCTTAAGAAAGGAAATAATATGGAGGGGCAGGATGTGGCTACATAGATTTCTCTGTTCTTTCCTCTCTTTCACCTTTAAGAGAGGCTTGTTTCTTTCCTTTAAACAATACATATCTTATGTCAATGGATAAGAAACCTCCCCTAAAGGTAAATAGCATTTTTCCCATCACAGTGGTGGCTGTAGGGGCATGTGTTGCAATATAGCCTCCCTTCCTTCTGGAAGTTGCCCACCTCTTGCACAAATGTCCAGTGAATTATGAATGAAAACAACTATTAGTTACAGTGTATTCCTAGACACATATGCTCTGAAGCAAATTCCACAAAATTCAATGGGTCTTACTTCTAGGTGTGTTTATGTAAGGCTAGCATTAAATTCATTTTCATACTTCACCAAAGTGTGAACTCACAAATTTTTGGGTGTGAGCAAAATGAGGACACTGCCCCCCCCTAATAATTCTGACCTCTCTCCATGAAGTTTTTCTTCACTCCCCAAATTTCTAACATTGCAGTAAATTAAAACTTCAGTTGAGCTTTTAGGCATTCAAAGAAAAGGTTCAGGAAACATTACCAAAGGAACGTGAACATAATGAGTAGAAGTGTTCTAGGTGTGAACAATTTTCAGTGTCTCATTCTACAATGCTAACTGAAGGAAAATTTAATAGGGAGAAAGAATTCTTATCTGGAGCCCTTGTCCACATTTTTCTTTCTCTGCAGCTACTCCGGTATGTGTGTGATAATTAATTTGACCCCCTGGTCTATATCTCACCAGTGCCAATGAACTTGTGCTTCTTACCTTTTCAAGCCACTGAAACTGTTGGTCTTCAGCCACATAACAATTGCACTGGCACAATAAAACCTGGAAAGGGTGATAATAAAATTTTCATGAATTTCTGCAATATTATGTTAACAGGTAGTGTATGAGACACTATTCCTTAAGGCAGTGAACCCCCCTTTGGTGACCTTTGACCCCTTCTGACTTCTCAGAACCCGCTTTTTCTGTCTTCACCCCACAAAACAAGTTGAATCATCTTTTCTGGGAGCTCCCAGGAGCAGGCGAAATTCATCTTTTAAATTGGTTGCATGGTTTCCTTGCACTGCTTGACATAAAAATAGAAGCAACTCCCATATCTGCAGGGAATCGTCCCCAGACGTACCGTGGATAGTGAAAATTGCAGATAATAGTGAACCCTATATTTCTGGCAGAGGTTGACCACAGAGCCATGCTAGAGGACCTTAAAATGTCTAGAAAGACCACATTTTTTTCAGTCGTGGGTAAGCGAAGCTGTGGGTACCAGTCCCAGAGACATGGGGATCATACTGTACCTATTTTCAAAAGCTAAAGTGGACTTTCAACCCCTTTCAGCTTTGTTTTGTTTTGAAAGCTTTTTGGCTTTATTGGCAGTTGGTGTAGCCCCACAAAAAGATCCTGGGGCAGAAAAGTGCCCCCCAGACCCACTGGAGTTCCCCACTCCTGATCAAGGCTATAATCCAATTGGCACTTTCCTGGGAATGAGCCCTATGAAACACAGCAGAAGTTACTGCAGAACAAACATGCATAGGGTTGTGCTGTACCTTCTTCACAGCATTTAATGCAAATTGAAGAGGCTTTAACTCAGTTATAAAGCACATATTATCATGCCTCGTATCACTAGAACCTGGATTCATATACTTGAAGATGGTGGGAAATTTAGGATGGGTACCCTGAAGGCACCAGATCGAGTGCTAGAAGCTAAGCAAGGTCAGATGTGGTTAGTAATTGGATGGGAAACCACAAACAAATACCAGGTGCTGTACGCTATACTTCAGAGGAGGGAGCTGGCAAACCCACTTCTGAGCATTCCTTTCTAAGAAAACCCAATGAAATTCATGGCATGGATCTCTAGTGCAGCACTTAACAGTTAAGCTATGAAAGCTCAGGCACAAAATCATGACAAGTAACTGCTAAGGAAGCAGCAGTTATCTACATTAATTATGATCTTCCAACCCTCTTTGGGGGGAAAAGGAAGATATGAAAGGTGTACTTACAGTAGGATCTGAAACCAAGCGATAAAACAAACAGAATGAATTTGTTGGAAGGACATTGGTTGTGTCTGATGTTCTTGACCACTCATTCCATAATTTGACAGATCCAACTAACTCCCAGCATCCCGAACTCAAAACAAAGGAAGACAAGAATGCTGTAAACAAAACCAGATTTGTTTTATGCATTATTGTTGTATTTGGCATGTTGCTATCAACTACATTTGCAACGTAGTCATTTAGAGATGTACTTCAGTTTACATAGTTTATGTGATGCAAAAATTGGGCACACACTTTGAAACCAATGGAAGTGACTGTAAGACTCTCATATTTGGTTAAACAATGAAACACAGAAAACAGTAACAGTATCTGTATTGCTCACCTACTGCATTCTGACCCACAGCCAAGATGAACTTTGAGCAAGGGAACTGTTCTTCTGTAGAAACATTCAGTGTTGCATTCCAGACAACGTGAACCTCTCTAAATATAAGAAACGGAAGAGTCAATGAGCTCCGACAGAGAAGATGGCTGGGAAGTCCACCATATTAACAATTCATACTAGCAATGAAGACTTCTTAAATGCCAAAGTAGCCTCTTAAATTTTACAATAACAGACCAAACAGCTGTTTTCATTCAAGCCCACACAAAGCAACTTGTAAGAAGGCTCATTTCAAAATTATAGCCATGTAGAATCGTAGGCAGAGAGATCTTGTAGCACCTTTGAAACTAACTGAAAGAAAGAAGTTGGCAGTATGAGCTTTCGTAGACTTAAGTCTACTTCCTCAGATTTTCCCAAGGGCTAGTCAGAATTTAAATCGTTTCTCTGAAGCACTAAATTGTAATGATTTAAATTTAATTTAAATTAAATCAACTGTTTTCATAATAAAAATCACAACCATGTTTTGTTGTTTTGTTTTCCCTGTGTTAAAGTTATTGTTTTGCATTGTTGGAAAATCTTTAATTAAACAAACAAACAAAAATTAATAGTGAGCAAAACCCTACTTAAAGCCTGTCTGGGATCCTGTATTTGGAGACACAGCTATGATGACAGAGCCCTGCCATCATAGCTATATGTCCCGATGTTACCTCCCAAAAATCCCAACAGGAGGATTTCCAAAGCACTGGAGGGACAATTTAGTCCTTCAAAGAAATAACTTAAATAAATAAATCCTGAGTAGCCCTTGGGAAAATGACTCCTCCAGCCCTCTCTTGGCAGCGAGGTGTTTTGTGACAGGCAGCTGCGATAAAACCACACTGGGATTTCTGGCCACTGCAACAGAGCAACAACCATAAATGTAAAGTCCAAAAATTACAATACTGTAAGTCAGACTTACGACATTGTAAATACTAAACAGCAAGTAATGCCAGCCACAATTTTGTTGTTGTGTGCTTTTAAGTCATTTCCAACTTATGGCAACCCTATCATGAGGTTTTCTTGGCAAGTTTCTTCATAGGGGGTTTGCCATTGCCATCCTCTGAGGCTGAGAGAATGTGACTTGCCCAGGATCACCCAGTGGGTTTCCATGATCAAAGGATGATCTGAATCCTGCTCTCTAGAGTCATAGTCCAATGCTCAAACTAGCACACCATGCAAATATTTTTAATATTTATTTATTACTGGATTTATATCCCATCTTTCTCCCAAAATGAGATTCAAGGCAGCTTACAATAATGTTTAAAAAGGAGACAACTAAGACATTAATTACAACAGTTTAAAAATAACTTAATAATCTGTTGTTGTTGTGTACCTTCAAGTCCCTTCCAACTTATGGCAACCCTAAGGCGAACCTATCAAGGGGGTTTTCTTGGCAAGATTTCTTCAGAGGTTTGCCATTGCTCCTGCCATCCTCTGAAGCTGAGAGAGTGTGACTTGCCCAAGGTCAGCCAGTGGATTAACTTGGTTGAGCCAAGATTCAAATCTTGATATCTTAGAAATGCATGATCTTTTTAATATCGTAATAATAATAATAACAACAACAATCCAATGCTCAAACCACTACACCACTCTGGCTCTACTCACATTAAAACACAATGATTAAAAAAAACACAGCATAGTTAAAACACACAGAACCATAGTTTTAGCACTATAGTTAAAAAAAAAGACAAGGGCAGCCCTTCAAAAAATAAATAAATAAAAGGGTGAGCGTGTGGGGATGGAGAGGAGAAGGTGCTGCAATTATTGATCTGGGGGGTTGACAGGGAAGGCACTCTTAACACAGAATCATAGAGTTGGAATATACCCTCAAAGGTCATCCAGTCCAACCCCTTTCCTGGACTTTGCAAATCTCCCTATAGTCACAAGGCCAGAAGGAGGAGGATCCTGCCTGCAAAAGATATCCTCCCCACAATCTACCATCTTGACTAAAGACTGAAACAACATGTAGGCATCTGACTAACATCTCCAGTTGTTTTTCTCCTGTTTGGCTTGCAACATCTTTCTTGCCTGATGAAACAGTAGGTGTTAAGTCCTGAATCATAGAGTTGGAAGAGACCACAAGGGCCACCCAGTCCAACCCCAATCTGCCATGCAGGAACTCCCAATCAAAGCATCCCCGACAGATGGCCATCCAGCCTCTGCTTAAAGACCTCCAAGGAAGGAGACTCCACCACTTGGTTTGAGGGCTGTGGCAGACCAGGGTTTGAGTCCTCCCTCATCCAGCCAAGCAAACTCCCTGGGAGAACAGCAAGGCACCTCCTCTCAGCCTCAGAGGAAGGCAAGTTGGGCAAAGCCCCTCTGGACAAACCTTGTCACAAAGGGCTCAGGTGCTGCTGCTGCTGCTGCTGCTGCTTCAGGGGCTGCTACCTTTTCCCCTCCAGGGCCAGGCGAATATGGCGGTCCTCGGGCGCCTCCTCTTCCTCCTCCTCGTCCAGCCCTGCGCGGGAGGGAGCAGCCACCACCTCCCCGAAGAAAGTGGCCATGGCTCCCTTAGCAGCAGCAGCAGCAGCACCAAGACCAGGAAGAAGGCGCTGCTCTTCCGGGTCGCCAGAGGGAGGGACCACGCTGCCTGGGCCAGGCATGCGCAGAACAGGGCGGCCTAGCACGTCGTCCTTCCCTCCTTCCCCACCTCTCCTCCATTTCATGACCTTCTGCCCAGGAGGGGTTCCAGAATGTTCTCCATTTTGAGCCTCACTAAAGGCCTTTGCAGACTGCCAGAAATAGTGCACATTAAATTGAGGCACTGCCCTGGCTCAGTGCTAGGGAATCATGGGAACTGTAGTTTATTGTGGCACCAGAGCTCTCTGACAGAGAAGGCTCAATGTCTCAGAAAAAAATACAATTCCCATGATTCCCTATCACTGAGCCAGGGCAGTGCCTCAATTTAATGTGCACTATTTCTGGCAGTCTGCAAAGGCCCTAAGAGCTCCTTTCCCAGGACATGGCCTCCATTTTCAGCCTTCTGTCCAGGAAGAATTCCTCAAATGGCCTCCATTTGGAGCCTCACTAAGAGCTCCTTTTCCAGAACCTGCCCTTCATTTTAGCAGGAGTTCCCAAATGTCTTCCATTTGGAGCCTCACTAAGAGCATCTTTTCCAGAACCTGTTCTATATTTTAGCCTTCTGTCCTGGAGGAGTTCCTAAATGTCCTCCATTTTGAGTCTCACTAAGAGCTTCTTTCCCAGGACATGTCCTCCATTTCAGCCTTTTGCCCAGGAGGAGTTCCCAAATGTCTTCTATTGTGAGCCTCACTAAGAACTTCTTTTCCAGAACCTGTCCTACATGTTAGCCTTCTGTCCAGGAGGAGTTCCAAAATGTCTTCCATGCAGGGGTAGGCAACCTTTCCCCTTTAAGGGCCAAGGGACTTCAGCTCCCAGAATCCCAGGAGCTATTGGCCAACATGGGACTATTGGCCAACATGGCTGAGGCTTCTGGGAGCTGAAGTCCCTTGGCCCTTAAAGGGGAAAGGTTGCCTACCCCTGACTGAGCATCACCAAGTCCTCCTTTTTCTCCATTTCAGCCTTCTGTCCAGGAAGAGTTTCAAAATGTACTTCATTTTCAGCAACACTAAGCTTCTTTTCCAAGACCTTTCCTCCATTTCCACCTTCTGCCCAGGAGGAATTCCAGAATGTCCTCCATTTTGAATGGGATCAAGAAGCATGGATTTAATATTTACATGAGTGTTTTTAGCTTTTTATTTTGTCAGGTCCTCTTTTTTCTTGAATGTCCTACATTTTGCAGTGCATTGCCCTCCTTTGTGGTTAGGGCACATCTGGACACCCAGGCTCAGAATAAGCCCCAAAACCTCTGGGTTGCTTTCTCTCTTGCCCTCAGTTGCTTAAAACAACAACAGCAATAGTGTATATGTATGTGTGTATCTACACTGTAGAAATAATGCAGTTTGACTCTTCTTTAACTGCCCTGGCTCCCTACTACAGGATCCTGGGATTTGTAGATTTGGGAGGCACCAGCCCTCTTTGGCAGAGAAGGCTTTGTCGTTGTTGTGTGCCTTCAAGTCCTTTCTGACTTATGGCAACCCTAAGGTCACCATAACCATAAGCATGGGGTTTTCTTGGCAAGATTCATTCAAAGGAGGTTTGCTATTGCCTTCCCTGAGGCTGAGAGGATGTGACTTGCCCAGCGTGGCTAAAGACCTGGTAAAACTACAAATCCCAGTGTCAAACTGCATTATTTCTACAATTTAGATGTACCCACAGAGAGAGCAAGAGACCTCAGAGAATTTAGGGTATGAAAATAATTAGGAATAGCCATGTAGTCCACGTTTTTGTAGCTGAAATGTTTTCTTTAACTGAAATGTTCTTAAGAGCATTTTAAAAAAAACATCAATTGTATTTTTGTACTGAATTTTAGGAAAAAAAACTACATGTATGTCTGTGAAGTATAATTTATACATATATATAGATAGATAGATAGATATACTGTATATAAATTAATAATTAATCAAATGGGGCCTAAATACCCAAAAGGCATCAGAACCTTAAATGCTAAGGAGGGTAAGCTCTAGTTAGAAATTGGATGATGCAGGAACTGGTAAAAACACCTCTAAGTATGCCTAAGAAGGAGGAGATTTGCCATTGGCTTCCCCTGAGGTTGAGAGCATGTGACTTGGCCAAGGTCACCTAGTGGGTTTCATGGCGGAGCTGGGAATCAAACCCTGGTCTCCAGAGTCATGGTCCAACGCTCAAACTACTATGCCACACTGTCTCAATTCCCATTGAATTCTGCCCACCAGGATAGGGCCACTTAGGAAGAAGGAAATCAAACAGTGTTTTTAGGAGCCGACAGTGTCAGGCCTCACCTGCAATACTGTGTCCAGTTCTGGGTACCACAATTCGAAAAAGTTATTGAGAATCTGGAGTGTCCAGAGAAGGGCAACCAAAAATGGTGAAGGGTCTGGAAACCTTGACCTGTGAGGAGCATATAAGGGATTAGAGTATGTTTGGTCTGGGGAAGAGAAGGTTTAAGTGGCGATAAGGTTTTTGTTGTAGCTGTGTGCCTTCAAGTCATTTCTGATTTATGATGACTCCAAGATGTACCAATCACAAGGTTTTCCTGGCAAGTTTCTTCAGAGGGGGTTTGCCATTGCCATCCTCTGAGCCTGAGAGAGTGTAACCTGCCCAAGGGTGTATATGGCCAAGCTGGAATTTGAACCCTGGTCTCCAAAATTATAGGAGATTATCAGATGGAGGAGGGGGAAGAAAAAGGAATAATCCCTGCTAAATTACATGATTGCGCAAAAGATTTTAAGACAACGTTGCGTTCATCCAGGACTTATCCCAGGAAGAACCAGGAATGCTCCAGCTAAACACCGTTCATTGTGAAATCCCATGAATGGTTTCTCAATAGCACAATTTAAGCGCGATTGCCAGGGTGCAAAAGCTAATCACATATCATTCGTGCTATTTGGGAAGCAACCTGGTACCTTTAAAGTTTAAAAGGTTTGCATTTAAGCACAGGCAATTTGTTTCATTGCCAGGATTGGGTTTGCAGTGGATTTCAGTGTTGTTTGAGGTGTAGGGCATGATATTGTTTACACTGGATTAAAATACTTTGGTGTAGTAATAAATTTTATTTTGTTTTTTACTCTGTACAGGGTGAGAACATGATTTGAACATGTGCAAAACAATCAGTTTCAATGTACTAGTGATTCATTCACGGATATGTGCAGAAAGCAATTGTGCTATTCTTTGGGTTTCATGTCGCCTTATCACACAATTGCACAAGTGTGCGAAAATATTGAGCGCTATAGAGCTACTGTTGCTTTTTGTTTTCACTACTGCGATTATTGCTGAATTGAGTTCAGGGAGAAGTCTTACAGTGCTTTCTTTGAATCTGAGGTGTTACAGGGTTCTGAACCAGCATAAGGCAAGATGTTTATTCTGTTATACAGGTTGACGTTTCCTTATTTGAAATGCTTGGGACCAGAAGTGTTTTCGATTTCAGAGTTTTTTGCATTTTGGAATATCTGCATACACATAATGGGATATCATGGAGATGGGACCCGAGTCTAAACAGGAAATTAATTTATGCTTTGTTTCTAAATATAGTCTGAAGGCAATTTTATACATAATATTTTAAATAATTTTGTGCATGTGTACGCTGAATAATCAGAAACCAGAAGTGTCATTATCTCAGCCACCTATGTGGATGATTTTGGAGTATTTCAGGTTTTGGAATTCCAGATAAGGGATACACAGCCTGTATAATAAATCTTACTGTTTTTGTTTTCTACATATCTGTCTGGATGCTTTCATTTAATAATTAACAAGAAAGATCAGTCATGCTTTACTAACTGAACCCAACAACCAACACTCTACCTTTCCAGTAGAATGGTCACCTTGAGGTCCGACTACAAGGAAAGAATTTTAAGGGTAAAAAAGACAAGTTGAGTTGGAACTGCAGAGTGAATGGGTTCAATCACAGGAAATACTTGTGTTTGTTTAAAACAAATAATATGTTTCAATAGTCTTTTTCAGATCACTATTAATAACAGTGACATACGATTCACTGATGGTAGAATGATTATAATACATTGAAAGGCAAAAAAAAAAAAAAAAGCTTGTGTCCTGATATATGACTCACAAATACGTTCTTTATATTGGCACCTTATAAGTTAATCAGTTTAAGCAAACTCCAAAAGGTTGTCTGTCTGCTGGTTGAACTGTAGCTGCTTGCTGAACAGATTTCTCCTCTCTCCTAGTAAAGGTGAAGGTTTCCCCTTTGACAAGGTTGTCAAGTCATGTCCAACTGTAGCCAAGGGAGTCAGTGTTGTCAAAGACGACTCTGGTGGGCACATGGCCAGCATGAATGCACAGAACACTGTTACCTTCCCACTGAAGTGGTACCTATTGATCTACTTGTGTTGTGTTGTGATTTGTGTTGTGATTTGCTTGATATTTGATCTTTTAATTTTCTTTCCTCTATATGGTAATTTGTTTATCTATTTATTTTATTTTATTTCTTAGAGTGTACGCCGTGGGCAGGCTTTTTTATATTTGTAACTTTTTTACTTTGTACAGCGCTGTGTATAATTACAGCGCTCTAGAAATAAAGTTTAATAATAATAATAATAAATAATACTTGCACTTTTGCATGCTTTCAAACTGCTAGGTTGGCAGAAGCTGGGACTAGTGACGGGAGCTCACTCCATCAGGCAGTGCTTGGGTCTCAAAGTGCCAATCTGCCAACCCTGCGATTGTCAGAGTCAGCGTCTTAACGCTAAGCCACCACGTCCCTCTCTCCTACAGGTCCCCAATATCTTGCCAAATCTTCTCTGGAGAGTGAGGGGCCCCTCTAAAATCAGGCAGATGGACCTTCTTAGTTGTGGCACTCTTGATTGTGAAATGCCCTTCTTCTGGAGGGCCAGTTGGTGCAGAGATGGGTCTCATTTCAGCAATAAGTTAAGGCCTGGGTTTTTATATAAGCTTTTGGGGCCTAATGACTACCAGGTGCATACAGATACATGTTTTTGTATTGTTTGTTTTAAAATTATATAAATGTTTTTAGAATGTTTTTCTTTTCATTGCTTTAAATGTTTATTGTCTTACATTGTTTCAAGTGATTTCATTGTAAGCCATCTGGAGAGCTTACAATACGATGCAGGATAGAAATTCTGTAAAATTCTGTAAACAGATACATAAATAAATATTTGCTTTGTAAATGCCCGACTTCATGCACAAGAAAGATGAATAGTAGAAAAGAAGTCCCATTTACCATAATAATCAAGCCACAAAGAAGGTGTAAGTGAAAGTTGTGTAATTTATTTCAACATATCAAGCACAAACAAATTTTCCCCTACTGGGGGAACATCACAAGGAATGTAGTTAAAAATCTGGAAACATTTACAATGAAAGTTAGCCCAGACTGGCACCACCACTAAATATTTTAAGGCTGTATATATATAATATAATATCTTTTATATATATATATAGCAGTACTTATCACTTGGAACTACTTCAGGCCAGAAAAGAAAGGCTTAGTACTGGCTGCGAGTCTACATAAAATATTGCAAATCTTTTAAAAATGGTGTAAAAATAGGAAGACTATCAACAGATTCAGAGGATGCAGTGGCAAACCCTTACTAATCCTGACCTTTAAATGTACCAATGAGCAAATAACATACAGAGGGTGCCTTCACCCAATCACAGGGTCAGCCCTATAGAGGGGCAGGGGGCACTCTGTGATACTAGAAAGCAGTTGTCCCTTGATACAAAGCACAGGGAAATTGAGCCAACTAGTTACAAGTGATCACTCAAAAGAAACATAGAAGCAGCTGCTTGCACCTGCTCATGTATCTGCCCTGTATATGTATCAGCGGATAAAACCTTCCTATGCCACAGTATGTGCCTGGTGAGCCCCAGTACTGTAGTGATTTTTGTGGCATACAAAATAAACTATATACAGAAGTGCTCATACGGCCATTCTCTTTCCCCCTCCTTCTGGGGACAATGGTACATTTCAGAAGCATTCCTTTATATACTTGTTTGCATTCCTTTATACAGTGCTTGTGTGTGTGAGAGAGTGTTTTAATCAATGTAAAAATGGATACATATATCTATATATCTCTGTATATAGGTATATATCTCCAAACTGATTCATAATCAGGCATGTCTGACCCTTTGGCAGGGCATTGTTGCCTGTGAATGGGAGGCCTCATGTTTCCTCAAAGGACCTGGTTTTAAGAAACCGTGCATATTTACAATCTTGGTGGAATGCAATGAGGTGTGCTGTTCATGGGGACCTGGTGCGTGAAAGCACTGATCAGACGATCCAAGGAGGAGCTGTGCTATCTATACCCAATTGGCTTAATTTTCCACTTGGCTGCCTGATGTTCTCTTCTAGAAGGCATCTGGATGTCCAAATGCCCTTCTTGTTCTATAGAACAGCGATAAAACAAGCCACTAGGAATCATTTTACAAAACCAAGTAGAGGTGGGTAGTGTTAAAGGGGGCACAAATACTTGTTGGTAACTTTGAATTGCATCAGAAAATGACCAGACATAGAAAACAAAAATTGCACATTTAAAGCTACATTTGGCTTTAGCATTAAGGCCCATACAGGTAAAGAGGTCCTTGTAGATAGATGTACATGTAAAAAAGGCAATGACATTAACTTTGAAGAACAAAACTTTGCAGGTTCCCTGGTTCACCTTGTTCTCTCTTCCTTCTGCCCCTGGCTGCTGCGTCGGTATTAAAGTGCTTGGTGCCTCAATGGGCTCCGTGCCATTGAGTCTCCCCACTCCTGCAGCTGGTCACTTTTATTGCTGCCCAAATGCCACTGTGATTTTTATTTGAAGACATAATTAATGAAGAGCTGACATGTTAGAAAGATGCACAGAAGGAACCAACAGCGAGAGTCCAGGAAGAGGTTTTCCGATGAGGCTCTCCTGTAGAGAGACTTTTTGTTCAGAGCAGTGAGGTTTCTGCAAGAACAAGTTAAGCGACTGTTATTCAGAAAGGAAGCTGCTACTTATACAAAGTCTACAGAGATAAATCTTAAAATCTGAGCCAAAGAAACCTGGGAAATAAAATATTCTGGCCACATTTATTTTTTCTCTAATAATATTTATGATAAAAAAGAGATTTATAACCTCTCTTTCCTCCTATTAGCTTACTAACTTTCAGGGATATTGCGTCTTTTCAGGTTTCTCAATTTTCCATCTCTTGTTTTTTCAAAGTGGATCAAAATAAACTAAGTGTTTTTTTAAAAATATTCATTTTTGTTTCTTAAAAATATTTTTTTGTTACTGAGTGGCCTATTTTGTATCCATCCCAGTAGATATTGCTAGGTGTCAGGTAATACCAGCAAAGCCATCAAGCCTTCCTTCTTCTATCTTGCAACTTAGCTTAACTGTGGACTTGTGTAAAAACACCAAATTTGTGGACCTCCACCTTTCTCTTCCCTTTCATTTTCTAAAACCATTTAACATGATTCAGAATTCAGAAGAACTCAAAAGCTTAAGCACTATTATAGAACTGCAGTTGATCCTAATAAAGGTACTGGCTATGTCCATTTATAGGAGTGCAATATGGCTCTGTCCTTGTATTTTTTATATCAGATATTCTGTTGTTATTCTTCTGTTTCAAAAGCACAGGATACTTAAAACCATTTTCTGTTCCCCATAAAAATCATTAATGATTGATATGAACCATAACTTTCTACCCCACTCCCCCACCAAAAATGATAAATAAACCTATTTTTAAACATGGCTGTTAACTAATGTCTTTAGCTTTTGGTTGTTCCACATTCACAAAACCATCTGAAAGAAAATAACCTTTGTCCATTTTATTGACTTAACTTCCTGGATTGTGCTAATGACGATCACTATACTTTGGCTCATACTTGGTAATATTTATATATCAACTATGGTAATTCCCTGCCTGGCATCTTTGAAGAGAGACTCCCCATGAACAGCATACAATACTGCTGTAACTATGCATAGTTATTTGAAGCTTAAATCACTATATTAATAAAGAAAGGCCATACCTGTGAATGTCCTGTTGAGCTCTCTGGAGGGATAAGACAGCAGTGTGAATTTCCTTCAGATGGTCAGATTCTTTCCCACACTGAGTACATGGACTTTCAAAACCTAGGGTAAAATAATGAGATGACAGCAGGATTACATGTGTGTTTTTGTAAATAGGAGGTTTCTAGCGTTTTACATGCTTTGAAATTTTCTTTCTTCCAGAGAAGAGGGGAAATCACTCAAATACATATGCAAAAAAGTAAAGAAGGGATGCATGGGTTGCCTATCTCCTTAAAAATTCATGAAATCCTGAATTATTTCCTGATTTCACAAGCTTTACAGATATGTTCCTGTTGGTAATGCTGTTAGGTTTGTTGCACCCAGCAGCTCCTTCTACTACACTTCCTCCAACTCTGCAAACCTATTGCAAAAGCCAGCTGTGTACTCCATTGGCTATTTAGTGGCCAAGACTGGATAAGGAGCACCCAGACAATTGGAAGAAATTAGTAGCCATCTTCCTTCTGTACTGCCAAGTGATCTGGGGGGAGGGGGGCAACTGTTGTTCACTAACAACTGCAGAGAAACAGCAGATAGATTCCAGGTACTTGCACCCTCCCCTGGACACTAAATACATGAGGGAGCACATGATTGCCATTTGAAGCAGGCTTGTGCACCTGGAAACCCAGTGATTGGTTGGAAACTGTGTGGTGTAAGATTGTGGCCGCTATTTTCTCATTTAATCGGTGTATTTGCAAAAACCTCTGGAAGCTTTGAGCCAGCTCTGAAAAACTAATACAGTAATTAAATATGCAAAGGGATCCTGCAGCACCTTTGAGACTGAGAGAAAGATGTTGATAGCATAAGCTTTTGCAGACTTAAGTCCACTTCCTCAGATATAGGACGTTATCACACGGGGAGTTGCGGGGAGAAAGTGGAAATAAACCGGACGATCGGAAGACTTTAATTTACGGGATTTGTCCCATTCCGCCTCGTCTGATAACTAAATTTGAATTTAAAAGGGGTTTCATTTTCGGGATTTTTGAGGATTTGAAAAGATCAGGTTTTTGTTCAAATTAACCCCCTTTTAAATTCGAATTTAGTTATCAGACAAGGCGGAGCGGGACAAATCCCGTAAATTAAAGACTTCCGCTCGTGCCCGTTTATTTCCACATTCTCCCTGCGACTCCCTGTGTGATAACGTCCATAGGAAATTTAGATTTCACTCCATGAATCTGAGGAGGTATACTCAAGTCTACATAAGCTTGTGCTACAAATAAGTCTACATAAGCTTCTGCTACAAACTTCTTTCTCTCAGTTAGTCTCTGCAAGATTTTCTCAGGTATACTGCAAGATCCCTGTGCATGCTGATCCAGATTAACATGGTTATGTTTTTGAATTCTGCTATAGTTAAGGGTCATATATGCCACAGGTTCAAGGCATGCTGAATTAGCTAGACAATCTAATAACTTCTTCAAGAATGTTCTGGATAAAATTAATACTCATTTGATTATTAAAGTCAATTCCTTTCAGTGAAATTTTAAAACAAAGAATAAGGGTCATGCTTAATTGATCTTCTAACCTGGGTAAGAAACAACCAAAATTGGCAATCTCAGTTGATATGGAGAAATGGAAGCTATAAACCAAGATGCCTCAACTGCTAGTTGTTGTTGTGTGCCTTCTAAGTTGTTTCTGATTAATGCCAATCTAAGGGGAACCTATCACAGGGTTTTCTTAGAATCATAGAATC
>CM034701.1:112708616-112720358 GCA_020142125.1 Phrynosoma platyrhinos | reverse complement strand
ACTTAGGTTGAGCACCCTTTGCCTTTTCTGAGAAGACTGAAGCAAACATTCTTGGCAACATTTCTTCAGAGGGGGTTTACCTTTGCCTTCCTCTGAGGCTGAGAGTATGTGACTTGCCCAAGGTCACCCAATGAGTGTCCATGGCTGAGTGTGGATTCAAACCCTGGTCTCCAGAGCCACAGTCCAACACTCAAACCACTACACCATACAATCATAAAATGAAGAGCCATGAATTTAGGGATGTGAAGGGTCATAAATATAGAAGCCCAAATCCTATTAGTAGTCCCAGCTACACAAAGCCTATTAAATCAATTGGACTTATAAGTGTAGATTCTTCCTTGATTCAACAGGTCTGCTCTGGTTGAGCTACCAATAGGATTCAGTCCACAAACATTATATAGGAGTATCACCATAATATCCAAAAATATCCATAACCAGATTCATAATGTAAAAGAAAAAAGTGGATCTGATTTTCTGCTCTTCATCTCTATCCACATAAATACTGTATGCCCACACCCATTGAGGAATTGACTCTGCAGACAAACTACTTAGTGCAAAAATCACACACTGGCACTTATAATTTCTCTGTACTTCCATTCATTATTGGAACGTTTCATAACCTTTTAAAGAGAAGACTAAGCTATGCAAATTACATGACTTTTTAATGCTTCTTGCTCTGTAGGCATCCTGCACCCAAATATACAAAGGTCTCGTCTTTTTGTAATAGCAATTCTTAAAAGTGTAACTTAGGCTGCATCCACACTGCAGAAATGATCCAATTTGACACCACTTTAATTGTCATGGTTCAATGCTATGGAACTGTAGTTTTGTGAGACATTTAGCCCTCTCTGTCAAAGAGCTCTGATGCAGCAACAAACTACAAATCCCGCAATTCCATAGTACTGACCCATGGCAGTTAAAGTGGTGTCAAACTGGATTATTTCTGCAGCATGGATGCAGCCTTAGGTAGCTATCAGAGGTTGATGAAACTTTAAAAGGACTTTCACAGAGCTACAACTCTGGCAATCTGGGGGGATGATGGAAATGGTACTCCAGCATATGTGAAGGGAACAATGACAGTGGCATGTTTCCAAAAGATGTATGTGAAGATAGAGAGAGCACATTGGATCAGAACACACTTACCATCATCATCTGAAAGTTCCTGCATGGACTCAGGTGTTGAACAGCTACTTTCAGTGTTCTGGCTGTTGTTGGACGGTTGATCACTGGCTTTGCGGCGTCGACAATCATGTGCAGACCTCTGAGTGGAAAAGAACACAAACAAATACAGACAATATATCAATTTACTAGAGATTTTTTGAGTCAAAAGATATCATCAATAGAATCAATAAATATCTGGACTTCAGTGGAAGCTGTTGAGGTTCATCACCTCAAGGATTAATGAAGCTGGCTTGAAATCCTCCAAATTTTTACTCATAAGTAATCCGAATGATTTCTGCGGAAACTGTTTCAGGCCTCCATTCCTCTCCTCCTTTAGTGTTCTAAGGGAAGCATTTAAAATCTGGAGTTTAGCAATGTAGCTCTACAAGTGAGATTGTTTAAACTGTTCTTCTGTCTTTTTCATCCTCACAATCATCCAATGAGTTACAGGTATCTTGTAATTTCAATTCTCACATCTCATCCCATTTCACAAATACAGAACTACAACCAAAACTAGCCAGTCTTCTCAAGAATGTAAACCCAGTATTCCAAAGTCTCAATATCTGTCCATTGGTCTGCTGGTTAAATTATTTCACTTGATACACCCATCCACTATGTTCATCTGGCAATAATGTACCTAGTGTATTTGACATCTGGTATGGATTTTTTAACACCCCCCCTTCAAATTGTTTTCAGTCATAATCTTAAAACGAAACAAATAATAATGGTCAGAAAAGAAATGCAGACAGTGAAAATATTCTTTTGTTGAATTAAATATATACAGTCATGTCAATAAAAATACATACATTAATTAACAAAATAATGGATAAAAGAAATATTAAAATACAAAAAAGAAAAACAAGCAATGCATTAAAATGTTTAAATTACACTAATATATTTTTGAAAAATGGGGAGAAAGGAAGCCGCATCTACCATCTCCCCACTCCATCTCCTCCCTCCTTTTCTGACTTACTCAACGAGGTTCCAAGGGAGGAGACAGGCTTGACTTGATGCAAACTGGGAGGGTCTCCTGCCCAAAAGAGTCTCTCTTCTGGCATTCAATGGGGTGGAGGCAGGGAAGGGAGTGAGGAACCAACACCGCACCCCCTTATTTTGTGCACCTGGGATGGAGTGCCCCCCTCAGCTCCCCATTAGGTCAACACTGTCATCTGGATTAACACTTTCCCACATGACACCAGTGAAGCTGCAAATCTGGCCTTAGAATTTGAGCAACAAATGGTAACCAATGTGAAGTCGTAGGCTTTCATGGCTGGCATCTATAGTTTTTTTGTGGGTTTTTCGGGCTGTGCGGCCATGTTCTGGAAGTGTTTCTTTCTGACATTTCGCCAGCATCTGTGGCTGGCATCCACAGATGCTGGCGAAATGTCAGAAAGAAACTCTTCTAGAACATGGCCACACAGCCCAAAAACCCCACAAAAAACTATAAATGGTAACTAGTTAGAAGGAAAAATCCCATGCCCAAGCAATATAAAATGCTTGCAGATAAAAGCCTTACAAACCAGATAGAAATTGTAATTGCATTGCCATGAATGATCTGCCATCTCCCCAAATCTAGCTCACAATGCATTCATGAAGAATTGGTCATAGGATCATAAGTTGTGATATGGCTTACCACCATTCACAAATTTTCTGTGCTGTTTGGACAGATGTCACATCGTTTTACAAAGTAGATTGTAAAAGGATGTGTCATCTGTCCAAACAGCATGGAAAATATCACAGATTGCTAGTTACCTTGTGTCGGACTTGGTTGCTGATGTGCATGTTTTTGTGAGCTGACATTCGATTGGGTAAGTGCCTCTGCATGGTTTGGAGTATTCCATTCTTCTCATACTGGGCAATGTCATTCAGTGGGTCCCAGGGCCTTAAACTTTCAAGAGGAAAAAATAAACAAAAAGCTATTTTTAAAAAACCCACCAGATTTATAAGAAGCCATGTATACCTAACTTACAAACTTTTACCAGTGTTTGTACCAGACATTAATGTATATTGATTTGTTGTTGTGCGCCTTCAAGTTATTTCTGACTTTTGGTGACTCTAAGGCAGGGGTAGGCAACCTTTCCCCTTTAAGGGCCGAAGGACTTCAGCTCCCAGAAGCCTCCCATGTTGGCCAATAGCTCCTGGGATTCTGGGAGCTGAAGTCCCTCGGCCCTTAAAGGGGAAAGGTTGCCTACCCCTGCTCTAAGGCGAACCTATTATGGAGCTTTCTGGGGCTGAAAGAGTGTTATTCACCCAAGGTCATCCAGTGGGTTTCCATGGCCAAGCAAAGAATCAAACCCCGACTGCCAGAGTCCTAGCCCTTTGCTCAAACGATTACACCACATTGATGTTGTTCCTAATTTTTGCTATAAAATGCCTCAATTATGACACAGAATAACTGTGCAGCAAAAAAGGTGTAGCAAAATATTTCAACAGGCTTCTTTCTTACTGTGAAAAATGTACATATCTTGCTTTTTCCAATGTGAAAAACACTTTGGCCAGAAACCCACAGCAAGAAAAAAGCCATGGGGTACAGCAGTTGTGAAGGAAGTAAGGTAAAGTCATTGTTATCATCTATAGAGGGAAAAGCTGCCACCGCCAAGCACCCTTTTTCGGTGCTTTTCACTCACAATCAAAGCACCGCCAAGCCATCTGTTGGGGGTGCTTTGATTGTGAGTTCCTGCATGGCAGGGGGGGTTAGACTGGATGGCCTTTGTGGTCTCTTCCAACTCTTTGATTTCATAGTCAGTGGGGGAAAGTTGTATAAAATTTTGTAAATTATACAAATCAATTAGGGAAAATGTTTTAAAAAAAACCAAATGTGTCAGTGCAGGAAGAAACCAAAGTCTGCCAATCTTCTACAAACAGGGACAGGAAGAAAATGCAGGTGGGATTTGGAGAGTCTCAACAAAACTGAGACTGAAAGAGTTTTTCCTCTCTCTTTTCATCTGAACAAGCATGCAGAGGATTAGACTGTAAATGCTGCAAACAGCTCTGAACAAGTTTTGAACTGCTTTGTGTCTCGTTCCCATGTCTAATTATCTGTGAAATTTGAAGTAATCTGTGTATGTGCTGTATATTATTCAGATGATTAATCTTTCCCTTCCTGCATTATAATTTTATCTTGGCAATCTCCTTTTGAGTGCATCAGGCAGTCTGAGTAAAGCCATTTTGTCATTTGGTCATTTATCAGTCTACATGTATTTTATTTATTATATTTCAGTTCTAGCCAATAGCTAAAAGCTCTCTGACAGTTAACAAAATGGAGGTTTAAAACCATACAATGTTAGAATGTAGTAATCAGAATCAGAACCTGGAACCAAGATGCAACATAAAAACTGAAAAAACACTTTAAAATAACTGGAATTCTGTTAAAGATTTATAAACAACAATTTATAAATCATGGAATGTAATTCCAGGTTCTTGCTGCAGCATGACTCGCAAGCAAGTTTAAGACTGCTGCACAGATATACCCAAAGTATACCTACACAATGAGTAAGCAACATTTTTTTTTCTGTTTTGGGCTTTATTGTCTTGAGGGTGCCATACACCAGTTGTGAGTAGGGTTCTAGCCAGTACCGGAGGGAGCAGAACCCCTTAGGACAGGGGTTCTTAATGTATGGCTTTAAGAGGTTTCTTCTGGCCCTGATGATTTTAATGTATTTTCTTTTCTTCTCTGTAAGTATACATAGTAATTTTCCCTGTCATGATGATAACAATGATAATCCTGCCTTTTCCCCAGTTTGGCAGCTTTGTTGTTGTTGAGTGCCACCAAGTCGTTTCTGACTTATGGAGACCTTAAGGCGGCCTTATCATGGGGTTTTCTAGGCAAGTTTCTTCAAAGGGGGTTTTCTATTGCTGTCCTCTGAGGGTGAGAGAGAGTGACTTGCCCAACGGGCTTACAAGGTTGATCTAGCATTCAAATCCTGGTCCTAGTCCAATGCTCAAACCACTACACCACTCTGGCTTATAAGATCTAAAATAAACATAGTTAAAAATTCACAATACACACAAGTTAAAAATGTAATTTAACTAGCAAACTATAAAAATATAAACCATTAAAAACAAAACAGCAAATAGAAAATCCAGCATATTATGTGTTGAAGTTTGGAAGGCCTGCAGTCTTCCAAGGCCTGCAGAAACAAAACCAATTTCTTTACCTGCCTGAAGACAGATATCAAGGAAGGGGCCAGGCTTACATCTCTTGGTAAGGAGTTCCTGAACCTGGGAGCAATCACTGAGAAGGCCCTCTCCTGTGTTCCCATCAGAGATACCAGTGAAAGAGGTGGAAAGAGAGAAGAGCCTCCCCAGATCTCAAAACATGGGCAAGTTTGTATGGAAGAATACAGTCCTTCAAATAGCCTGGGCCTGAACTATATAGGGCTTTATAAGTCATCACCAGCATTTTGAATTGTGCCAGGAAATGAACTGGCAGCCAGTAGAGTTGTAACAAACCCCAATTAACAATTTAGATGCAGCTCTTTGGACCAGGTGAAAATTTTGAACGCTCTTCAAAGGCAGCCTCATGTATAACACATTACAATAATCCAAACACAATGTAACTAACTGGCAAAATATGAAGTCTCAAGGAGTGGGCACAGCTGTTGCACACTCCTTAACTGTGCAAATGCACTCTGGCCACCATCAAAACCTGAGCTTGCAGGGTCAGGGTTGAATTCTGGAAAACAAACTCTGAATCTCTGTCATCAGAGGGAGTGCAACTCTATCCAGCCCAGATTGAATCCCTATTCCCTGATCTGCCTTTGACTGACCAAGATCACTTCTGTCTTGTCTGGATTATTTTTCAGTTTGTTCACCCTCATCCCTGATGTCAGGCATCTAGTCTATGTGGATGAAATAAATTGTATACAAAATTTTTGTTTGTTTTATTACTTTCCAGGGGGGTCATGGTTTTGATCAGATTCTCTGCACTCTATGCCTCCCAACAAATGGCTAGGAAACACTGTCTTAGCTGAAATCACCCATTTTCTTTCTCTGATTCTTACATTCATTCATACACTTGCTCCGTCACTCTTGCCTAACTTCCTACTGAGCAGTTCCACTGGGAAAGGAGCAAATTGGTCTTGCAGTAACCCAAACTGATCTCTTGCAGAGGGCTTTTACTGAGGGGTTCATAAAATTGGATCAAAAACTACATGTGGCCTAGTATTGTATGTTTCCCCTTTCTGACCCACACAAAGAACTTTTCACCATCACATGCTCTGGAGTCACTCACTCTTCATATTTGTAATGCCATTCGTTGGTGGCAGGATCATGCCAGAAGAGAAGGGGCTTCCACTCAGTCCCATTCTCCTTTCGTTCTCGGGCTGCATTCCTTTGTTCCTCTTCCAATACAAACTTCTCTTGAGTTGCTTTATTCTGGTCCCCTTTGCTGATGGCACTTGTCACATGCTGCCAGAGTCTATCAAAACAGCAAAATAAGTGTCCATAGTCAGAGCAGAGACAGTAATGGGGTTCATGGACCCTAGAAGTATTTTTTAAGGGGAATGGGAAGAGGTTAAGAGCAATATTACATTTATTATGAAAATATTTTTTCTTAACAATTCAATAATATAAAAAAGAAATTAAATATTAAGCAATGTTAAATCATAAATTTAAAATGGTTTCCAACAATGAAAAGCTCACAGTTCAGACTGGGGCTCTTTCAGCTGCAACTCCTCCTTTCACTTTGGGTGTGGGTTAGGGGAGATTTAATTCTACCATCCACTGTGGTCATGGTCCAATAAAAATTTCTATTGCAAAACAGAATCCAGTTCACTACTTCAGAAGAAATATGTGACTTCCTTCTTCCCTTCCTTTATTTTCTGAATCCTCCATAGGAGGATCTCTGTCTTTTTGTTCACTTGCTTACCTCTCGGATTCAAACTCTGTTTGCTCTTCAAACAGTACAATGTGACGCTTTAGTCTCTGCTTTCGCACTTCACTGGTTGGGTTCCAGAAAATCTCTGTGCTGCTGTTTTTTAGGTCATTTATATATACTTCTCCATCCTAAGAAAAGGAAGAAAACAAAGCATTTACGGTAATATTAATATAAAAGAGCAGACGTATCTGCTCAGGCTCTTCAAGGTTTAAGTGAAAGGAAGTACTTTATTCTCCATAGTCTACTGCCATTCTGTATGCTCTCTTATCAGGTACTTTGACAAAAACCAAGCAATGTTATTTCCTATGTTCCCTGTGACAAAACCACTTCATCATTACTTTCTAACAGAGCATCCAGGAAACACACTATTCCCTTGTTTCTATCAGTGTCCTGACAAGGATTACTTGAAACACACTATGCTAAATCAGGATTGGGCAGTTGTATGGCTCTCCAGCTGTTGCTGGACTGCATCTTCTCTCACCTTTGGCTATGCTGGTTAGGGCTAGTAGGGGATGCAATGTAGCAACATCTGAAGGGCTACATGTTTCCCAGCCTTGGGCTAAAACAAATGGTATTTTTGTGTATTGTGGAGGCTCTCTGTGTCCTGCCATCTTGTCTTCCCTCCTCTTTTTCTGTCTCTTTGCTACCTCAAGCCAGCACACATGGATTATTGCTTTCAATTTTATATTGCAGCCATTCAGTGAGGTTGAATCTCCTATTTCTAGAACAGACTTGGGGAACCTGTGATCCTACAGATGCCTTTGGATTCCAGCTTCTATCAGCCCTAGCTAGGTGGGCTAAAGGTGACAGATGGTGGGAGGGTATAGGTTTCCCTTGGCCTAGAAGCTATATAGTTATATGGCACCTCTTAAGTATCTTTTGCTGTTTGGGGAAAGAATACATTTGTGTTCCAACAATCTAACCAAACACAGCTCCTAAAAATAATGTATCTATTATTTATTTATTGGATTTATATCCCGCCTTTCTTCCAAACAGAGATTTATATATATGCCTTTCCTCTAATATGCTTAAAGTTGTATACATGTCTTCTCCTTCCTACTTTATCCTAGCAGGAACTCTATGGGTTAGGTCGGGACAGTGCCTGGCTCAAGGACACCTAGAGTTTCCTGGCTTAGTGTGGATTAGAACCCAGATCTCTCAAATCCTAGTCCGATACTCTAATCACACAGATTTATATTCCATTACTTCTTGCAGGTTTTTTTAAAAAAATACTGCATACTAGATGATATTACTCATGGGACTTCAGTTAAAAATGGATTGGAGAAGAATACATGAAGTGAATACAGCCAAGGTCTACATAAACTTTAAGACTGGCAGTCCCTCTATTTTCAGGGTATGATTAGTTGCCAAAAAAACAACTGCTTGTTTCTCGGGGTACCTTCAGTGCTCTGATTTCATGGACCAGACACACTATCCCTGCATTTTAAATCTTTGCATTCTACATATCTGTGGAAGGTGCTTCCACTGTGTTGTTTGCCTTTTGTTATAGAGACCAACAGGGAATCTGCATGCTCCTTATTATAACTGGGTTCCAAGTATGAGTGCAAGAGGTTCTCAATGAAAGGTTGCCTGCTTCTTCTCAAGGAAACATCCTCACTACTGTTAATAAAATGACACATCGGGGACTTCCCTCTGTGTTTCTCTTCCTGCTCACACTTCCTCAAAGGCCTTTCAGCTCAGTTGAATGATGTACTTCAAAGATAGACAACTGTGGCTCTCCAATTTTATTTTATTTTTTTGGACAGCAACTTGTATAATTCCTCATTAATGGTTATGCTGTTTTAGCTAGGACTAATGGGAGTTGTAGGCCAAAATTATTTGGAAGGTCACAGTTGCTTATCCCTAATATAACCACCACTTTACTAGCTACTGGCTCACACTCAAGCTTTATGTGCTAGCCTGAAGTCAGGTTAGTTACATTTTCAGAATTTGAGCCAATGGTGTGAATCACATCAGCAAGATTTATGTCTGAGCAAATGGAGCTGCTGGTTGCATCACTTTTATACCAGAACCTCTTCTTTTAAATTTAAAGATCTGTTTCTAATCAGCATGGCACACACCACTATTCCCAACTGTCCTTCAGCAGTCTGGGCATGCATTTTTTAAATTGTCAGCAAAGAAGATTATGATTTCTTACCCAGTGTCCATCAAGGCTTGCCAGCACTTCTTCTCCAGATTTAATCTTCCCCGAGATTTGATTAATGCTTGTGCTGCCACCGAAGAATGGCTGTTGGGAGGAAAGGAGAAGGAGGGGAGAATATATTATTCAGCCAGGAAAAGAAAACCCCCAAACTGAATACATGAAGTGAATATTGGAGGCCAGAAAAGAGCACAACTGACAACTCTCAGAATTCAGATAAATTCAATCCTGTATTCTGGTAATTCTAGACTTCTAGTTGGTGTACTTTCTGTCCTGTGACAAAACATAGGTTGTGAAGATACGTTTTAGGTGCCTACAGGGTGAAGTGCTCATTGGATAGTTTTGACAAAGTCTGATATAACTATTCAGACCACATACTGCTTCATTTATCAAGTGTGAACCAGCTTAAGACAACTCTAGTGCTTAAAGATGAGTTGACTGCATTACAACCAGTGACAGAGTTCAGACGTGCAGGAATGAATTTAGAAGATAGTCTTCATAGCCATGCCCCCATGGAGACTCCAAAATTGCAGGGTCGTAAACCAAAGAGTAGCAGAAAGTAATGTAATACCCAAATTATTTGGATCATCTGATGGCTGTAAAACAGTGAGCTGGCAAAGGTGATGGCAGATGACATCTTACTCCCTGTTACTGAAACAGTTTGACCCTGTGGGTCCTGCCTCTCTGTTTACAACTGTATAATCTCATTCTAAAGAGCCTTGAAGAAATTTGTACTCTTTCAAGGGTAGTGTTGAAGTCTTTGTTTAGGATATCCTGTTGTTGGAGGTGACTTATGATTTTATGCATGATATTCCCCTTCTCCCTTTAACATGCACTGCACTTAACTACTGTAAAAATAGCAAGGCTTGCAAGACTAGCCCTAATTGGAAAACTGGGTGGGTGGGTAGGAGACCCTGAAAGGGAAACAGAAACAACTACAAAAATAAAGTAGAACTGGAGTGCTGGAGACATGTTCAAAATGTGAGACAAAGTTGGTTACCTTCAATTTGAATTCCAGTTCCGCTCGATGATTGCTTTTCTCACAGTCAATAGTAACCTTTCCACCAAGCTCCATTGTCATGGTACCATACAGAATTCCTAGAAATGAAGAAAAAAAATTAACAGTATATAATTTTTGCACAGACTCTACGGTGCTAAAATAGCTAACCATGTTTATATTGACTTGCATAAAATGATAAAAAAAGAATCCTGGTTCTTCAACAAATATTTGGTTTCATAACATCAACCTGAAACATCCTCACTTCCCTGTGTTCTGTGGCATATTCTACAAAAGCACAAAAAGGTCTGACTTTAGAGATTTATAGACATGATGTATTTATTATTTATTACAATATATTAGATATGTTTATGTCCTGCCTTTCCTCAAATGAACACAAGGTGGCATATGTGTCTGTATCCCTTCCAATTTATCCTCAAAACAATGCTCTGAGGTAGGTCAGGCAGAGAAACAGTGACATGCCCAATATCACCCAGTGTTTCTTGGCTCAGTGAATTAGAACTCAGAACTCCCAGGTACTAGTTCACGCATCTAAACTCTAATAAATCATACTGGCTTGCCACCCATAATCTATTATTACATGGATAGGCAGATTGTCCATTACGTCTGACCTGCAAAGTGATTTTAGGTCAATTGAAACCATCCTGTCCAATCCTGGATCTGCAAGGGACTGTCTTGGCTTCTTTGCCTGTTTTCAGTATCTCCTAGTGCAGAGACAAACCAGTACCAGGCAATGGCAACTACCTGAGTTCTCATCTCATCATTTGGCCTAGTCCCATCTGAAGGCACTGGCTATCTGATCTTTTATTTATGTCTTCAAAAGTAAGTAGATCTGCAAACTTGTTACAGATACAAGATCCTTTTTTTTTTTTTTTTTTGCTGGTGAATGGTTCTTCAAGGCCAGCGTCGGCAAACTACGGCCTACGGGCCGAACCTGGCCCATCGAGGCTGTGTAACCAGCCCATGGCTGGTTCTGCCGCTGTTGCCTCTAACGCCGCGCACGCATGTGCATGACGGCGGGTGCCATTTTGGAACGCAAAATGGTGCTGGCGTCGTGCGCATGTGCTCGCATGCAAAATGCAAAATGGTGCTCCATGCTCCTGCATGCATGTGCACGATGGTGGGAGTAGTGTGCGCATGTGCGCACACCTCCGGCGCCATTTCTCCCCCCTTCGGCCCGCTGACCATCGGGGGACAGCGGAACCAGCACCACCCTCAAAAAGGTATGCCAACCCCTGTTCAAGCGAGAGAAAAGAATTCCAAAACAGGAGAGAACAGAAAACCTGCAGTTCACTACCCTACCAACAGCTCACCTTTGCAGTGTGCATAGGGCATAGTAATGATGTACTCCTCTCCACTGCTTAGAAATGTCAGCTTAGCTTGTCCATCCAATAATGCAGAAAGCGAATTACCTGTAGAAACAAGAGCACTGATGATTATCTAGTTATGTTGTGATCAACCTACTTATAACCACTAAGAAGAGAAAGATATATAAACCAAGAGTATTTTAGTTTAATTTTAAGA
>CM034701.1:112676554-112705381 GCA_020142125.1 Phrynosoma platyrhinos | reverse complement strand
GCAAACCCATACCCATGACCTCCTTAATAAGAGTCCATCCATCTAGCACATGGCCTTCATGTCTTGCTATTTCCCTCCATCTTTCCTAACATTATTGTCTTTTCCAAAGATCCATGCCTTATCATGATGTGTCCAAAGTACAACAGTCTAAGTATTGTCATCTTGGCTTCTAGGGATATTTCTGGGGTGATCTGTTCTAGGACCCATTTGTTTTCCCTTTTGGCTGTCCATGGGATCCTCAGCACTCTTCTCCAGCACCACATCTCAAATGCATTGATTTTCCTCCTATCTTCTTTCTTGACTGTCCAGCTCTCACATCCATACAGGGTAATAGGAAATACTATTATATATTATATTATATTGTAATATGAATACTATGAGTTGCAATTTAATGACATCTGAAAGACCTTTCTTTGCTTACCACTACTTTACAGGAACCTTATTTAGCTCGCATGAACCTTGCTGGACTATGACACTTCATTGCTTTTTCATTTTGCTTTTTAATATGCTGCATCACTAGAGCAATGTGAGAAGCAAACTATATCTACAAATAACGTAACAGAGTGTTACTCAAAATGGTGGTCTGTGGAACAGTGCTGGTACATAAGTTATTAGCAGCTGTTCACAGTGGGCTTCCAGGGAAGAAAGAAATAGTTGTTCCCAGTATGATACTGGCCCTTGGAACATTATGGGAAAAAGATTGCCAGTCCCCATATCAGGCTCTCCTCTGTATCCCACCTGTGGGGAAATGCATCGCTGAAGACATAAGAGAGGGCCTTCTCTGTGGTGGCACCCCAGTTGGGGAATGCCCTCCAGTTGGAGGCCAGATCACACCAATGCTGGCAGCAAGTCAAAACTTTCAGGCTTGGTTTATTTTATCCAGGCTGCCTATGTGCTATGTGCTATGGTTGTACTATTTTAAATTGTTTTGACAGGTTTTAAACTGTTTTTAATTGATGAATTATTTTAGTCTTTTAAAATTCTTTTCAATGTTTTACATTGATTTTATTGTAAACTGTACTAACATTTTTGAGTAGAGGGAAGGATATAAATATTTTAAGAAGCCAGAGCGGTGTAATAGTTTTGAGTGTTGGAATAAGATTCTAAGAGATGAGGGTTTGAATCCCTGCCCAGCCACGAAAACCCACTGAGTGACCTTGGGCAAGTCACACTCCCTCAGCCTCAGAGGAAGGCAAAGGCAAAAATACCTATGAACAGATCTTGGCAAGAACTGCCCATGATAGATTAGGGTAATCATAAGTAAGAAATGATTTGAAGGCACTGAACTGTAACAACAATAACAACAACAGCAATACAAAATTTAATAAATAAAATAAAAACAACTATCAGTTAGCATGAAAAGCAATGATTTAACACACATTCTTAATAATTCTGTTTATCCCCTGGTCTCCAAAATATTTTGGAAAATTTGTAGACTCATAATGGCAGCTTTTAATTAAGAGCATGATTTTTTCCTCAGAGGTCTGAATTGTAGATGAACAAGGGCTTTATTTATTATAACCCTCAGATATGAATGAAGCATTTCCTTACCTTTGGCTTCTTATAAAAGCCCGATAGGTACCATCTCAAGACTTGCTTGATTCGACAATATGGATCTTCTTCGAGAGCAGCTCTAACGGGATGAAGAATAATAGCTGTTTTACTTCCACTGGGTGGCTTTTGTATAGGCTCAAGTCTCTCCAATTAATTCATGGAGAAGTAATATCTCATCAGATGCAATAAACTTCAATAGCAGTATAATGTGAAACTCTCAACTATCTTTTTAAAATCTTCCCTTTATAAGACAAAGTAGGAAGTGACCTGGCATTTAAGGGGTTTGGTTTAATTGTATTTTCAATATACAATTTAGGAATTAAACATGATTTGTCCTTACTACGGCTGTGCAACTGATTTGGCCATTTGGTTCAGTTTGTACCAATTCCAGATTGGATTGGTTCAATCTAGTTCTGGAGTAGAACAGTACAGTCAGAAGCAATTTGGACTAATCATGAAATATTGACTTCAAGGCACACAACAACAACAGCAGCAAATCAAGCCTGGAATGTCCCTGTCATATTTAGGACATATCATGAAAATACATGACACACTAGAAAAGATAATAATGTTTGGTGAGGTAGAAGGCAGCCGGAAAAGAGAAAGACTGCATTACAGGTGGAAGGATTCAATCAAGGATGCCTCAGGCCTGAGTTTGCAAAACCTGAGCAGGACTGTTGATGACTGAGTGACTTGGAGTTCTCTCATTCACATGATTGCCATAAGTCAAAGTTGACTTAACCACAGTTAACAGCAAGATTCAAGAAATAAAAATTATGCTGTGCCTCTTGCATCTGTCAAATGTCGTTGTCAGCCTGTCTGGTGCTCCAGTGTCTTTACTCTCTCTTTTTTGGTGAAGTTCTTCAGCAGCAGAAATCAAGGATCATATAAGAGGCTCTGCAGATGGCGCAAAGCACCATCTTGGAGCCAGGGAAAGAGAGGGGCAGCCAGACGCCAGACGCCCCAACCCCTTCCCGAGGACGTCATCGGAGCGTGTGCCATTGCACATGGCGAGCGCTCTGATGACGTCCTTCTGGCGCAGCCTCCGCATGGGCTGAGCTGGAAGGAGCACGGAAGAGGCACACAGTGTCTCTTCCGCTGCCACTTCTGCACACTCTGGAAGGAGCGGCATTTTAGGGCTCCTTCTAGGGCTGGCAGAAGGGTTTATTGGGGCTGCTGCGTGTGTTAGCAGTAGCCCCAATACTCTGCTTCTCGGGGCGGCCCATGGGCGCCCGTCTGCTCTCCCCCTAAATCACCTTACCTATCTGTTTGTTCTCTTTCCTATATTTAACAACAATAGAGTCTCTGTGTACCAGTGGACAGCTGTGAGGGGGACACAATTATTGTTGATTACCAGTGGGCAAGTATGCAGTATCAACTGCATCACAGATTTTCCCTCCCTGCTTTTCCCCCTTCCTATCCCCACAACTCCCATAAACAGGTCTACGACTAAAGGTCACTAGAATGGATTTCTGGCCTGATTTACTGTGCCCACCGATTAACTCTGAGAGCCTATGTATTATCAAATAAACACTTTCAAGAATATAAATGCTCCAACTCCAGCTAGGTTGATGCTCTTGCACATCTGTGCACAGATGTGCCTGACATCATCGAAAAGCCTTCCAGTGCTGCTTACTGGGAAAGTAGGTCGGCGTGGTAATAATAATCAGAAAGCTTATTGAGGAAGGAGCGGGGCTCTAAGATGAAAGTGGGCAGAACCACACGAGACAAGTCCATGCCGGGCCGCAGCTGCTTCAGAAGGATCCACATCAAGCTCTTGTTTTCATCTGACACCGTTTCTGTTTGAGAGCATTCACCTGTCTAAAAAAGAAAAGAAATCTTTGGGTTATACTGAAGCTCTGTGAAGTATGGTGTCAGGGTTTGGGTAGGCCTAATTGATGGTGCAGCAATGAGATCTCTTGATTTTTTAAAAAAAAATGATAGTACTATAATGGTTATATTGGATATAAAATGAATTATTTTTTTTTTAAAAAAAAATCTGGTCTAGAAGCCCATCCACAT
The DNA here is from genome assembly GCA_020142125.1 of Phrynosoma platyrhinos. Classification (NCBI taxonomy): domain Eukaryota; kingdom Metazoa; phylum Chordata; class Lepidosauria; order Squamata; family Phrynosomatidae; genus Phrynosoma; species Phrynosoma platyrhinos. The sequence goes on along the minus strand of CM034701.1, from coordinate 112,701,805 downwards.
TCTACAATTAAAGTGCTATATTCAACTTTAACTGCCATGGCAGTGTCCCATGTAATCCTGGGATGTTCAGTGGAGGGAGAGGCATTTAGGCTTCTTAGCCAGAGCCTTCTAGTGCCTTACCAAACTAAAAATCCCAGGATTCTATAGGGTGACATCATTGCAGTTAAGCTGGTAACAAAATGCTATGGTTATTTTTATTTATTTATTTATTTATTTATTTATTTGGATTTATATCCCCCTTTTCTCACAAAATGGGATTCAAGGTGGCTTACAATAATTTTAAAATGGTACAATGAAAATTTAAAATTTAAGTTAAAATTTTAAATAACATCTTCCTCTATCTATTATTGAAAGAGCTTCCAGAAAATTTATTCATTTATTTAGTCAGTCCCGCTTTTTCCCAGGGATGGGATCCAGGATGACTTGGATTGTTTTGAAATTATTCAGATCCCCCCACCTTTAAATTTCGATATAACATATTATTTCAAAATCAGACCAAACTAATTCCTTAGGATGCAGCCATAGCAGTTAAAGTGGATTAATAGTGCTATAACTGTGTAATGTGAATGGGCTCTAGTGAACAAATATTCCTTGCACAGTAGGAAATGGCTTCCCAATTTTAACACCATCACTTTAATTTTTATCATGCATTCACATGAATTCTTGAATGCTAGAATTTCAGTTTATAGATTAGTCAGTTTCGGGATGTTGGTTTTTTTTTGGACTACAACTCCCCAGAATCACTAGCTATGCTGGTCGGGGACTCTGGGAATTGTAGAAAAATAACTCTTCCTTCTGGCACACTACATGGGTGCATGAAAGGATCTAAAAGCAAAAACACACCCCAGATGCATCTGAGAAATCGCGGGCCTTTTCACTCTATAATATTATAGTACTATGAATGGCCATGGCTGCATCCTGTGGAATCTTGGGGTTTGTAGTTTGGGGAAGCTAAGAATTCTAAATGCTCCTCCCTAAACTGCAAATCCCAGGATTCCATAGGATCAGCCATGGCAGTTAAAGTAGAATAATCATTCTCATGTTCTCAAGCTGGCTGCACAGCACTATTGTGCTGAGCAAGTTTATTGTGAGAATTTAGTGTGCAACTCTTGTAATAAGTGCAGAACTCAATTTGATAAAAAGAGTTCAGTGCAAGGACCAACAAAACCTTTCTTTCTCTTTCTATTGATTTTTATTAGTTATAATCTATCTTGTGCCAAAGATAAACAACATCCCTAAACTTGATCCTCCTTGGCTAATGGAAACTATAGATAAAAATGATTGTAGTTCTGCTGTAGGTCATGATGTGTATTGATCTATTCATGTTCTCATCAGATGTATTTACCAACTGTACAAGGGCATATATCTTGGTCTTAAACACATATAGTCCAATAAATTGAAAATCAAACCTTTCTCCCATCATGAATCAAATGCTTCAAGCACAAAATTACTTTTTTTAAACTGACAGTACTTGTATATCTCTAGTACTCCAAAAACAAAACTATGTATTATTATTTAAAAGTAGCTGCTTTCCCCCCATAATATACATTGATTTCTGGCAGTGTGCTACCATCTTCTAAGCAAGCTAGAAAGAGCAATAATAGGCTATTTATAGTGTGTATACAGAGGGTAGTGGAAAAACAGAAACAAAATCCAAATGCCACAATTTTTAAACCACAGAGATGGGCAAACCATGTCTGAGAAAATTGTTATTCTTTAGTGGATTGTCTCCAAACCTTATATAGCATATTTGTCAACTACAGTGAATATATGTATAGAGAAGGATGTAAATTTTCCAAAAGTATTCATTTACGAGGAAATGATTTTCTGTAAACAGCCTAGTATACATGTATTAGCATATAAACAGAAAAACGAACGGTGGGAAAAGAGAAAACTTAAACCAGGGGTCGGCAACCTTTTTTGCCGATGGGCCAGGGGGGGAATGGCGCTGGGGGCCAGTGTGCACACGCGCTTGCCCCCCTACACACTGCCATTTTGAAAAACAAAATGGTGGCCACCGCTCCCCTTGCGCACAGCAGCAGGAGGCTTCCCTCAGCAGCGCTGGGCCTCCAAGAGGCCCAGCGCCGCTGCGGCCCCCCCCAGGAGGCTTCCCTTGGCAGCGCTGGATCTCCAAGAGGTCCAACGCCGCTGCGGGGCTCCTCCAGGGTGCCATTTTGGCTGCTCCGCCGCCGCGCACATCATGGCCACCATTTTGTTTTCCAAAATGGCGGCCGTGGCTCATTTGCGCATGCACAGGAGTACTGTGCATGCGCAGAGTCGCAGCTGCCATTTTGCCAAACAAAATGGCGGCCGCGGCGCATGTGGTGGCAGCATGGCGGCGACGCACGCGGCGGGTGGTGGCAGCGGGGGGCAATCGGTGGGGGTCCACTGGCCGGTTGCAGCCCTTGGGCTATAGGTTGCCGACTCCTGACTTAAACTATTTTGGAAATGTATTAAGGCATGCCAGTGAAACTTACACAATGATTAAGGTCTAATGGACTGTTGCTATGGTTCTGAATTTTTCTGTTGGCTTCTCCTCATCTCCCCCACTCAGATATATCCCTTCCCTTCACCATCCTCTGCAGAATCTCTTCCCAAGTCTTTCATAAACAATACATTCAGAAATGACTAGTCAATCCCATTTATTGTGTACTTGTACCCTATATGCCAGTAAATGTGCCATACAGGCAGGAAAAGCTATTTCAATGAGGTATCAATCAGGATAATCACTCAGATTGCAATCCTAAACACATATACAAGAGAGTAGACCTAACTGAGCACAGTGGGACTTTATTCCAAATACAGTTGCCCCTTTTTTTCATGGGAGATCCGTTCTGGACCTACCCCCCACAAAAACAAAAACTTGTGCATATTCAAACATCATTGGCTTAAATGGGGGTGTGCTCTGCACACACGCACACACCATTTTCGCCAACAGAGATTGCCCCTCTGTGAGTAATCAAGACTGCGGATTTCAAGTCTGCTAAAATGGAGGGGCAACTGTACATAAGAATAGAACTGATTTGCTAATCCAAAATTCTGCATCTACAGTTCTTTATTTCATGGTTCATTTAAGTTTCAAGACTGGCTCTAGGTTTCCCATAAAAAAGACATTTACAGTAAGAAAAAATTAACAAAGCTCTCTGTAAAGATGTTCAAATGGGTAAGAAATAATGCTGTGGTCCTAATAAGCCTTTGGCCTATCACCACTTATTTTCTGTTTACAATTAGAAAAAGAACTACCATAATTTGCACCAGTCATTGGAACAAGGCATGTTAAATTGGCCAAGAAAACACATTCTTGGAGCAATGACTCCTCTCTTGCTGCCTTTGGCAAAAGGAATGTCAGTGCTACTCAGCTCTTTATGATAACCCCGGGATGTAGCTCTCTGTAATTCCAGGAATGTGTGTGTGAGGCAATAGCACTGCGACCTAGATGAATATGGCAGCATAAGCTGACATCAAAAGAGTTGAAAAAGAAATGGCATGGAGGACAGAAGGTTCTATTGTAATAGTATGAGTGAGATTGGCAGATCAGTGACAAACCCAAGAGAAACTCAATGAGCGGACAGGTTAAAACAGTTGTTACCTCTCCAAATTCTTCATAGTTCTGTTCCAAGTAGGTTGTTCCTTTATTTTCCTGGGACAACTCCCCATGAATTTCAGACTGATCACTCTCACTCTCATTTGTTTTCCGGTTGTTCTCATGCATTTCATTCTCAGACTCTTCTATGTTGTCTCTTTCAGATTTGTCTGAAAAAGCGTCATTTTCCAGGTGATGGTTCTCCAAAGCTGATTCATTAAGACTGAAACATATAAGTGGTAATAACATCTTATTTTCAAGGTACTAAAAACTTAATGAGACAGGTTGTTCACCCTGTCCATGGAACATGGGTTAAGAAGTACAAATTTTTACTAGAGGGAGAGTTTAAAGACATCCTGGTTTATTCAACATACAAGCTTGAACTAGTAATGCAGTTATTAATACACCAGGCCAAGCTAGGGAAAGGAAGGCAGAAAAACATTTTTGATTTCCACAGTTATTGTTTTAATTCTATTGATTCTTAAACCAAACCTACAAGTAAAAAATAAGTAATTACTGATTCTTGGAGATGTGGCAACATTTGTTCTCATAAATTTCTCCAAAGAGTGTGAGAAACTTCGCTTTGAGACTGTTCCATTGGATCTCAACCAAGTTGAGTGATTTCAGATTGTAAGACAAGCCACATCAGTACAGTACAGCCCTTCATTGGACCTCTGCCCATTAGTATTAGCTAAGTTGTCCTTTGCTTTTTTTTTCTTTTGGGAGGAAAAGGATCATGCATTAGAATCATATGAATCTGAATTAAAGGATTCAATATATAACAAAATATTGAAATTCAGCTTTAAATGCCAATGTCAACTGGGAAACCACTGTGTCAAATCCCACTCTAATACTTCCTGGAGGTATGGTTGGTATGGTCTTGGAGATGGTACATCATTTCTTAGCATGTTACCCAATGTGTTTGATTTACTGTTTTGAGGTCATACAATCGTTAGCATTTAAATACTTATGTTGTTGTTGATTGACATCAAATTGGCTTCAACTTACAGTGACCCTATGAATGAGAGACCTCCAAGAAACCCTGTTATCAGCAGCCTTGCTCAGATCCTGCAAACTCAAGAGTTCTGGCTTCCTTGACTTGATTCTATCTACTTGTAATGTCGTCTTCCTCTTTTCTTTCTGCTTTTCACTTTACCAAGCATTATTGTCTTTTCTAATGAAAAACTGACATGTTCTCTCCAATGTGTGATAGCCTACAATAGCCTCAGTTTGTCATTTTAGTTTCTAGGGAGAGTTCAGGCTTGATTTATTCTAGAACCCATTTATTGATCATTTTGGAAGTCCATGGTATCCATAGAACCTTCAGTACCACATCTGAAACGAGTTTATACTTTTCCTATCAATTTTCTTCACAGCCCATTTTCACAACCATACATAGACATTGGAAATTATATGGCCTCAGCATTTTCAGTCTATAGCTATTATGGTCTCTTTCTATTATGAAAAATATCCTCTATGCACCATGTGGAGGATTTGACAGTCAAGTGATCTACATACAATGAGGCAAGATAGGATACCTTTAATTTTAGGAAACTCATGTCTACATCCAACAACATGTAGAGAGATCTCTAATTAGCTGTTAGGACAGACTCATGCTATCAAACAGCTGTGCATTAACCACTCTGCACTGAAACGATAAGTGGAAACTGGCCCGTGTAGAAGCCATATGCATGTCTCTCCTTGTCACTGAATTCTGAAATGTATAGCAATAAATACACAAATAGATTGCCTACAGCAATTTAAACACAGTATAGATTTAGACCTAATAGTGATATTTACCTTGTTTCAATGAACTGGACCTTCCTTAATAATAACTATTGCGGCCCAAAGAACTATAATTGGTGTACCTAATGACTGTACCTAATGACTGTTTTGTGCCTATAGAGATTTCATAACCAGGTGCAGTTTAGAATCAAGTTTTTCTTGGCTCATATATCTAAGCCAAGAAGCCACTTACCGGTAATTACTATGATGGGGTGGGAAACATATGACTCTCCAGAAACTGTTGAAATACAATGCTCAGCATTCCTCACTATTGATAATTTTGGAAAGGGAATTGCTTTCTAACAATATCTGGAAGGCTGCCTAATTCCCACCCTTGCACTAGAAGAAAAGGTGTTTGCCATTTCCATCACTATTGCAGTAGCTGGCAAAAGAGACTTTACTACCTTCTTAAATGTCTTTTCCTTATTTCTCCAGGTTCAAAGAAATATTCTCTGCCTCTCTAAAGAAAAGTAACTGTTGTGTTTGTAACAGAATGACGCAAAACAGATAAAACCTTCGTCTGTAATCCTGGTGCACATTAATACCATATGACTGCTTACTAGATTTAAAAGGAAAGCATTCCTAAGAATAGGATACCAGCATAGACTATAAACACACACCCCTTAATTCAAAACCCTTCATCTCCATGGCAGATCACTGAACAGACACCCCAGCTTTACAACACACTCCCTTTTGAAATGTTGAGCTGGCAACCTTGCTTAATGGCCAGAGACATCAAAGCTGGACAGCTCGGAGAAAAAAAACCCAGATGCTATATCCTAAGCAAATGCATGTGTGTGGGAGGAGGGACAGAATGACAGATTAGAGGAGTGGAACAGCCTAGGTCTGTTGCAAATAAGATTATTTAGAATTTTCAAATGGATGAAGTAAAACATAAATCCAGCTATAAACTCAGACTTCAAAACACTGAAGGAAAATTACCATTAGTAATCGATGGCAGATCTTCGTCATTCAGAGAAAACCCCAGCACTCACCCCTCTAACTGACTAAACACAATAAACCCAGAAACAATCAGGCGTATAGTAATGTTTATAGAATAATCATAAATGTATAAATTTTATAGTTTTTTTTATATCATCCCTGTTTATTTTTGTCCATCTGAGCCTTGTGAATATTATTGTCTAGACCAGGGGTAGGCAACCTAAGGCCTGGAGCCGGATGCGCGCCATGATGATATTGATTACTGTTGTTATTACTTGTTCTTGGGGTTTTCTTGGCAAAATCTCCACAGAGGTTTTGCCATGGCTTTTCTGGGGCTGAGAGAGTGTGCATGCATATATATTTTTTTAATTTTTTAAATTTTTTAAAAAATATATTTTATTTATTTATTTATTTATTTTTGGTGCTTTGGCCCCCCCCATTGTCTGAGGGACAGCAACCCGGCCCCCGGCTCAAAAAGGTTGCCTACCCCTGGTCTAGTCTTTATGCATGATTAGTCAGTTTATAGTGTTCTAGAGTTTGTCTTAGTCAGGCCTTTGTCATTGACATAAATGTCTTGGTGATTCGGAAGATTCCAGCAGTTCAAGTACACTATACATCTTATGGCCATTTGAACAATAGTCAGAAAAGACAGCTATTTGAGCAACTGTGATGATCAAAGAGAAAATAATCAGCCACTATAGAAATAGCTGAGGAGTCTATTCATCCAAAGAGGATGGCTGTCTTTTAAAAATCACCACAAACTAACTTCTCGTATTTTCAAGCATAGTTTAAATAATCTGAAAAAAGCACTAAATGTAATTAATTGACCTAATAATAAGAACATGCCAGTTTAATTGCCCCAATTCCCAAGGCAGAAGAAGTTTAATTGGAAGATTAGTCCCAGCACAAGAAATTGGCAGTGAAGAATCTAGGACCTGTAAGTATTCTAGCAGCCATGGATGCCTATGAGACAAATGGTGCTCTACACAGATGGTTCTTTGCTTAGTTTGCCCACCCCCACCCCCACCCCGAATCTGTATCTCTTCTTGATGTCTGGTTGAGAGGATTTCTACACAAGATTCAAAATTTAGGAAGGTATGGATCTCACTATGAATGTTTCACTGGTATTACTGACATGGCTGAAACAAACCATGTTTATCTAATACAGCCTTTTCTTTCTTGGAGTATCCACAAAAATTTACATTGAGAAAACCCATCATGACAGAAATAGCAGTGTCACAGGAAATGATAGAGATAGCCCTGCTCTCAAGCAGACAGAATTCAGAGGCAGGTTGACAACCTTTTTATCCTCTACAACTCTGACCAATCCTCTTTTAAAGCTATGTAAGTCTCTGGCCATCACCAAATTCTGAAGAGAAAATTCTGAGGGCAGTGGATACATAGGTAGAAATATTGCACAGCCATAAACAGATTACAACATTCTGGCATCTACAGCTATAATTCCAGAATAGGGAGGTAATGGGGGATATGTATAATAGAATCTCAAAATATAGAAAGTATGTGGTGCAGGATGACCTACTGTGGTCTGGTTCTGGCCCAGAACATTAAGCTGTCTGAGATGAAAACAAAATGTCCCATGCCTTTGTTACATCAATAGTTGCCAACTGCACTAGCACATCATGGCTTGTAATACAGTAGCATTTCCTACCTCTCCTGAGGTAGCAAACAATCTCATGCAGGACAGGATATTTGGAAAATATTGCTTCATTGTCCAATACATGGGAATGACCAAAGAGTGGCTGCTGCCCACTCCATTCATCTAGGAACTGTTGTCTGAGGCAAACTGCTTCACTCTGCCTAATGGTGCAGCCAGCCTTGACTATGACTATTGTTCTGTTTTTCACATCTATACTGCATAGAAACTACTGCAGTAACCCTGTAATAACCTGGAGAATGTGGAACCTGTGTCAGTGATACACACTGATGCACAGCAATTAATTAGCAGATTGTGTTAGTGAGCTCTGTGGTAAACCAATTTACACTGATGCCACCAAATCCACTTAAAAACCTAATAGCTTCACCTTCTGATTCCATGACTTAGTAAGCCATGAGACTTTGAGGGTTGCTGCCTGCCATTCTAATAGCAGTCTTGTTTACTCAAGGAAGAATGGGAGAACTGTGCTGTAATTTATATTTTACATTGTGTGAGCGATGTTTTGGTGGTTAATCCATTCTTGATATCCTAGGTTTGTTTTAACTGAGGCCACAATCCTATGCACACATATCTGAGAGTTAAGCTTCACTGAACACAATGGGTCTTACTTCTGAGTCAACATATATAGGATGGTGGTTTAAGTCACTCAATGGAACCATCTATAGACATGCACATGGAGAGGTACTATGCAACCACTTGTGGCCCTTCCCTCTTTCAAAACGAACCCTATTGATTCTGTTGTTGCTTGAATGTAAAAAACATAAATGGGGTGAATCAAAATATACTCTCATGTAGGAACTAACAGAAACGTCAGAAGTGAGTGAAAGCATATCCTTACTGGAAAAGCTCCTGATCTGAGATGGTAGCCGTGTGTAGCAGGTTGTACAGCCCAGCGTGTGAAGAATCATTCGAGCAGTTCAGATCTCCATCCTTCCCCTGCTTGGATGCACTGAGCCTAAAAAGGCTGGAGCAGCGCAAGGCCAGTTCCAGGGCATCCAACCAGCATCGGCCTGCAGAAACACAAGCCCAAAGGTCAAATAAGGCAATGCCAAACATGCACTTGACAGCCTCCCATTTCATGTATCCAGACATTTAATCCATTTTTAAAAAGGAGAGAGATAAGAAACAACACAGCAAAGATTTCAATTGCTATGAACATTGCTGGAGGCAGAACCACAATTAACATTTGATATTCAGGCCTTGTTGTCAAAATGCTCAAAACAAACAGCTTTTTGCATCCTTTGAGTGGTAATCCAAAAAAGAAATATAATATTTTACTTATTCATGTCATTCAGCCCTGAAAGTTAACCCAACCCTAAGCAAACATAGGCAGATATCTCATTGCTGTTTCATGTATACAGTCCATTTTAGATTCATACTTTGTTTCCTACAGGTATATTTAGTTTTCCCCCTTGAACTGAGATGATTAAGACTGTCAAGGTTTTGCTCTGTAATTGGTACTATGTAACAACATTTCCAAGCTCTACAAATAACACAAGACAATAATTTAAAAATAAATTAAAAACAATAATTTCTATAATAATTTCTATAAGGGGAGCCATTTCAGTTTGTTGCATCAAAATCAGTGTATTGTACTTTCATTATGGCATTATTTTTAAAAGGAGTAAGAAAACCTTGTTTTAATAATTATGGATTTATTCTTCCATTTCTGGTTGTCTTTTGACCATCCTTTCTTTTTAAGTAGAAATGTGCTGGGCTTGGGGATATCACCTCTGACAAAATAGAAATCTCTAAGGAAGCAGAAGGAAGTTCACATACAGAATGGGTGATAATTGTGGCTTTCAAAACATTTTTGGACTCCAGCTTACTTGGCTAAGCTCACCATTGGCTAAACTGGCTGTAACTGCTGAGAACTGTGGTCCAGAAGCATCTGAAGGGCCATAGTTGCTCACTGCTATTATACACTTTTACTAATGGTGATACTAAGTCGAAAGAAGTCTAACACCATTCTCACAGGGCCTTCTCTCCTGACCATATCCTTGGGTTGCACGAACTGAAACACACCCATTGTCACTGCATAAGTAACAGCCAAAGTTACATCCACTGGATCTGCATCAGTTATAGCATCCACGTTGGTTGGATTTGAGTGATTTTATCTGCAAAGTGTTGGACAAGTTATTCACAGTGGCTCTTGAGTAGCCTGGATTCTCCTCTTGTGGGCCCAAATGTACAAGACTCCTGACCACTCAATACAGCTCCATTGGCCAGCTTTTTGCAGAGACAATGGGAGCAAAAAAGAAATTTGTCTTTTCTGCCTGTACTGCCACAGAGTAGGGTCTCAGGTAAGCTTTAGCCTGCATTCGATTGGACCTGCTCCATGTTTTCTGTCAACGTTACTCTAGACACCATCTCACTTGTTTCATACCCCTTAGTTCCTTGGAAAACCAGGGGACTGCTTGGGCTCCATTCTGTGAGAAGAGACAGTCAGGAAAGATTTTGTCCACCACCCTGACCATTCCCTATTCCAGAGGCTAACTAAGGCAGGAGGAAAATCCCCAAGAGCCATCAAGAATCCATCTGGTTCCAAATGTTTCTTGGAGCAAACCATCTTAATGGGTCCTTGACCCCCACATAATTTTTGAGTCCTGAGTCTATACGGCACTTAGGTGGTAATCTGTCAAAAACAATAGAACTATAGACATGGGCTTCTTCTCATGAAGCATTTAATAAAAAGCTTTACATAATAACAGTTGGCTTACATATAAAGATTTATTGGAAAAAATATGGAGAAGATTATGATACTTGTGTGAGCACAAGTATTTAATTAGAAATATAACTGAACTGAAATATTTTTGTAAAAAACTTTTTTGATTAGAGCTGATTTGGTGAGCCAGACACTAGTAAAGTGTATCAGGGGTATGTGAACAAATGAATTAAATCTCGAAAAGTATTAAGATGAACTCTGGGGAACAGAAATGTTAGTCTGTCACTGATTAATATAATTCTATATATTCCTTCAGAAGCTGGATGAAGGAAGCTTACAGCTCATACAAAGGATCTTGGGGCCAGAGGACTGGTAGCTTTTTATATGTGGATGATAAGCCTTGGTGAGAGTTCCAAAAACATACCCACTACAGGATTTTTACCCTTGACCTACCAGGAGAATCCATCAAATTACATTTTAACTGTATGATATTTTAATTTGTAAGGCACCTTGAGTCCCAGTTTTGCAGGAAAGGTGGGGTATAAACAAAGATGATGATTGCCAATCAATCATTTATTATTATTACTACTACTACTACTACTACTACCACCACCACCACCACCAGCACCAAGTAGTCTGTGACTAAGGTTTCTACCATATGTCTGTTTGGAGGCATGACAAATACTGACATTTTCTATGTATCTCATTTAAATTTTCTGCAAATCACAATCAAATGCTTTCTATATATCAGGGTGGAAATCCTTTGGATCTACAGATGTTGAACCTAATCATTCTCATCAGTTCTGCCCAGAATGGTGGATGGGAGTGACAATTGTGGACCTTCATCTGATTGATAAAGTGCATATGTGCATAAAGTGTACATCTGATTCCCCTGATCACACCTATAGATATTAAACCTCAGATTAATGATGGCATGAGATAATGATATAACTGGGGGGGGGGGGATAACTGCATAGCATTGTTTTCAGGTAGAATTTGGGATTCAAGAAAGTTACTATAAATTGAAGTAGATTTTCGAAAATGATTGAGAACAGGTGTTTATAAAAAGCACTAGACATTTTAGCTCATGCCTTTTTTGGTGATTTAAGCTGAAATGGGAAGGATGAGTAGCTGCATCCTGTGGTAGTCAAAATCCTAGGGCCATGTCTTGGAATTCAGAGGATAGTGCTGAAGGTGAATGCAGAATAATTCTTTAAATTAAAGCCATATGGCCTCAAGGTATCTCACATAAATATAGCTATCAAACCTGAGATAAACAGTGAAGGGACTTTAGTGGTAATTTAGGGGGGTTGCAGACTGCCAGAAATAGTGCAAATTGAGTCCACTTTTAGGGTTAGGGAATCATGGGAACTGTATTTTATTGTGGCACCTGACAGAGAAGGTTCAATGTCTCAGGAAAAAAAAACCAATTCCCATGATTCCCTAGCACTAACCCTAACCCTAAAAATGGACTCAATTTGAACTATTTCTGGCAGTCTGCAACCCCTATTAGTCTCCTTGTTCTTCCTTTTGTTCTTGCAAACAGTAAAGAACTAGCAAATGGTGGCAGGATAAAACGTGGCTTCCCAATTAAAGCTACAATGATACATAATGGCTTGTGTAAGTGTCAGAGTAAACCAAAAAATCCTAACATGATGCATTAATGGATTCCCTAATTTTCTCACATTGGAAGAAAATTATACTTCCTCAACAGTCAGGCTAACCAAGGCTTATGAGAATTGTGCTCCAGTGGGTTTTTGGGCCCTAGTTTAAACTGACAACAAAGACCTATGTTGAGAAAATGGTGCCAATAGTCAATGATGTAGTGGCATTTTATTCACTGTTGACTTCCTGCAAGTTGTCATGTCTGGTGCTTGAGCCAGCGTATAATCTCCACTGGCTCAAGAGGCTACAGGTTCAAAGAAGGTCTTTTGCAGAAGATCTTTTAACTGGGATTTGCTATGAGTGTTAGACTGTGGGGCCTCAGGTGGAGTGGGGGCATGGCAACCGCATGCTGCCTGCTCAAAAACTGCCCCAATGCCAGCCTCATGCCGCCTGCCCGACCACATGGCAGGTGGCATCCACCATTTTTTTGTGCAATGTTTAGATGCGTTGCACTAAAGAAATGCGGAAAAGCCACCACTGTGGCAGTAGGGGTGGCTTTTTGCTGCTCCAAAGAGGAGTGGCATTTTGGGGCTTCTTTTTAGAGTGGCAAACTGATGGATTGGTGCTGCAGCAGGCGGCTACCATGGCCCCGATCTGGCGAGGAAAGGGACAGCCAGGGGCCACTCTCTCGGGGCCATTTGTCGAGCTCCTATGGCTTTGGAGAACAGCATTTGAATCCCTGCTTGGCCATGAAACCAACTGGGTGACCTGGAACAAGTCACACTCTCTCAGCCTCAGAGGATGGCAATGGTAAACTCCCTCTGAAGAAACTTGCCAAGAAAATCCCGTGATAGGGCCACCATAAGTTAGAGACAACTTTGAAGGCACACAGTAACAACGAAATATTTTAAAATCATTTTAATAAGTTTTAACTACCTTTTAAACTATTTGAAATTAATATTTTAGATATTTTAACCTTTGCATTACCCTTGTTTAACTGAGTTTTGTTTATGTCCCATTTTGGGAGAAAAGCGGGATATAAATAAATACATAAAGCACTTCTGTGCAATCAGTTTTTGATTTCACCATCCATCAAGTGCTGTTCATTCTGAAAACACTGGTGGTATATCATCAAAGAAACAATTCCATAGTCATGATTTATGTTATTTTAAAACCTGTTGCATGCTCAGTCCTATGAATGCTATGGTTAAAAAGAGTTCAGTCAATAATAATAATAATAATAAAAAGACCACCAAACAGCATAACCATCACGGGAAATAAATTGCTCTGCTTATAGAAACACAAGTGACTAAAACAGCTTAAGACAAACATTCCCAAAATAATGACTGGCTGTTGTAGTGTGCCAGCAGCTTCTCTGTGCCTCTCCTCAATTAATTTAAAATAAATTCAAGAATGCAAAACACTTTTTTGGGGGTGGAGATGGTGGCAAGCAGCATACTTTGACCAGCAGCAAAAACATAATTCCTCTTCCAGAAAACAACTTTCCCAGATTTGCAGCAACCAATTCCTGTGCATAAGAGGCTACATTTGGAGGAGAACATCTGCACAACCGCCAGCAAAGGCAACTAGGCAGACTAAGAATGTCTGGCTTTAAACCAGGCAGCCCAGAGACACACACACTACCCGCTCTGCAAAGGGGATGATAACTAGTTGACTGTGTGGGAACCAAGCTCCCAGGTGAGATGGGGTGAGAGCCGAACAGAAAGGAGGTCCTCAAATCTTGAATGTTTGTTAACAAAGTGCTGGTTGGGGTATAGCCATATCTGGAAGGCTTGGCTTTGTGTTGGTGGGCCTTTTCCCACTTCATCCATTAAATTAAAGAGGTGACTGGCTCCTCTGGCTGAAGGTTTAGGGTTCCCCCTTCCTACTAAGAAAGGGGTTCTCATACTAAGGAGGTTGCCATGGCTTCTTCTGTTTGCTATTGATGAAAGGAAGCAACCAGGAGAATCAGAGAAGCCCCTGTATTGTATCAAAGCAAGTGGCTTCATGTAGCAAATATAAATAAATGTTGGTATATGTTTATGTAGGGAAAGGACCATAACATCTTATTTTCAAACCAGTGAGATCATGCACACTAGCATTATTAAGAGGCACAGCCATCATTCTAAGCAGGTGAAGAAGAGCTTAGATAAAATGTACAGAGGATACCCACTGGACTCACAGTTCCCATTACAACCTACAGCAGAGGTAAAGAAACATGTCGCCCTCCAGAAGCTGCTGGATTGCACCAGCCTAGCCAATGGAGAGAAATTCTGGGAGCTGGTGACAACATCTGGAGATCCTTATGATTTCCACCCTGGTCTACAAAATAAAAATAAAAAGGTGAACAGTGAAGTCAAAGGCTTTCATGGCCGGCATCCATAGATTTTGTGGGTTTTTCGGACTGTGTGGCCATGTTCTAGAAGAGTTTCTGACGTTTCGCCAGAATCTGTGGCTGGCATCTTCAGAGAGTATTCCAAAACCAAATATTCTGTTGGAAAATCCAGAGGAATCTCACATGTGACCCATTTGTTGACTGAGGCTGCAATCCTATATTTTACTATCAGAGAGTAACTTTTGTTTAGGTCAGTGAGACAATAACAAGGCAACATGGTAAAAATTGTAGCAATATGTTGGTTACAAGCTTACTGATGGGCTATCTCTTTGGTTCTAGGTTAGCACTTGCCACACAACAGATGAGATGAAAGCATTTACGAAATATGATTGTGTTTGCATTTTAGCAATTTAAAAAAAATCTTAACTGTTAAAAAGATTATCACAGTTTGATAAAAAAAATAAATTCACTAATTTTATTTATTATTTTGTGTCCTTGCTACCCCTTTTTCATTTAATATGGAGAGCCAACATTTAATTCACCAGAAGAGGAAAGCAAGTGCATACTGGATGCTCTATAATCATTACCAGAAATATGGCATGTTACAGGGGATACAGATATCTTAAGCAGCTCTAAATGAGAAGATGCCAGAGAGAACAAGATTATTTGATTTGAAGTACTGTCTGAAACCCTAGCAAATATCCTCTGATTCCAACTACAGATTCTGTGGTAGATTTCAGTCCACTTTAAATTTGTTTTCTCTTTGCACAGTAATAGTTTTCAAAGATTAAAAATAACAGAACCACAATTTTTATTAGTTTCTATGTTTTCTTCTTTATCAAGAGCAGCCACAGTTTTGCTCAATTTTTAGCTCATAGTTCCAAGTTTCAGACAACCCAGCCAGAATATGTCAGTACATTTTAAAAAATCTTGTCCTGTAAATCAGTTTAAAAACTCAAATACAAAATGCAGTTAGATGGCTCTTCAAGAGGTTGCCCACAGAATAACTCAAACAGGTGAGAGGAGGAAGAATGTCTATTCCCAGGGGCATAATGACAGCTAACCAATTTAAAAACTATGAACTGAAGCTCAAACTGCATGTTCCAGGGAGACGTGGGTGTACCCTATTCCCAGTAAATGTACCACTATTGGAAGAGAATGACATGAGAATCTAGCTACAGCATTTTCCTACTCTCCATAGTTATTGAAGTAAGTCAAGGATAAAGGAATCATATTTTCCCCACTCCATGTTGCCTAGAAAATGTAGTTTGGTAGTACAGGTAATTACACACCTCCCAATAATAAATAGTTGGGGCCCAAGATGTTACAAAGCAGGAAAATCAGCAGGGATTCTTCCATTTCCTCTGTGACCCGTTATAAGACCACTCTAAGGGCCCTTTCATATTCCATAATTATAGCACTATGACTCCATTTTAACTGCCACAATTCCATCCTATAGAAACCTAAGAATTGCAGTTTAGGGAGAGGTATTAAGAATTCTCAGCCAGAAGAGAGTTCTAGTGCCACACTAAACTACAAACTCCCAGATTCCATAGGAAGAAGCCATGGTAGTAAAGTGGAACCATGGTGTCATAGGGCCTAAGCAGACTGCCAGTAATAGTGCACTTTAAATTGAGGCACTGCCCTGGCTCAGTGCTAGGGAATCATGGGAACTGTATTTTATTGTGGCACCAGAGCTCTCTGACAGAGAAGGCTCAATGTCTCAGAAAAAAAATACAATTCTCATGATGCCCTAGCACTGAGCCAGGGCAGGGCCTCAATTTAAAGTGCACTATTTCTGGCAGTCTGCTTAGGCCCATAATTGCATTGTGCGAAAGGGCTGTAACTTGTTCTTTCCCCATAGAAGATAGAGTTGTTCAAAATCCTGGGAGGATCCTATCATACAGTTTGTACCCGGACAGTTATACATTGAGTAATGGTATGGCAACAAGCAGCGTCTAAAGAAGTAAAAGAAGAACAAAAACTCACCATCTGATTCTGAAGCTGCCCTGAAGATCAAGTAGCTGCTCGGAAGAGGCTGTGTGATGGAACCGACATTCTCTCCCTTTGGACCCTAGAATAGTTTGTGAAATAAAAAGGACACATTATCATTTCTCTGAAGTTCTCAGTTCTACCTTCTCTACTTTCCATTTTCCTAGTGTCAAACGGAAATTGGGCAACCCTTCTTAGTGTTAATCTAAGTTTCAAATATATTTTGTCTAAATTAATACCTGTTAAAATAGGACAACAATGAAATCTTAGGAGCCATGTCTGCACACTACGGCAGGAAGGAGGGCCTCCTCAGACTCATCTGGGGGCAGTTTGTTTGCTGTGGTGGTGGTGTGGGCATCTGGAAGCCACTACCTTTCATCTACAGTGCTCAGCATCCTTTTCCTGGGTTCCCTTGTGCTGTTCACATGCCCAGGAGAAGTAGACAATGGGTGGGGATGGAAGTACTTCCAGACACCCCACCCGAGCAGTGCTGTTTTCCTTAGGCTCGCCTGGGGAGTATTTAGGCAAGTGCACCCTAGGCTACCAGGCACTCTGTTTTCAATGTGAAGTCGTAGGCTTTCATGGCCGGCATCCATAGTTTTTTGTGGGTTTTTCGGGCTGTGTGGCCATGTTCTAGAAGAGTTTTTTTCTGTCGTTTTGCCAGCATCTGTGGCTGGCGTCTTCAGAGAATTCCAGCCACAGATGCTGGTGAAACGTCAGAAAGAAACTGTTCTAGAACATGGCCACATAGCCCAAAAACCCCACAAAAAACTTTGTTTTCAGCTACTTTTTCAGCTGCAAAGAATAGGTTGTCTTGGAACAAGATGGAGTCTCCTTCTTTGGAGGTTTTTAAACAGAGGCTGAATGGCCATTTGTCAGGGGTGCTTTAAGACCTTAGAGTGGTCTTATAATGGGTCACAGAGGAAATGGAAGAATCCCTGCTGATTTTCCTGCTTTGTAACATCTTGGGCCCAAACTATTTATTATTGGGAGGCATGGCCCTAGTGGTCTCTTCTAACTATGATTCTACCATAATTCATTTCCTTGCTGAAAGACAGGTTTCCTGACACTCAGGAAAGCCAGCTGTGAAAAATTACATAGAAGTGTAAATTTTGTGTGGTTTTTGCTTGGCATTATGGAAAATTATTATGCATAGAAATACACATGGTTTGCTTTTGCAAAAATGGTGAGTTGGCAATAGCGGCAGTGGGGGGAGGCCCCCTCAATTTTTGCACAAACACATCAAACATATAGTGATAAAATAGGCAAAGATTTGCAGCCCCTACTTCTGAAATCTGGTAGAATATCCTAAAAGATCATCATGACCTAAATTACACCAGAAAAAAATAGGGAAATCTGTTTGAGATGTGTGTCAGGATCTCTGTTTCGGACCATCTCTCACTGAAACTCTCAGAGAAGTATTTTGAAATAAGCCTTGATTTAATTCACTCAGTTGGGAAATCTTATAATATACAGCTATTTAGATGAAAGTACCCAAAAGAAGATAACAAGGAGAATCCTGAACAGAAATCCAAAGGAGAGAAGGAAGATCCATAGCATAATGAAAAGTGACTAATAAATGACTCATGCGACATTATTCAGTGACTAGGAAAGCATCCATAGTTTTCCCCACACACCAATACTTCTATGGTTTCTTCATCTGAGGAATTTGGTTTTTCAAAATACCTTAACAGCACTCAGCATTCAAGCTGCTCTGAAGGCAAGGAGGGACTGAATAATCATTAACTATAATTTGAGACCTAT
Organism: Phrynosoma platyrhinos; assembly: GCA_020142125.1. Lineage (NCBI taxonomy): Eukaryota > Metazoa > Chordata > Lepidosauria > Squamata > Phrynosomatidae > Phrynosoma > Phrynosoma platyrhinos. Next base: position 112,683,459 of record CM034701.1, on the reverse strand, counting down.
CCCCTGCAGTTTACCTTTCAATCTAGTTACATCAAAGTTGCTGAATTGGCTGTCTGTGGGAAAAGAAGGTACAAAAGGGCATCAGGCAACTGAAGTAGTGCCACTTCAAAATCCAGCACCTCCTCTTCCTTCCACCATCTCAGTACAAGATGGACTGGAAAAGAATGCAACAGGACGAGTAAAGTGGGAATGTAGGGCAAGATCACGTTTACTGTGACTTGAGATACACAGGTTTTTTTGACAAGAGATTGTGTCTGTTATGTATCATCATGTAATTTTGGGCTTATGGTGACCCTAAAGCAAATCTATCCTATGATTTTCTTGGCAGAATTTGTTCAGAGGGAGTTGCTCTTGCTTTCTCTGAAGCTGAGAGAGTGTGACTTGTCAAGGTCACTCACTACGTTTCTATAGCTGAATGGGGATTCAAACCCTGGTCTGCCAGAGTTCTAGTCTAACATTCAATCCATCACACCACATTAGCTCTTAATGGTGGTTATACAGAACACCAGTAGTTGTGGTGCTGAAGGAATTTATTTCATCATTAAACTGTTTGTATGCTTTGAATCTGCTATTCTTTTGCTCCCTTTCAATATGTCCATGTAATTTAGATTTTAAATGTTTTTTCCATAAGTAGTTTCAGTGACACACCCTGATCTGAAAGCAGATGATGAAATACACTACATGCAGTCCCAAGAACACTCCAATCTCCCATTAAGCTTTTAAAAATAAATACATATAGGAGCAAGTTATTCCAGAAGGAAAGGAATCTAAGAGAGGGAGCTTAGCCAATAGCTTAACAGATGTTTAAAGGAACACAGTTCAAAGTCCTGTCCAAGAAAGAACAGAAGTTCCCCTTCTATCTCTAGATCTTTCTTTGATTTCTTTTTCTTCCTCTTATAGGTGCACAGAACACAGTAGGAAGGAAAGACAAATTCATCTGTTGCTCCAGGATGGAAAGCAAAGCTGACAAGGACTGCAGATACTCAGTTCTCAATTTGCTTGGAATGAAGAGAGGCATCATCATGGTTGTGTTTGTAATTACATATGTATCTTCAATAAGAGTATTTGAAACAAGGGTCCAAAACACACTGCAGAAATAATCCAGTTTGAGATCGCTTTAACTGCTCTGGCTCAGTGCTAAGGAATCCTGGGAACTGTAGTCTATTGTGGTACCAGAGCTTTCTGACAGAGAAGGCTAACTGTTACACAAAACTATAGTTCCCAGAATTCCCTAGCATTGAGCCAAGGCAGTTAAAGCGATTTCAAGCTGGATTATTTCTGCAATGTGTTTTGGACCAAGGTCTTTCTTCATAGATGTCTAGAGAGAAAAGATAGATGAGCATCTCTTCCTTTCTACAAGCTGTACTTCACATCTTCTTAAGCCCCTACTTCTTAAAAACTGTATTTTAGGCAATGTATACTTTAGCCCTCAGGCTGGCTTTCATCACTTGTTCCCACTATTTCTTTTAAACCATGACAACAGAGGCAACTAGTCCTTACCTACAAAACTAGCTTAATTTTTTGTTTTTGGCTGCTCTAAGTTAGTCTTATATCAGATCATAAAGCTAGCATCTTTTTGCAATGTTCTGTTTAACTCCAGAAATGTTTGGTGTACTTCCTATGCTCAGAAAACAATACTGCCATCTCCCATTTCATTTAAAAATAAAGCCATGGTGGATATATATTTCATTGTTATAGGAACCATTATGGTGATGTCTCTCTAACATACAGCAACATATTCAGAATTTTCCATCTTTAAAAAACACTAGTTTTGACTTACTTGATCATAATTGGTCTTTTTTGATCATATGCATTTTAAACTTGATCATAATTGGTCTTTTTTGATCATATGCATTTTAACTATCTTCCTAAACAAGTTACTGTAATAATCTCATAAAAAATAACAATACTGTTTTGCTTTATTTGTTTTAACATCGACTCCAACTTATATTGACCCTATCACAGGGATTTCTTGGCATGGTTTATTGAGAGGAGGTTTGCCATTGCTTTCCACTTAGGGTATACTTTTGATTTGTCCAAGGTCACCCAATGGCTTTACATAGCTAAGCAAGGATTTGAACCCTGGTCTTCCAGAATCCTAGTCCTAGGTTTCAGTTACACTTCAAATATTCTAAAGTGCACACCTCAATAATCTTTAATAGTATACCTGAAAAGTAGCTAAGTACTGTTCTCCAACACTATCTATCTCCCCATATGAGCCTGCCTGAATTTTAAAGATCCTGGGAGAAGGGTTTTCTCATGATCCCACCAATTTCACAGAGATATTTAGTGAAGACACAGAAGAGAGACTTCTCAGTGGCTGCTTTCAGGCTATGGAACTCTCTGCCATTAGCTTGGCCCTCTCTCTGCTCTCCTTCCTATTTGAATACTAATTTGGGGAATAAAGGCTGCATCTGCACTGCAGAAATAATCCAGTTTGACATCACTTTAACTGTCATGGATCAATGGTATGGAATTCTGAGAATTGTAATTTTGTGAAACATTTAGCCTTCTCTGTCAGAGGGCTTTGGTGCCACAACAAACTACAAATCCCATATTCCATAGCACGGAGCTGTGGCAATTAAAACAGTGCCAAACTGCATTATTTCTGCAGTGCAGATACAGCCTAAGAAATGTCTCCAGATTGATAAAAAACAACAACCAAAACCAGAAACTATCAGGTTCTGTTCCTGCTCTTTCCAATTTTATTTTAGAAATCCATATACCTCCATACACCCAGGATGTTTTCCATCAGCCACCAGTAGGATCAGAGAATTTTTATACCAGCTACTATGCTTGGTTTATTTTAACTCAGTACAGAATTGGAAAGAACAGGAACAAAATCTGTGACTTTTCAATCAGTCTGGATGCACCCTAGGCAGCAATGTGGAAAAGTCTTTAATCTGGTCTGTATGTATGCTCACTGTGCTGCATTGTCTTTTAACTTTTCTTTTCATAGTTATGATTTTATATGTTTGGATGTTTTAACACAGTATCTTATTTAATTGTGTTTTAACTTTTTTACTACTAATTTGTAACTCACCACACTAGCTTGTGCTACTTGACTATTCTTATATTTGACAGATAAAATAATTCTGTTAAGTATTCTGCTTTTAACATAGCAGTGACTCAAACCTACTTCATCTATTTTTAAAATGACAATATCTTTCATTAGCAGCATTCCTCTCCCAACCTATATTATTTTTTTAAAAAAATATTGATTCATATCAAGAATTCACCAAATGTTCTCCAAAGCCCAACTCCCAAATTAAACCTAGCGTAAGGGGAAAAGACACAAGGAATGCTGCCAGTTCATATTAATGTCAACTCTACCATTGTGAGCTGCTAAAATGAGTGATGGGAGTCCCAGCTTTTGCTCACTTTGTCTATTGTGTCTCCATAGAGATAGTGTTAGTTTCCTCTATGAGCCCAAGAAATTATGTCTTTGCCTGTCCCCTTCTAAGGGAGGGCAAATAAATAATGTACTCCTTCCCTGCTGGGGACTTCTAGCCATTAAGAACTAGGTCAGAAAATGTGTTGCTTCAGCAGTTCAGACTGTCAGATCTACTCTGTATCAACCTGATCTAATGCATTCTCCTTTTTATCGCCTCACTTTTCACGTTTCTGAACAGCCAAATCTAGACGCAAGTCCCATTGCGCTGCAGTGGTCCCACCAGCACAGTAAAGTACCTACAAATATTGAATCTGGCTGAGAAGACCTAGGATCACATTTGTACTCAGTCAAACAATTTATTAGATAAATATAGATAAGTTACTAGCTTTCAGCTTAATTTTCCTCACAAAGTTATTACAAGAATAAAAGGAGAGGCTACCCTGACATACAATGCCCTAAATTCCTCAGGCAAAATGTGAAATAATAAAACAATGAGAAAAAAAAGAGTGTGATAGATTACTGAATGTGGACATTTTAAAATAAAATCTCCAATACAAACCATCATTCCACACATACACTACATGACTGGGAAAAATCCATGGCTTTATGAAGGAGAGATAGATCAAAACAAGTGGTGTCACTTGGGTTGACGTCACCCAGTGCGGTAACTCATGGTGTCATCCCGCCCAGCTGACCATCTCGTATATTACACCATATAGAATCCTTAGTAATGTTTTTTGTACTAATGTTACATAGATTGTACTTTCCATATATCACTGCATGTAATGGTATATCACTGAATATAATGGTAATAGTTGTGACATAAACAAGTAGCAAAATTAAAATGCCTTTAAATTACCACTACCAGATTTTTTTTCTCCAAGCTTTTAACCTCTATTCCAACATAAGAGCCATCTTGATCATTAAGTATCTCTTCTGACTGGAGGTTGTACTTCACATATAAAGCCACCCCTCTTTTTTCTGTTTTGCAGAGAAAGCAAATACATTACCCAATTTGTTATTTTTTAGCCCCCTTAGACAAAAAAAGAAAGATTCTACAATGAACTAACAAATAAGATACTTGAATCCAATCATAAAGATATAATAATGATAGGAGATTGGAATGGGGTAATAGATCTGAGTATGGACAGGAAATCAATAAATCTAATAAAAAAAATCAGGGGAAACTACCAAAAGCATTTAACAATATGAGTGAAATTTTACAAATAATTGATGTTTGAATATAAATATGGAGATACAAAAGACTTCACATATTATTCAGAAATACACAGATCTCACTTACTAATCGATATGTTCTTAATCTCTAAGGCATTAGCTAATAACATGGTTAAAATGAATACTTTATCAAAGACAACTTTACCAAAGACCACAACCCTATTCAACTAATTTTGTGGAACAGCCCAAAAACTTTATCATGGAAATTAAATGACAAATGTTTTAAAACTGGATGAGGTGGTAGAAAAAAACTAATCAAATGCTTGACCATTATTTGAAAGAAAATTTAGATAAGGGAACAAATATTATGTTGGTGTGGGAGGTTTGTAACACAACATGAGGAGTTTTTTCATTCAACAAAGTATACATTCAACAAGGAAAAAAGAAAGAACCTGGACAAAAAGAAGAAATTAAAGTTAAAGAACGAATTATTACGGGGAAAAACCTCAAAATAATCTAATAGTAAAAGAGATAAAAATCCTACAAAAACAAATCTCCATGATAATGATGGAAGAAGCGAGTAAGAAATCAAAATTTGCTAGACAATATCAATTTGAGAATGCAAATAAACCAGGTAAATAGTTGAATTGCAACTAAAAAAAGGGAAAAGAATTTAATCTTAAAGATACAAGAAGGGGAAACATTAACAACCAAACAACCAAAGATAAGAAAAATATTTCATAATTATTACTTGAAGTTATACAAAAGATCCAGTATTGACAGCGAGAAGGGGAAAATTTTTCTTAAACAACTTGAAACTACATACCCTATTGGAGGAGCAAAAAGATATATTAGATAACCCAATAACAATAAAGGAAGTAACACAAACTGTAAGAGATTTAAAAGTTGGGAAATCCACAGATCCTGATGGATATTCTTCTCTATTCTACAAAATATCTGAGGGGAAATTGTCTCAGTTATTATTAAAGGTCATGAACAGAATTAGACTAGAAAGATACCCATCTACCTGGAAAGAAGCCAACATAACACTTATGCAAAAGGAAGGTAAAGACCCACTACAACCAAATAACTATTGACCAATCTCATTATTAAATATCAACTATAAAAAAAATTCCACCATTTTGGCAGAGAGAATGGAAAAAAATCTTAGATTGTTGGATTAAGGAGGATCAATGTGGCTTTCTGTTTAACAGGCAAATTAGGCAAAATACAAGATATATTATAAATATCATTGAACACTTAGAGAATAATTGTGATAAAAAAATGGTGTTGTGTTTTGTTGATATGGAAAAAGCCTTTGAAAATGTTGATTGGCAATTAATACTAGATTTGTTAAAAAAAATAGGGGTAGGGGGAAAATTTACGGATTGTATTAAAGCAATATATTCAAATCAAGAGGCACGCATATTGATAAATGGTGAAAAGACTCTGACAAAAATTTAGAAAGGCACCCGACAAGGGTACCTTTTATCATCTCTTCTCTTTCTATTAGTAATGAAAGCACTGATTAGGAAAATCAATTGGATAAAAATATTAATGGGATTAAATATAGATTTGAATGGAAACTTTATGCTTTTGCAGATGACCTGGTATTATTTGTTGAAGACCTTTTAAACCATCGAAATTATCTACATAAAGTACTAGCAGACTTTGGGGAAATATCTGGACTGAAAATCAATAGAGACAAAACCAAGGTTCTAACTAAGAAGATGACAAAAGAGGAAGAAAATACATTAAGTTTAAAGTCTGGTTTTATTATAAGTAAAAAGTTCAAATACCTTGGAATAGAATTAACAAAGAAAAACTCAGACCTATTTAAAAACAACTATGTGAAACATGGGGGGGGGTGCAGACTGCCAGAAATAGTGCAAATTCAGTCCACTTTTAGGGTTAAGGTTAGGGAATCATGGGAACTGTATTTATTGTGGCACCAGAGCTCTCTGACAGAGAAGGCTCAATGTCTCAGAAAAAAAAAAAACAATTCCCATGATTCCCTAGCACTAACCCTAACCCTAAAAGTGGATTCAATTTGCACTATTTCTGGCAGTCTGCAACCTCCCGTAGTCAGAAATAAAAAAAAGACTCTTTATAAAATACCCTTTAAAAATGGAACAAAAAACATCTCCACTTTCATTTGAGCTGGAAAAAAAACTAGTTGTTGCTGTTAACTGTCCTCAAGTAGTTCTCAACTCATTGCGACGCTATGGATGAGACATCTCCAAGACCCTCTGTCCTCCACTGCTCCATTTAATTCTTGCAATCCCTAAATATCCGTGACCTCCTTAATAGAATCCATCCATCTGGCATGTGGCCT
>CM034701.1:112652002-112663174 GCA_020142125.1 Phrynosoma platyrhinos | reverse complement strand
GACAGCAACCCGGCCCCCGGCTCAAAAAGGTTGCCTACTCCTGGTGTATAGAAATGAAGTGGCAAGACCAGTTTGGCTTTGGAAACTAGCCTGTAGGTGGGGAGAATAGATGAATGTAGGATGCCCCCCTGAGGATGGGGTCAGATAGTGCTGAAATGTGTATAGTGACCCAGGAAGAGTGCTACAAGATCTCTCTACATACTGAATGTACAGACTAACAGCTATATCTTTGATACTAAAGGCAGTATGACTAGTGGCCACCGATAGCACTATCCTCCATGAATGTATCCAATATATCTTTAAAGCTATTTCAGCTAATGGTCATCACTGATTTTGTAGTCAATTCTACAGTACGACTGGGTGCACTGTGAAGAAATTATTCCTTTTACCTGTCTAGCTTCCTTAGGCTGAAAAATATCTCCTGTTACTAAATTTGCAACATCAACCATGCAGTTCCAAAAATATCGCAACTAGCATGTTAATGGTTTTCACACAAATGGGCTTTCTTGGGATCAGGAAACAGTTAATTAAGTATTAGCCCAAGGCATTCTAAAACAATCAAGGCTTTTGGTAAGTAAGCTAGGAAGCTATCAGTCTTCCTACCAGTTTTGTCTGCTTTCCTTTATCTAATTTTTATCATCATCTTTGCTACATACAAGCCTCAGTTATTACTTCGGTTTCTGGTACTACTTCAACATATTACTTTTTTTAAAATATTTTTTATTCAATTTATTAATTAAAAACAACAGCATACACACATATTTATACACATACACATTGAGAAATTTACAAAAAAAAAGTCCTTGTACACATTTCATATTTTATACACACTCAAATTGGGGTATGTTCTAGTTCTTCATTTAATTTGTCTACATCCGACATACATTCGACATACACTCCTTTACCTCTTTCTTTCCTCCTCCTCAACTTCCCCTTACTTTCTTATACTTTCTAGTCTTCTACCCTTCAACCCTTCCTCTTCATCCATCTCTCTGCTCTGTTTCTCTTCCCCTTCCTTCCTTCTCCTTTCATCCAACATCCTCTTACCTTCCACTACATACCTTTTCCTTCCACCCTATACTCATCTCCTACCAATCCCTCTCATTTACTCCCTACTTTCTCTTCCCCTCTTCCTCTCTTTGTTCTCTCTTTCTTTCTTCTTACATTCACCCCAATATAAAAACTTCCTGTGTATCTAATTTCACTGGATGAAAAGTGTTAGTATTGATCTCCTTATTCCTAATTATTTATGTTTTTAATTCCATATTAATTCTCGTACAGTCATGCACAGTGTATATTTTCCCTCTTATATATAGCAACTCTTTTGTTGATGTACCTTGTGTGAATACCTCCATATCTTTTTAGCAAAATTTTCATTATATTTGTTGCATTTCTATTTTAAAAAGCTTTGTACCATCTACATTATTATATTGGGAGTTTTTTACTGCTTCTTTTATTCCCCTCTCTCCCTACAAAGAGAACTTAAAAAGCAATTGTTGCTAACTTACCCCATATTACTTTAAGCCTTCTGCCTTTGTTTCTGTACAGGACTATTTTAAAGCAGAACACATCTTTCTGAAAGGAGACAGCTGCTGGATTATGAATGTACAAATCTAAAACCCACTGGATCTTCTTATCCATGTAATCTTAAAATGATGTTTTGCACTAAATTACCTTCAGCCAATCTGCCATAATGACCACACTGGGATCTTTCAAAGCACTGAAGAGTTGTTTGGTGGCTCGTTTCTTCTCCTGCCTGTAATTTTTCTTCTGCACCTGTTAGACCATAGAGACAACATGGAACTTATGAGCACATTTTCTCTTTCTCTTTCTATTGTGCCAGCAAAAAAAGAAAAAGAAAAAGAGAAAAACTGAGTAAAGAAGATGGGATCATGCTGTTAATTTCAAACAACAGCCTCCTATTTTAGGGAACTCACTGAACAGGCAAACAGCACATAGTGCAACAGCAATAGGAACAGCTAGACTTTTTGTCCGTGATGAAATTGCTAATCTCTCATAGATGAAAACTGGAACATGTGTGGCCAAGGAACATCAGACTGTGGTCAAGATGAGGTATTAATTAATGAAGAAAAACATACAAGCTAGGAGAGGCTGTAGCAGTTTACTGCCCACCCTCCTTATCCACAGATTTTTTTTATCCAAGGATTCAAGCATCCATGAAATTGAAAATATTTTAAAAAGTATAAATTCCATAAAGCAAACCTTGATTTTGCCTTATTAGATAAGGAACACTGTTTTACTATACCATTGTATTCAATGGGACTTGAGTATCCACAAATTTTGTTATCCACGGGGGTGTGTGTGTGTGTGTGTGTGTGTGTGTGTCCTGGAAACAAACTCCAGCGGATAACAAAGACTCACTGCATTTTTGTCTGAGCCTACAGTGAAGGGCAAGATTCTGCCCCTCCTCTTCTCCCTTGCCCCTTGAGTTAAGAGTGTAAGACTGAAATAAGCTGAGGACATGGGGGAAAGTGGGAGAAGTGCATCTAGTTTCATTGGATTTACATTCAGCCAGTCAAGCCATATATTACATAGGGACCCTTTGTCCACCTAGCCCCATGTTGCAGGGTTTTAAGCAAGATTAATTTCTAGTCCTATGTGCAGATCCCTGATATTCCCTGGTGGTGTTCCATCCTAGGCATTTCTATAGAGAACTAGTCAACTCTCTCTATTTTTTGGCATCTTCACTGTTTTTAGTGTACAGATATTGGTCAAAGCAATCCCCAATTCTCAAACACAGTTAGCCTGGAAAATGTCAATATGCTACAGTCTTATGGGATTTTTGTATATTCCTCAAAATGCTACCAGCAACAATGTAAATTAAGGGCAAATTTTAAGATGGTGAGACTACTGTGAGATCTCAAAAAATGTGCATTTAAATATGATTATCAATAGAAAACAGCCAACATGGTATAGTGGTTTGAGTGCTGGACTAGGACACTGTGAGACCAGGGTTTAAATCCCCACTTGGCCACAGAAACTAACTGGGTGACCTTGGGTAAGTCACACTCTTTCAGACTCAGAAGAAGGCAAGGACAACATCTCCCAAACAAATTCTGTCAAGAAAACCCTGTGACAGCTTTGCCTTATAGTCACCATTAGTCAGATATGACTTGGAGACACACAACAACAATAAGTAGGAAGGCTCTCTGGAGGAACATTGAAGAAGAACCATCATTTGCATAGTGAAGCTCTTACCTTGATTTATTTAGTACAAACCAATCTATGGGGAACAAAACAAAGGGTAAAATGTGGATCTGCTTAGCAGCTGCAGAGATATAACCCTGGGACAATGGAAAAGAGATACAAATTTATCAGGATAATCACTTCCTGATATAGTTAGGATGATCCTTCTTTCACTTACCTTCAAAGTCTCTTTCTTATTGTTTTTGCCAGTAGGAGAGACACACTCTTTATCAGACCCATTGCAAAGTTTGTAGTCAGTCTAGATAGAAAGGAAATAAGATGACTTTAATGACTTTGAAGATAACAATAAAATGCAACACCACCAGCACCTGCAACCAGACAATAACCATTTGCGTTTATCGTTGCTAACTGCTGTCACGTCAACTTCGATTTATGGTGACTATGAATGAGAGACCTCCAAGTCACCCTATCATCAACAGCCCTGCTCAGGTCTTGCAGACTCAGAGTTGTGACTTCTCTGAGTGAGTCTATCCGTCTGGAAAGTGGTCTTCCTCTTTCCTAGAACCTTCTACTTTGCTAACCCTAAACACTATCTTCAAAGATTAGCCGTGCTATTTTATTTCAGTGTAAGACAGAAAAAACTCCTGTACCATCTTTGAGGAAGAAATTTCTAGCTTTAATGGATTCCAGTCCACTTCATCAGATGCAATTATAAACTACAGAGCAAGTAAATGACAAGAATACTTTCTCCTCACAACCTCATCCCCAGCAGATTGATCATTTGCAGCATGGCAAAGATACTGCCAGACTTGGTGGAAGAAAAACCCATGGTTACCTGTCATGACCAAGTCTGTTAGCAGTGGCTTGAACCCTGACTAGGAAAGAGATGTGCTATCTGAATCACTAGACCAGAATCTAATACTGAGTTGGAGTCTAGTAACTAGGGACGAAAGGCCATCAGAAAATGAGATTCCCCAAAGGGAAAGTCATAAACCAGGATCCACAGGGACTGCAGACTCAAGAGTCAGATCCCAAAAGGGAAGCTGGCTTGGCAAATTCTTGTGTGAACTGCTTCTGTTTGACTTCGCCGTAGCTTCATCCTCACCAGGACTGAATTCTACCTTCTGCTTGAAACAGGGGAGTGTAACAGCATTTGGGTTATAATCTGGCAATGTTATCCAGAATATGACTGTACCTATAGGGCCCCCAGAACTGTTTCTAAGAGGCAGAAGGGCTCAAGATTGACAGGAGATCAATCTTTATATATTTGCAAGTATGTTTTTACAAAACAGTAAATATACAGAATACAGTGAACAATAGTAATACTACCAGCTAAAGCAGTTAACAATGTATGTACCATGAAGGCAAGGACAAATACTAAATGAAATATGACAGCATTGTTTAAACTGTGTAATATTAATATATCAAGAAAAGGAGAAACTACACAGGACCCTATTAAGTGAATGCAAATATGATTATAAATTAGTATACTTTTGATTGATATTTCCTCAGGGGGTAGGGCTTGACTACATAGGAGTTTTGATAGTCCTGATTTTTGGTGCCTGATCATTTAATGGGGGCTCAGCTCCCCCCCAGCCCAGCCTTGGTGTGTGTGTGTGCGTGCGCGTGCGCGTGCGCAAGCCTCCTGCCTTCCTGCTCCCCATTTCAGGATCCATTTGTACGTGGATGGAGCCCAAATAGCTAACCAACTCACATCACTGTGACAGACAACATTTTAGAACAACACCTAATGAACTACAGTAGAGTGCTTTGTTTGATCAGTCTCTGGGGAAAGTGGCATTTTGTACATGTATTTTAATACTCCTTTTCTATTGTGTACTTAGATTATACAGAGATAGGGGGCTTGGGCAGGGGAAAGAATTCAAGTATCTTGAACACAGTACAGTTTCATGCAAGCCAGATAAGTAAGAAAGACGAATGTGTCCATGACTTGCAGAATCTAAACTGATTCAGCCTATCTAGAAATTGGCTTCTCTCTGTTATATTATTTTGTTCACACAGACATTTCACTTGAGACAACTTCCAATGAAATTAAGGCTCATTTTCTACCTGGATGAATAAACTGGATAGGAATCTGTTATAAAGAACCTTCTTCAAAATGAATTAGACTTTTTCCTTAAAACAGCCCTCAGGAGTTTTAGTTTACAAATCAGGTGAGCATAATCCTTCCTCTTCCCCATAGAGCAAGTACTCCGTTCACTCACTTATTGCAACTAAGGTTTCCATATTACTTATATGCTGCCACAAACTGTGGTTAATGATAATCATGATCTCCTTGCAACAACTATAATAAAAACATTTATTTCTACTTTGAAAACAACATCCCCCATTATGTTAGTTTGAACTGTGGCTTAGAACCCTAGAGCTGGAAAGCATTGCAAGAGCAATCTTGTCCAACCCCTGCCACATAGCAATACATAAGTAAAGCAATCCTGAAAGCTGCCCAACCAACCTCTGTTTAAAGATGTCTAAAGACAGTCCACCACTTTCCAAGGCAGTATATTTTACTGTTGAACACCTCTTATAGTCAAGTTCTTCCAAATGACTAATGGACTCTGTTTTCTTATAATCTGAATCCACTGGTTTGTGTTCTAGTCTCAGGAGTAGCAGAAAACAAGCTTGCTCTATCTTCTACATGATACCCCTTCAAAATTTAATAAGATGGCTATCATGTGTTTGAACTTATTAGCACAAACCAGGATGAAAACATCATTTCAGATTGTAGTTTGTTCCAATAACCCACAATCCTTCCAAGGCTCAATCTTTTACACCAGGATACACAAGGAAGTGCTATGGCAAAGCTCAAAAATAGTGTGGATCACATAGCTGGAAACTATCTCAAATATCTGTGAGTACACAGATATATACTGTAATGATATATCAAAGAGAAACAATGCCTTGGTAATAGCAAATGTCCCTAAAAATACTTGGACTCTGGGAACACAATGAATTTTTTGTTCCTAAGATCACACCTGCCCAATTTCTCTCTGTATCAGAACTCCCTGCCAACAGTGTCTGGTTCATGCTTCCTTCATGGCTGGATGTACAGGGAATGGTCCCAAGTTCCAGGGCTAGCACAATTCATGAGTAAAGAAAGGTTAAAATAAAACAAATATTCATAGTGTGTTCCAGCTCTTGGTGTCATTTTAACCTGCTCCCCAGATTAATCTTAAACCATGATAAAGGCATCAAATGAGGGTGCAAGATCAGAAGCAAGTGATTGATGCCCCTGGTTAACTGCTATGATTCTGGTGCAAAAAGCAGGGAAAGGAGAGAAGCAGACTGAATACATAACACACATTTGTATGCTGAGGTCAGAGTGATGAGTAAAGCTTGCTTGGCAACACTGCCTCATGACTAAAAAGCTTAAGCAAGGATGCTGGTTGCAGAAGCCATGAAGCATGCTTGTAGCTTTAGTGCATTCCAAAATGAACAGGTGCCCATTTCATACTTGACATTCATCAGCTGACTTTTTTTTTTCCAATGAGAGAGTCAAAAGCCACACCTAGATAGGCTTCAGCAGATCCAAAATCTGCTGCTGTGTTGTAATTGTGAACATTAGCTGTTTTGCAGACCAAGCTCCAGGGCTGCTGCTTCTTCACTTTCTTTCCCTACAACTGCCATAAGAATGAAAACAAGATTCCATAATTTTTGCCCTCAGCTTTCAAGCTTTCTGTACATCCTTTCTGCACTCTTCAAGCCTATTCAATGAATATGTCAGGAGGGGGCAGGGAAGAGTGCTCCTCTGTAATTTCTTTCCATGTAATGACAACCAAAGAGCCTCCTGTACATGTGGAAGCTCTCCACATTATTACTCTTCTTGATTCTAGGACCTTCTAGATCACATGGAAAGCTCCTTAAGTAGCAGAGGCTGTCTTTTTTAGACAACTATTTTCCACTGAAGAGAGCAGTGATCAACTAAGCAATCCTTCCTCACACATTAATTAGGTTTCCTACTTTTCACCATCCATGGCCTTCATTCTCCTCTCTCTGCCATCTACAGCTGCCCCAAAGTCCCCATTCTCTTCAACAAGATCTCTTCATCTGTTCAGTATGCTGCCTCTTATGTCTGAGAACTCTCCCTCCAGCACACTTCAGTTGATACCACTTTGCCTTCTCTCTCTTCAAGACTCCTCAAAATATATTGCAAAGCACACAATTGACTCATCATGTGTGACCCTTAAATGAAACAAGGCCAAACCACCAACTTATAGAAACAGACCCCTGTCAGTGTGTTATGGTCAGAGAGGGGCAACTGCTCAACAGTACAATGTATGTTTTGTATGCAGAAAGTTCTAGCTTCTGTCTTTATAATTTCCAAATTAAAGGAAATACCTCTGGTGTTAAGATCCCACAGAATCAAAGCCAGTTAAAACTGAAACTACCAAACTACATGGTCAAACAGTCTAATAAGATATCTTTGTCAATTCTCTTGTGAACCATTTGCTAACATCAGCAGGTACTGTCCTTCAGGTGCCTCCACCAGTGCATAGCAACTAGAGAGAGGGCCTTTTCTGTGGTGATCCCCAAACCCTGGCTGGCAACTTTCCCCCCACTTTAACTAGTACTATGCAATGAGTTGAAACTTCGTATTTGTTTTGTTGATTAAAAAAAATAATGTTGCTGCATTAGCAGATTCATTACTCTTACCATGTTTTGTTTTATGTGGTTTGAGTGTTGGACTACAGCTCTGGAGATTAGGGTTTGATTCCCTGCTTGGCCATGGAAACCCACTGGATAACCTTTGGTGAGACACACACTGTCAACCCCAGAAAACTCCATGATAATAAATTCAATATTGTCTGATTACAAAAGTTTTAAAAAGTATGTGTAACTTTCATTCTTTGTTGAGCAAGGTGGTTGAGGATAAGGTGACTTGGAGGTCTCTCATTCACAGTGTTTCCATGGTGTTAGCCAAAGTGCATTTTTCTGAATTTTGGTGTGTGTATGCCTAGATGTCTCACCTGATAGGCCAGCTAACGACTTAATCCTCTCCCATTCACCTTGAATATTGCCAGACCGATTTACCACACCCATACAATCTCACACCTTTGCCCTGTAGGTAGTTTTAGCCCAAAAAAAACCCTTAGATTTCCCCCCTCAGTGTTGCTAGTTTGGAATTTATGAGGACACTACATCACTGTGCTCTCTAGTATAGTTACCGGCACCTCCATTCAAACCAATGTTCTCGGAACGGTTGTGTCTTACACCATATCACCCCAATAGGATTCCAGAGAAAGCCTCATCTGTAGTAAGCATCACCCATAGTTCTGCCTCAACATCTTTTCCAAGCTAACCCCTAATTTCCTGAGCCTTGAATGAATGCATGTGTGTATGTGAATTACTGTGTGATTTTCCCCTTTAATAAATAAGACTTTGAGAATTCTATCTCTGCATCAGTTCTTAGATTCCCTTGGCCTCTTGGTATACATGTGGAAGGTGGTCTCAAAGGCTCCTTGTAGCCAACCTCCTCTCAATTTGAGCTAAATAAAATTCCCCATAATAGACTTTTGGCTACAATGGGTCAAAGTCAATTTGAAGGCAGTTAGCAACAACTTCTCCTGACTGCTCTCCCTCGTTGTACTCCAGACTGAAATTCAGAAGGGACCACAGCCTTTTTTGCTTGCATTTCTCTAGAAACATCCCATACTTTAATGGATGCATGCATGCCTCTTTTGTGGAAGCAGCACCAAGCTTGGACTTTCCCTTCTTCCATTCATTCTTAGTCATGAGAACTCTCCCTTGCTTCCTCAAGTCAATTTGCCATGATGTCTGAACCAATAAAGTCTGGTTTGAATGACTCTCTCCCCTTCAAACATGAGGATCACAAATTTGTTTGCAATCCATGTAGTAGTAGTGCTGTGACTCATGCTTTTATATTCTGCTTTACCCACAAACAACTCAGACCCAAGTCAGCTTAAAAATTAAAGCAGACATAATATAGCTAAAAATACAAACACATACAAAAACATGCAGAATGTGTCACTACAATGTAATTAAACTACTGATAACATTCACAACAATTTAAACCACATATTTTAAAAGAAGCTGAAAACAGGCACAACATCCTATTAAGCCCCTTTTTACAAAGCAGTTCCCGAAAGCAAGTCAGAATTAACAATAGCAACAAAAGTATCTGCCTGCTGATGGAAAGACAGCAAGAAGGCAGCCATTCTAGCCTCCCTATGAAGTGAGTTCCATCACTTGGGAGCAGTTACCCATAAAGCCTTTCCCTATGTTTCCTCCAGATGTATCTGTGAGGATGGAGGAATGGAGAGAAAGATTTTTCTCTTGATAGTGCCTGAGCAGGCTCAAATGAAAAAACATAATCCTTCAGATACTCTGAAGCTGTCACATGGGGCTTTCTGGGTCATAAGCACTTTGAATAGCACAGTGGGCCCTTGGTATCCACTGGGGTTTAGTTTCAGGGCCCCTGCCCCCATGGATACCAAAATCCATGTATGCTCAAGTCCCATTGAAAAATGGTGTCCCTTATATATCATGGCAAAATCAAAGTTTGCTTTTTGGAACTTATTTTTCTCTTCTTTTTAAAAAAATATTTGCAAGCTGTGGATGACTGAATCCATGGATACAGAGTGGATACAGAGGGCTGACTATTTCTGGAAAAAGACTAGTAACCAGTGAGTGACAAGAGAGTGCATGGTTCTGAAACCAGCCTCACTCCACAGGCTAGTTACAGCTCTTTGGACCAAAGTTCCTGAACACTCTCCAAAGGCAGCCAGCACATTCAAGCAATCCAAATGTAATGTAAATGAGGCATGTATCCCTTTGACCAAATCTAACATCTAGAGGAAGATGTACAGTTGACACAGTAGCCTTAATTATGCAAAATCCCCCCCCCCCAGCAATGAGAAGTATAAGGGAATCTCATTCCACTCAATTCCAAGCAGGGAATCCCCATTACCTAATGTGTTTATTCTGACACTGGGATTAATTGAGGATTAAGGAACCCAGAAAGATCTGGCACCCAAGGCACTTGTCATTTTTAGAACCATGCAGTTTAAAAGAAGTATATATTGTTAACATGAGGGCTTCATCAGTACTTGGACCAAGGGGAAAAATGCATTATACTACCTTGTAACTCCTTCCTATTAATTGAGTTATATGAGAAGTCACAGGAAGGTATCCAAGGTACTTCTTTTCTATTTCTAACAGCTCATAAACACTTCTTGAATAAGCTGCCTCAGCCTACACTCAGCCCATGCAAATTATCTCCTCTGCTATTATTTTCCTCTTATTTACACAATAGTGCTCTTTTGAGGCTTATTAAAATGGATAAGCAGCAAAACCCACAGGCTCCTATTTAAGTCATACATCAGCTTCAAGGCAAACTACATTTTCATTCACATTTGATAATTTAAACTCATAAACACATTTTAATAGGCTTTTAATTTTAATTATCATAAGTTTTGGTTAACCTTGAGAAACTAATAAATGAAGAACCAAAGTATTCCACAGTTGACTGTGCTGGATTTGAACCAATGTTGCCTGCTGACCAAAAAAACCAAGTGCATCACTTCTCATGGATTTAATGCAGGGATGGGCATACTCCAAGGGCCAGAGAGGAACCTTCGGCTCCACAAGCTATCTTAGAACATTTGATGGTAACCCAAACTATCTTTTTCAGGAACTGGAACTACTTTCTAGTTGTTTTCTTTTAAGAGAGGCCAGTATTTTAAGGTCCAAATAGTCCCCCAGAGTGTATTTTGTGAGGAGAGTATGTTGCAAGGAAACCCTATAGACCAGATGTGGTTGCAGTCTGCATGATTCCCATCCCTGCTTAACAGTTGTTTGAACTGCAAAAATTAGCAGGTGGAAGCTTTTCACAGGAAGGTAATAGAAATGGCCACTTCCTGATAGCTGATGATAATGCTCATGTCAAAAGTGTGGAAAGAGGTGCCAACAAGAGAGAACTAATACAGTGGTACCTCTACTTACGAATGCTTCTTCTACCAAAAAATT
>CM034701.1:112595651-112625065 GCA_020142125.1 Phrynosoma platyrhinos | reverse complement strand
TAGTAGGTGTTCCAGGTCTGTGAGGTTTTCTGTTAGTATTATGGTGTCTTCTGTATATCTTAGATGGTTGATATCCCTTCCTCCTATTTTCACTCCTCCTTTTTCTGTGTCCAAGCCTGCTTTTCTTACAATATGTTCTGTATACAGGTTGAACAGATAGGGTGAAAGGTTGCAGCCTTGTATGACCCCTTTGCAAGCTGGGAACCATTCTGTTTCTCTGTGTTCAGTTCTGACAGCAGCCTCTTGTCCTGAGTACAGATTCCTCATCAGGACTATCAGATGTGTTGGCGCTCCCATGTCTTTAAGGACATTCCATAGCCTTTCATGATCTATGCAGTCAAAGGCTTTGCTATAGTCTATAAAGCACATGCTGATTTCCTTTTGGAACTCCCTGCTACGCTCCATTAGCCATCATATATTTGCAATGTGGTCGCTCATGCCTCTTCCTTTCCTGAACCCTGCTTGGACCTCTGGGATTTCTCTCTCCATGTATGGTTGGAGTCTATGTTGCAGAATTTTGAGCATGATTTTGCTTGTGTGGGAGATCAGTGCTATAGTCCTATAGTTGCTGCAGTCTCTTGTGTCTCCCTTTTTATGTATAGGGATGTATATATACCGCTTCCAATCTGTTGGCCATCACTTTGTTTTCCATATCTGTTGACATATGTTGATTAGCACTAGAGTTGATTCTGTCAATGTGGACTGCAGAAGTTTAATTGAAATATCTGTTCCTGGTGATTTGTTTTTAGCTTTTTTCTTATTGTAGTTTTCACCTCACTTTTTAGAATTTGGGGTTCATCTTCATATGGCTCTTAATTCCATGTGTACTTCATTTTGTCATCTCTTTTGTATAATTTTTCTGTGCATTGCATCCAACATCTTTTTATTCCTTTCTGGTCTTGAATTACATTATTTTTATAGTCATAGAGCATCCCAGTTCCTGGTCTGAATTTTCCTTTGCTTTCCTAGATCTTGTGAAATAGATCTCTTGTTCTTCCCTTTGGCTGGGATCCAGTATTACAGTTATAGATTCATAATCTAGCGTTACGGATCTGTAACTGAGCCGTATTCAGTGAAATTACATGACCTTAATGGAAACCTGCATAAATGCCATCCCAGCCTATCTTAAGAGCCAGATGAGACAAAGGAGGCCTTGTCCACCTGCTAATTGTGGTGCAAAGAGAATGGTGCTTCCATCCCCTCCCACTATCCAGTAAGCATATGACCATCAGAAGCAGGACCTATCACAAGTCTTTGTCCAGCCTTGATCACTGGTGGGAGAAGGGTAGAGACATAACCTTCCATGGAAGCTGGAAGCTGAACAAACCTCCTTAGCTATTCTGGCTGAGGATTCTTAATACAGACTGAGGATGGGCATCCAGAAGATGTTACTTAGTTCCTTTAAAATTCAGTCTAAAATCAGAATGGATTTGCCTCTGGCGTGGAAGCCACTAGCTGCCACTTTATTCATTCATTAATTCATTTTAATTGTATTTATACCCCAGTCTTCAGAAATGCTTTCACAGCAGCCTACAAACCACTTTATGGTGCTTTAGGGGGTTTGTTCTCTTCCAGGCTGTACGTGAAGGCCTCGATTCAGGCCTGCATCCTTCCGAGGTCGCTAAAATGAGTACCCAGATTGTTGGGGGGCAATCAGCTCACAGTTGTAAACCGCTTAGACATCCCATGCGCAATATGAAGCGGTATATAAATGAAGCTGCTTTGCTTGCTTTGCTTTGCTTTGCAGTGTTAGCAAGTGACACAAGCATACAGTAAGGTCTTAAAATCCTACTGATTATGCTGCAGGAGTCTGGCCCTTCTGTACAGATTCAATTTGATTCAAATTTAATAACAGAAAGCCAGAGGTAGATCTCAGCAAAAACAACCAGTAATTCTTCAGATAATCTGATTTCACAATAAAAATAAAATAAAACATGGTATAGAGCTCTTCCAGTAAGAGAAGTATGAGCTCACATTTTAAACAAACTAATGTGATTTTTGTCAAATACTGTACAATTTCTTGGGGAAATTATTCTATGCCTCCCCCTTTTTGGGGGAACTTAAGTAATCTAGAGCATGTCCACAAAAACAATTTTTCTAACTGGGTTAACGCCTGAGCACATGGGACATCATGCAGGCAATTAACTCTCATTGATTTATGTGAAAAATTCTGGTTACAATGTATCTCCTGTATCTCTATGCCAATATTTGGCCTGTGGTAAGTTAAGCCACCAAGTCATTGGATTCAAACAGAACAGAGTTCTTTGACAACATTTTTCTCCATGTGAGAATAACCAAATGATGCCTCCCTGATTTTGCTCCTGAGGTCTTGTGTACCTCACATGAATTCTTGCCTATTACATGTCAGAAGAAAATTTACCAATAACTAGGACAGTATAAAACCAAAACAGACTCAGACCTTCCTCTTCCTGCCCAGAGGTTTTGGAACAAAGCTGTAGGAAAAAATACCAAGCAATACACACAATTAACATCATGAATTAAGAGAAGGAGATGTCCTTGTGGAGGGAGTCAGCTCTTTTTTTCCAGATTTAGCTTTCTGCAGGATTTCCATCTAGCTTCCTTCCAAAGGCTAGGTGTTATTAGCAGCTGGTTGACAGACAAAAAATCAACAAGCCAGTGACTCCTTGGCTTTATGCCAACTTCATTAAGTCATACAGATGTTAAGGTCAGATCCTTGGTAAGGAAAAAAGAGAGGGAAGACTACAAAATTAAGAGTCAGAGTTGGTTTTTACAAATGAGATTTAGATCTGATTTTACACTTCCATATTATTTTCTTAAAAGAAAAAAAGAAACCCTACATTGGAGGAGTAGGGATTATGGAAGTTGCAGTCTGACATATTCAGAGGGTCCCGGATTAGAAAAGGCTGATATTTGATTCAGGACAAGTGTGACAGCTCTAATGTCAATGCTGCATCAAGTTCACTTTCAGTGCTGTTCTTGTTGTGTGCCTTCAAGTTGTTTCTGACTCATGGCGACCCTAAGGCAAACCTATCACAGGGTTTTCTTGGCAAGATTTGTTCAGAGGCCAAGGGAGTGTGTCTTGCCCAAGATCGAACCTTGGTCTCCAGAGTCAAAGTCCAAAGCTCATACCACTACAGAGTCTAAACTTGAAAGGAGGTATCTAAATAATTTGAGTAATTTGGATAACTTCTTTAAATATCAGACTAAACCCCAGCATGGAAACACTGCTTCACTGAAGTCAGTGCTCACAGCCTCCACTGCTTTGATTTGAAAATCTCTCTCTTGGATTTTCATGGCTGCATGAATGATGTTCTCAAGTCCATCCACACCCAACAAAAAGTTTGTCTACACTATATCCATTTAATACCATATTAACTGGCTCTGTCCTATGGAATCTTGGGATTTGTGGTTTGGAGAGATACTTTGAATTCTCTGATTGAAGGATTCAGGGTTATAGTTCAAGAGAGTGGACTAGAAATCCCAGGATTCCATTGGATGAAGACATGGCAGTTAAGGTAGTATGACACTGCTATAGCCAAGTAGTATAAACATACTGTAAGTGAGAACTTGGGAAAGCTGTAACTCTTCTAGAACATGGCCACACAGCCCGAAAAACCCACAAAAACTATATAACTGCTGTTTTGGACTGTAATTTCCAATGGTTACAGACCATGTTGCCTGAGGGCTTCTGGAGCTGACATCCCAAAAATGAAATTTTCCAAGCTCTAATTCCTGAAAACACTCCTAATTTTATTTCTCTCTAACTACTGTTTGCTATGCCGGATAGAATTTAGGGTTAAAACACCACAGCTAAAATTAACTTCCTTCCTAAAATAGACTGCAGAAATGTTCACTTCAACTGTTCTTTTCTATTTGACCATGCTTCTAGCAAGACTGTAATCATGATATGCCGGGATTTCTAATTAGGATCAGCTGAAATCAATATTAAATCAACAGTAAAAATAGAATTGCACTGTCTGCACACAGCTGGGACTGGGAAATGCTAATGGAAAAATACAAATGCAATGAAAGTAAGCAAAAAGGAACAAGCAGAGGGAAAGAATAGTGCTTAAAATGTGGCTAATTGAAAGGAAAAACTGCTTGCTAAGGTCCTGGAAGGCAGTCTTTTCTTACTAGAGAAAGTGCAGTCCGAAGGTCATAGAGTGAAAATGCACCACTTAGCCGTGACCCTGCCAGGCACACAGTGTGCTTGATCTTGGCCTTTTAGAAAAATGCAACCAGGCAAGTCCAGAAACAGTGATACTGATGTTAAATAAATATGCTAATTAAATTAAATAGAGGTGTCCTTCCCCGGGTGGAACCCATTAAGCTCTGTAAACATCTTTGTTGTGAGCCTTCAAGTCATTTCTGGCTTATGGTGACCAAAAATAAATCTAACACAGGTGGGGTTTTTTTTTGGGGGGGGCAGTATTTGTTCAGAGCTGGTTTGCCTTCCTATGAGGCTGAGAGAATGTGACTCTGTATCCAGAGATAAAATACAGGATGCATGCTCATTTACACTTTCCAGCAGGACTCCAAATTAGGAGATGCAATCTAGAAGGAATTGTTGAAATACTTCACCACGTTTGGGTTTGTCACAGCCATGACTCCAGATCACCTCTTTCACTTTGTTGTTGTTGTTGTGTGCCTCCAAGTTATTTTTGACTTATGGTGACCATATGGCAAACCTATCATGGGGTTTTCTTGGCAGGATTCTTCAGAGGGCATTTGCCATGGCCTTCCTCTGAGGCTGAGAGTGACTAGCCCAAGCTCACCCAGAGATTTTTTTATGCTCCAGCAGGGAATCAAACTCTGATCTCCAGAGTCATAGTTCAATGCTCAGATCACTATACCACACTGGCTCTTTCACTACATCTTGTCAAATGACAAAGATTGCAAATGGAATGAATACTGAATTATTTGCAGCGTGTCGTAAAAGCCAAAGGAAGCATCTTTGGGAGCTGACACAGTGGAATTCCCTCTTCTCAGTGACTCAGATAGGATTCGAAACAGTGACTCAAATAGGATTTAAAACTGGTGCAAATTTTCTTCTGTCAGGGCCAGGTTTTATGGGTGGGGGCTGGAATTAAACCTGGAAAAAAATAAGTGTTTGTAATGTTCTTATATGTCCTGTTAGATTTTAATCTGAAATTGTCATGTATATTATATTTGCTTTCTGATAATATAAATCTATCTTAAGCCATCAGACATTTGGTCATTGAAGCCCACTGTTGCCTGCGTTGATATGGAAGGTATAAAACAGAGATCTTTTCCAGTGCTGTTAGTGCAGATATATTTCCACTAGAGGTGCTAGGACAGAACCTGCATACAGAGCAAATACTCTTGCGACTGACTGCAACTCTTTTGTTAAACTCATCCCTTCTGCTTCAGATTCAGGAACAGGTCAACTAAAAGTCACATTTTTAAAAAATGGAGTATTAGTATGCTTTTTCTTTTGTCCTCAATACAGAAAATACAAAGAAAAGAAATTAATCCAGGCAGGTGCTGGCATTCACTTGAGAACATCAGTCTGATGAAATCCTAAATACCTGTTGGGACATGATGTGCTTTCACTAGAAAAGAAGATTTCAACAGTCAGATGAGACGCTTGCCTGAAGGAGGCCACTGAAATTGGGAAAAGATTTAGTAACATGGCAGGCTGCTCTCTCTGGCCTTTCAGACGATGGAGACTTGGTCACACGAGGCAGAGAATCTCCATTCACTATGAGGGGTTCCAGATAAGGTGTTTAATCATAACATTGTCCTGCCTTGTGCACTGAATTTTAGAGCGGACAATTGAACCCTGAACTCCAGAATCATAGTCTAATACTCAAACCACACCATTATGCTGGCTCTCATCATATTGAGAGCTGACAGAAAATATTCTGGGAAAAACAAAACATGCATGGTTCTCCAAAACAGAATCAGAAAGAATAGTAACAAAATCTGAGACTTTCTGGTCTTTTTAATCAGTGCAGGTGCACCCTATATCCTATATTCAGAGCTAAGTCCTATTGAATTCAGTGATGCTTATTACCAAGTAAGTACAAGATTGCAGCCTGAGTGGATATTCTTGAACTCTCAAACAGGTAACACACAGGTCCTTGTGTGTGCATACATGCATGTGTGTGTGTAAATTCTTAACTATTTTGCTATCATGCTGGATAGATCTCTTCACATTGTAAAGGACTTCAAGGCTGAGTTAATAACCTGCATTCCACACATGTGTTGCAGCTCTTGGCAGCTAAATTACCAAGACAAAAGATGAACAGCAAGCATGATCTATCAGGAGGATGACATATAAGTATTTGAAAAGCAGGTACTAACTTGTCTTCCTATCAATTTCAGGTTTCTCCTGCAAGACTAATGCATAATAAGCCATTGTGGGGGGCCTAGTGTTTTTGACAAGGAGGCAGTACATTTTATTTTCCCTGCTGTTACCTGAAGATTTTAGCCCCTGTTTACCCCTCCCTCTTTGATATAAAATTAATAAAGTTAGCATGGGTTCCCTGGATTTGACCCCACTGTGGAAGCCAAAACTCTTAATAGATTGGCAAAGCTACCTCTTAATGTTTGAAGGGGTATCATATTGAGGCCAGAGCAAGCTTGATTTCTGCTGCTCCAGAAAATAGGGTCCAGAGCAGGGGTAGGCAACCTTTCCCCTTTAAGGGCTGAGGGACTTCAGCTCCCAGAATCCCAGGAGCTATTGGCCAACATGGCTGAGGCTTCTGGGAGCTGAAGTCCCTCGGCCCTTAAAGGGGAAAGGTTGCCTACCCCTGGTCCAGAGTAATGGAATCAAACTACAGGAAAAGAGGTTCCATCTCAACATTAGGAAGAACTTCTTGACAGTAAGAGCTGTTCAATAGTGGAACAAGTGTGTTCCATTAGAGTTTTAGAGTTCCATTAGGAACATTAGAGTTGGTAGTCTCCTTCTTTGGCGGCTTTTAAACAGAGGTTGGATGGTCATCTGTTGTAGATGCTTTGATTGTGAGTTCCTGTATGGCAGGGGGGTTGGCCTGGATGGGTCTTGTGGTCTCTTCCAACTCTTATGATTCTGTTTTGCCTTGACCTGGAAGAGTCAGAGACCCTGGAAATCACAAGAGCTACCTAAAATCAGAGCTTGGAAAGTTACTTTTCAAAACGAAATTGTTCCATTACTTATTATAATGGTGGGAAAAAGGGGTAACTTGTTATCATTAATTGTTGCCCTGCCTGTTGCTTTTCCACTACTTCCTGTTACCTTCTTACATAGAAAACCCCATAGTATTGATAACAGATCAATTCAGATCAAATCAAGCCTGAACTCTCCCCAGAAGCCAAGATGACTAAACCGAGACAGTCATACTTTGGTCATTTCATGAGAAGACATGACTCACTAGAAAAGCCAGCAATGCTTGGCAGAGTAATAGAAGGCAATAGGAAAAGAGGAAGACAACATTCCAGGTAGTTAGACTCAATGAAAGAAGTCTACAGGACCTGAGCAGTTAACAATGACAAATTGATAACAGAATGGCATAAAACTTGAAAACTTTTTGTCAAAACGACCCTAAAAGTAATATTTGAAAATAACTTGAAATTATTACTTGTTATACCAGTAAGATAATTTTGTACTTGTTACATTGCTTTTAAGATGTAACATTCTCGTTACTATCACAAGGATAATTAATTAAGATTAACAAAGTGACTTCTGGCATGTTATTTGGAACTTTTGGTAAAAATGACAGGATCTTTTCAGACAAGATCATTTTGTAAGAAGGTGAAATTGAAATGCTTTGAACACCTCACAAGACCATGCTTCACTCCATTTTGTCCAAAGGTGGTAGCCAACTGCAATTGCAACCAAAGCTAATTGGATGATCTTGAGCTGAACTGAAAATATTGCTGGTGACTCTGCTTCTCTGTGTACTAGGAAGATGGAATGATTCATAATCAGGGAACCCCATGATGAAGGCTGGCATTCAATTCACTTGTGAGGTTCTAATCCCTTCCCAATAGGGAGGACAAACTTTTCTTCAAGCCTTTCTCTCAAGTAACTCAAAGGTGATACTCCTTTAGCATAAGAGCAAACTATCATTATGCATCAGGAAATGTGGTTATCTTTCACAATCACTGTCAGTCATAGTGCATTTCACCCAAATAGATCCACTGGTGGGGAAGGACAGTATTTTGGGACTTGTTGTAGCCCATCAACCAGTCCAAATGACATTGATGGGTTATAGGACCAAAATACACTGCAGAAATAATCCAGTTTGAGACCACTTTAACTGCCCTGGCTCAGGGAATCCTGGAATTACAGTACTTAAACCGATGTCAAACTGCATCATTTACACAATGCAGATGCATCCTTAGACTGTTAGAGGCTACTACAACAGGTGCTACATCTGGACAACCATCATCTCAGTTGTCTGGATAATGTGGAGTGTACATTGTCTCTCCCAATGCTAGAACTCTATGAAAGTGAGAGAAACAGGAAAGGCACATTATATGACCAATCAATGAGGAAAGCTGCCCATAGCTTGAAGTTGAGACATGCAATACTGGTTCAGATTAGTTATGTTGTAAAATAGTAAGTTGTGGTGCATAGGGGAGAGGGAGCTGGAGGATATCAGGGGCACAGGAATGCCTCTGACATCAGAAGCATGGTCACAACACTTCATCCATGCAAGCTTCCCTTGACTGTGAAGAGTGTTCTTGGAGTAATTATGATGTGGGAATGAGGAAAAGGTTTAACTGATGCCTTGACTTATCAGTCCTGAGGCTTCAGTAGGGTAAGTATATCATTATCAACATGAAATATAACTTTTACTTAGCTAGGATCCAAGCCAATTTATACAATGATACTTGCCCAGCTAACCAGATCTGGGAAGAGGAAAAGGGACCATTTGTATAGTGATAAAGGTTACTTGTCTAGACTACCAGAATCTTCATGCTGGCTGAGGGATTCTGGGGGTTGTAGTCCTAGAAGTATGTTTTTACAAACTCTGGATACCCAAGACAATGCTGGCCTAGGTTTGGCTCTGGATGCAAGTGAAAGAAAATAGCATACATTCTGGACCTTTTTATTTTATTGCATGTGCCTTTTGTGCATCCTCCAAAGATAGTGAGAACAAAAGTAGGGTGAAAAATAAGTATTTGCTGTCAGATTTTTATTTACAATGGGCCCTTGTTATTTGCTGGGGTTTGGTTCCAGGACACACACACACACACACACCGTGTATACCAAAATCCATGGATGCTCAAGTCCCATGAAATACAATGGAATCAAAAATAAATAAAATGGCAAAATTGATGTTTGCTTTCTTGAATTTATATATTTTTAAAGTACTTTCAAGCATGAATGCTTGAATCTGGGGGATAAAAAAATCTGTGAATAAGGAGGGCTGACTACATTGATATTTTATTAGTCTACATTCAAGTCAGAACCAATTGTTGCTGCAGAGGTATCCTGCTTTGTCATTCTGCCTGGACTGGCCTCGATTTTTCCTCTTGTAGTAACCAGCTTTCATTCAAATTAACTTCTGCACACTTTATTTGTACTTCTGCTGCTGCTAGTTCAGAGTGTATAAAGCTGATCCCATGGATCCCAAGCCAGCTGTTAAATGTCTGTGCTCCAAAGCCAACCTGGCTGCCTGAACTGATATTTTGTTTTGGGGTGCTGCATGGGTGTCCTTTTTCTTCTATTTCAGGGCCTTCAGATCTAGGAGCGTTAATTTATAATGACTCTGTTGCCAAAATATCTGAAAGGTAACAACCGCAACCCTGCCAGAACAATACTGTTGGCACTGAAGACAAGATTTCTGGTACTGTTGAAGAAGTAATTACAGTAATAATTCTTCTTACAGCTAGCTTTCCCCCTAAAGACACATTGTCTTTATAGTGTGGAAACTGATCTAGCAAAGAAAAAAAATCTGACATCAAATATTTCGGTTTCAAAATCATGCAGCATTCACCCACTCCATTTAACTAAAATGAAGCCTTTTTGTGCTTGACATTTGTGAAAGCCAGTCTATCATCTGTAAAGCTGAGAAAAGATTTATTGTTCCTTCAGCCAGAAGTGATTTTTTTTTTAAAAAAAATACAATGTGTATGGTTACTTATGTCATGTGAAAGGAGGATTAATTTTTCTTCTTGGTAAAATTTTAGTGATATCTCTAGAGTCTCAGTATTAAGAGCCATCCATCAACCCCAGTGTCCAACTGACCCACTCAAACTGTGGGAATATTTCACTGTTCTTGTAAAGTGCACCTGCTGGTTGGCTCGCCTCCTTTTAAACACAGCCAGGCTTGGTAAGATGGGAGACCATCATTCCTCCTAACAGTAAACCAAGATGAGGAGTCCCACCAGAACTGTAGCCAAAAAGAGACATTGGGAAACAAGAGAAAAGTATCAACATGCTTGGTTAGGTATGTATGGGAGAACCGCCATGGTTTGCACAACACACACATACACAAATACTAAATTGTTTTAAGGATTTGTCCCCATCCACTCCAAAACAGCCTTTTAAGAACTGAGTATATTCAGTAGAGATGGATTGTAGACTAACAGCTGGAAAAGAAAGGGGGAGGAAAGAATGGTTAGGGCAATCAGCCTGGAGGTGTAAGAGTGAAGATATGAAGCAGCTCAGGTTCCCCATGGCCTCTGCTTTTCTACTTATAGTCAAACAGGATAATACAGTACAATGTCAAGAAACCTTTGGCTCTCTAGATGATACTGAACTACAGCTCTCAACACACCTCAACACAAGCTAGGCTGGCTAGAGCTGAAGGAACCTGGTGTTCAGAAACATAATTTGAGACCCTTATGTTTTCCAGCTCTGAACTATATAGAGACAATGTGTTTATAAGCACCAACCCAGAGGATTCAAAGCCAGTGTAATATAGTGATTTGACTGTTGCACTAGGACTCTGGAGATCAGGGTTTGATTCCCCACTCAATCATAGAAACACACTAGGTGACCTTGGGTAGTCACACACTCTCAGCCTGAAAAGGAGGGCATTCCACACTGAATAAGAACTCACCTCCATTCTCAGATGATGGTCTAACAGCTTACTGGGAGTATCAACAGAGGGTCTTTTATCATACTTTGCAGTGCTGTTTTTAATGTTTGTATATAGTCTTTTAATACAGGCTGCAGCGTGGCTCTTTCTTGTGTTACCATTTCCTTTGGCACAGAGAGTCAACGTAAAATAGGGATGCAATTCTTTCCAAAGGAGGCAACAATTAATTTTTCTTCCCAATGCAATAATCTTAAAAAAAAAACAACCAAAAAACCAACCCAACAACAACAACTCAGTTTTGAGGACTATTTACAATTCATGACTTACTCTGTACAAAATTTGGGCTTGGTTGTGTTGCACAGAAATCAGCATTTCACACACAGGGAATAGCAGTATTTTTGCAGAAAATAATACTTCTGCATAGAAATGTTTTCTCCTGCACAGAAAATGTTGTTTTCTATGCAAATCACCTACATGCAAATTTTGCATTGAAAAAAGTATGCAAGAACAGCATTTTCCATGCAGAAAATAGCTTTTTCTGCATAGGAAATAATATTTATGCATAGAAATATCATTTTCTGTCCAAAAGATGCTGTTCTCTGTACAGAAAATTTTCTGCACAAAGCAACCATGTGCAAATTTTACATAGAGTAAGTCCTGAACTATGAAGATTTTCATCAGTCCAGGATTCTTTTTGACAAGGTTTCTCAACACTTGAATAACATGTTGGTTGTTTAAAACCACTGTCTGAGTATTTTTGAAACAGTCTTTCCATTGCTAGTGCAGAGTAGTGGAGCTGGAACATGGGAGACCCAAGTTCAAATCCTCAGCAAGCCTTGAAACTCATTAAGTGAATTTGGGCAGTTACTTTACATATCCTACTTTAGAGGATTGTTTTTGTGATGATAAAGTGGGGAAGGGAGGAGAAGAGCCTTGAGCACACTGAAGAAAGAAGGGATATAATGTAATTAAGTGATATAATAATAGAAGATAATGTATACATGTCTTAACAGCTATAATTTACTGCTATAATATACTGGGACATCATGTGAAGTGTCTCAAAACTGGACAATGTGTTTTTGGTGGCTGTCCAAGTTACAGTGCCAGCATTCCAAAGGGGGGCTTCCTAGAAGCAAAAAAGGTTTGCCATAACTCACCAGGATTTTATTGTTTTATTTATTCTTTTTAAAGGGTAAAAAACAAGAGAGGGCTCTGAGGCACTGCTGCTAATATTCCTGAAACTGGGAATGCGGGGAGCCAAGAAACAGGGCTGGAAAGGTTCTTGAATTTAAAAAAAGGAGGGAGCTAGAAAAGCTCAGGGACCCCTTGAAAGGGCATTAGATACAGACCAGGGCAGTGCCAGGCAAACTTCAGTTAGCATATGATAAAATTTATCACACAGGTAAAATCAGACCTAGGACATTTGGGAGGAACCCGCCTGGAAAGAAGGGCATGACCCATGTGGAGCTTTTATTAATATTTGGGCATAAGGCAGGAAACAGATTAGAAAAATTCTCTTTTAACAAGAAAATTACAACTCCCAGAAGTCTTCCACTAGCATGGGCAACAGTTATGTTGGCTTGGGGAGTCTGGGTTTTATAATCCAAGAAAGTAAGCAGTTTCAAAGCTCTGGGAAAGAGGTGGCTTCTTAGGTATTTCATATACATTATGTTCCACAGGCACAAGATTCCCTGCAGGATTTAGCCAGCTCTGTTTTTCAGAGATAAACAATTTTAAAATAGCTCTTTCATTTGCAATTATCATGTCACTTTGCCACTTAAAGGTAAACGCTGTATAGTCAGTCTCTGAAAAAATCCTGTTGAAGCTCAACTGCAGGTTCAGCACAGCTCTCTCTGACACAATCCTCCAGTTCTTGGCTAATGTGTTATTATCTATTATATAATACTGTCATTCCTCTCCCCCTCCCACTGCTGCACATAATCTATTAATGCAAAGAGCTCATCTCCAATTCATTATAGGCCTTATATGTCAGATGTGTCCTTCCCTTTGGCCTTGACTGTATTTAACATACACAAAACATGACAGCAACAGGCAAGAAGACTGATGGGGCTAATGATAATGAAATGTTCTCCATAAAAATTATGGCAATGAAAGGGCTGAGAGGCCTCCCATAATGAAGCAATCACATCCAGTAAGAGAGGCAGCTCTCTGGGATTAGGAACAAGGAAGCCTAGACTGCTTTTACACTGCAGAATTAATGCAGTTTGACACCATTTTAAGTGCCATGGCTCAAGACTACGGAATCCTGGACTTTGTAGTTTGTTGTGGCACCAGAACACTCTGACAGTGAAGATTAAATATTTCACAAAACTACAAATCCCAGAATTCCACAGCATAGAGTCATGGCAGTTAAAGCATACCCAAACTGCATTGATTCTGCAATGTAGATGCAGCCCTAGAGGCACAGAAAGGCAGGTGTGAGGAACACTCATAATTTGTTTTCCATTCCTAACTATGATCAGGGTTATTGGCATAACATAAAAGAATACAGTTGCCCCTCTGTTTTTGTGGGGGATCCATTCCGGACCCCTTCGCGAAAACAGAACCTGTGCATATTTAAGCCCCATAGGCTGGAATGGAGGTGCAGGGTGTGCACCCCATTGTATGCCCCTCTGTCTGCCCTTGTGCATAAGTGAGGGACGCGGATCCGAAGTCTGTAAAAGTCCAGGACGACTGTACTTCCATTTACATAGGGAGCATTTATCAGTCAAACTCCTCACTACCCTAAAGGCACCAGATCCTGGCTAGTTTTAGAAGCTAAACAGGGTTAGCCCTGGTTAATACTTGGATGGGAGACCACCAATGTTTACCATGTGCTGTACGCTATATTTCAGAAGAAGCAACTGGCAAAAACCAGACACACACCCCCTCCAGAAACCAAGGCAATGATCTAAGAATCCAAATCGTTCTCGGTGGCACCTTCTGCAGATCTTTTAGAGACTATTTGAAGACTTCATCCAAAATACATGCAGGGATTATTCTCATTATTTTACTTTTGGTGGCCAAATTTATGCTTAAAAACAAAACAAAACCCCATAGTGGCTGGTCTGGTCAAGTAGGCTAATCTGCTTTTCCCCTTTTCTCTCTGTTTTGCTGTTCATGCATGCTCAAGTAATAGCAAGTACATTTCTATGCCACTTATCAGTCCACTTACACACTCCCCAAACAGATTACAATGTGTAAACGAATGCCCCCCACAAGCTGGGTACTCATTTTAGCAACCTCAGAAGGATGCAAGCCTGAGTCAAGCTTGAGTCCTTGGCTGGTATTGAACTCACAACCTTGCAGTTTGTGAGTGAGTGGCTGCAGTACAGGCATTTAATCACTGCACCACCAGGGCTCAAGTAAGGGATTCTGGAGGCAGCTGCTGTTTACCCTGCCTGTTGTGTGTTGCTCACGCAGCTACGGTAGGATTGGCTAGAGAAGAATCCTGCTCCTTCCCAGCTCAAGCTTTCTTGGAGTGTTTACTGCAGAAACACTGCTGCAATTCAACACCAGAAGTCTGTGTTTCTCCAGCTGTACTCCATCATTCCTCCCATGCAAATGTTGCTAAAACCTTGCAATTAAACAGAAGACAAGGAGGAAAAGTGGTGTCCATGTGGGTGTAAAAAGAAAAGATCTTCTTTGTCAGAAGCTTTGTTAACTGAAGTATGCCTGTATTCTCAGAGTGCATTGCCATACACATCTATCCCTTATGCGTGTCTAGTTCCTTGTTTTTCTTCTGCAGGCAGGCAAAAATTTCTGTATTTCAACAGATTCTCAAGAACTGAATGTTTTCAAATAAGCAGCTTTTAGTATGGTGCTGAGCTGCTTTTAATGGTGCTGTTTATAAATCACCTTTTAAATGTTAGGTTTTAATTGTTTTAATGTTACTGAAAGTTTGTTACATTTTAATGTCAAACTTTTGTTTGTTTTAGCTAACTGTATTTGTTTTAATCTGAAAGCTGCCTTCAGTCCTGATTCAAGGAGCAGGAAGTGGGATATACAATGAATGGTAGCTGAGTAAAGTCCAATGTATTCAGTGGGGCTTGATCCCACATAAGTGTATTTAGGACTGCAGACTTAAATGTGGTCATTATAGGGAATAAATATTGTAAACAAACAAGTCATTCTTTATCAAATCCATAACATGTTAAAGGGTATTGTTAACATCTTTGTTATTTCTATTATGGATAAACATATTTTTGTTTTTCCTTGCTCCATAAATTCTGTGGCTGTATTGAAAATATTACCAAGATTTTTTAAAGGAAAAACTGACCCAACCTTCACTATGGCTGACTCTGGTCGAGCATGAATACAGACTCTTGATGCCAAGAGAAAACTTGTTTCAGTTTCCGGCTTTCTATGCTGCCTTTATGGTTTATCAGTTTGGCAGTAGACTGCAGAATGTATGAATCATTTTCAAAAGAACAGTGCTATGTTGGCAGGGGAGGCAAAAGGTTTGAAACATAAGCAGATTGATGAGTCTCTGTAAACCTAGTGCTACAATTTGTATGTGGCTAGACAAAAGCATACACTATGATTGGAAACAAATGTTCAAAAAGATCATGGTTGCTTACACAACATACAATTATAGTGCTATGATTCCCCTATTAATTAGGTACCATGATTCCATCCTATAGATATCTGGGACTTGTAATTTAAGGAAGGACATTTAGGATTCTCTGCCAGATCGCTCCAGTGCCACCCCAAACTGTAAAAACACAGATTTCCATAGGATGCAACCATGGTAATTAAAGTGGCATTGTAGTGCTATGACGACTGCATAGTGAAAATAGGATTTAGCTACTATTTGTACAAACAAAAATGGAACTTGCAACAGTTAAAAATGAATATGTTCCATCCCACACCAACATCATTCACTACCATCAACCAAAAGTAAACATAAAGCAAATATAAAGTGGTAATGCCATGGTGGAAAGAGACACCCTAAGGGGTGTGTGTGACACAAACTGCCCCTCAAACATCTGCCTTTTAGCAGAAACAAGTGGTGGCATTAACCTGTGTCCCTTTAAAATGCTGAAGCTCAGAGGAAGAGACACTCGTATCCTTCCAACATTTCACAGCTGAAAACCAGGACATATGTGGCCAAGAAACTTTACGGTGTGATCAAGATGGCAAGTTATAAAAGAAGAAGAATACATAAGCTAGGAGCCACTATTTGCCTCAGGGAGTCATTATTGGACTGGCTAGTAATAATGTACTTATCATAAGGAAGGTTCCTTATAAGAGGGCCAAAACATGTGTTTCTTATTTTACTGACAGGTGTCCCTTATTACTGGGATGTTCCCTATATGAGAGTTAGAAAGCTTTTTCTTTTATATAGACTGAACAAGATGCCAAAAATGCTGTCTTTTTAGGTGTGGGCCCTTCATAAAGGCAGAAATGTGTGAATCATGTAATTTTTGAATGTGAACTATATGTTAATTTTGCCAACAAATACATGGTTGGGGTGTTGTTACTGTGTGCCTTTAATTTGTTTCTGACCTATGGTGACCCTATTATGGGGGTTTCTTGGCAAGATTGATTTAGAGGAGGTTTGTCATTGCCTTCCCTGAGGCTGAGAAAATGTGACTTGCCCAAGGCCACCCAGTGGGTTTCATGGCCAAGCAAGGAATCAAACCCTGGTTTCTAAAGTCACAGTCAAACACACAAGCTACAAAATCAGTATCTTCATTTAGTTTTTAGGTAGAACCCAAACTTCCTAATAAAATTTCCTGATTGTCAGTTCTGCATGTCATTAGTGTTGACGGTCCCTTACTGTTAGCTGGAAAAGCTGGCAACACTACTGGCTAATGATATATAGTAATATGATCCTATCTGCTATCACATTGTAAGATAGCAGGGTTTTATTTCAAATTTATTCCTTAACTTTTCCTCATATGAGAAAATGGCAACCACGGGGAACATAAGGAGATGCACAAGTACAGTACTTCCTAAGCTATGTGATGTGGGGGACTGGCAAGTGTCCCCCTTCCAATGTGTCAGGGACTGGCACCATATTTGTGCCCATTGGCAACAGCTGTTTCTTAGCTTGCTGGAAACCTGATGCTGACCAGCAGCCAATGGCTGACAGACCAGCACTGATCCATGGACTACCACTTTGACTAACATGTCACTGGAAGACACCAAGGGTTAGGTGGAAAGTTAACACTAGGAAAGCGGCCTTTGGAAATAGATTCTGGCAGTTATCAGCCTTGACAGCTTAAATCAGGGGTAGGCAACCTTTCCCCTTTAAGGACCGAGGGACTTCAGCTCCCAGAAGCCTCAGCCATCTTGGCCAATAGTCCCATGTTGGCCAATAACTCCTGGGATTCTGGGGGCTGAAGTCCCTCGGCCCTTAAAGGGGAAAGGTTGCCTACCCCTGGCTTAAATAATAAGAGGACAGCAGAACTGACCGGGGAACACAAGAACTGCAGGTGGATTCTTTCATTACTGTATCTATTATTAGTAGACAAAGGTACAATACTAGCCATTTGGAGGTGGGAAAGGATTATGTAAGTAAATGGAAATCTTCCAACCGAATATCATCTTCAAAAGAGTGGGACTTCTAAGACTTCAGTGATGTGAGCAACAGACAACACACAGTTCTGAGCGATGAGAGGAAGAAAGGAAGAGAGCATTTGTCCAGTGTGCTTTGGTAAGACAGGGTCTCTGTTGTTTTGGCACTGGGTGAAAGCCTTTGTAGCTGAAGAGCAGGCTATTGATACTTCAAACAAACAAATAAATAAGTTTTATAGTGACAGTTGGCTAAGGTTCCCTTTGGCTTATCCTCCTGGCAAACTCTGAAGCGGAAAGGAAGTGAGTGTTCCTCTCCAGAGGGATAAATTCCAAGGGTCAACCTTCACCCTATGTCTTGGAGGAACACACACGCAGTGTTAGCATGAGGTAGTGAGGCTGTCTGCTCGACTGCAGGGTTAAACCTTACCAGTGCTCACTGACATGCCAGCAGGTTCTGGATTTAAACCAACGTGTACTATAAATTTCATACCCCTTATTGCTTCTTAAGTGCATTGTGACTTCTGTCTGGTCAGGCAATCTTCTCTCATTTGTAACTTTTTAATAATGGCATTCAAAGGCTTATTGAACCATACTGCATGGCTCTAAGCAAGTCTAAATAAATTCAGTGAGGCTCATTCCCAAGTTAGTGAGTATAGGATTGCAGTTTTATAGTCTGACATTTTGTGGTTTACTCAAAAAACAATTCCTACTAAACTCAGTGCAATTTACTCCCTAGTTAGCAGGTTTACAATCTAAGGTAGAAGCTGAGGCACACTTATTTGAGAGTATATCCAACTGGATCTGATGGGTTTTACTTCCAAGTAGACATGGCTAGGGTTGTCCTTTTCATACAGAAGAAACACTAACACGAAACTTTTGCTTTCATTTTTAAGCTGTATGTAAATCTCAGTTCCAGCTGATCATGGTGTTTTATTTGTTTGAGAAGAAATGCCACAGAATCAGGTTAGAACAGGGGTAGGCAACCTTTATGAGCTGGGGGCTGGGTTGCTTTCCCTCAGACAATTGGGGGGGCCGAAGCACCAAAAATAAATAAATAAATAAATAAATAAAATTTTTAAAGAAAAATTAAAAATAAAAAAATGCATGCACACTCTCTCAGCCCCAGAAAAGCCATGGCAAAACCCCTGTGGAGATTTTGCCAAGAAAACCCCAAGAACAAGTAATAACAACAATAATCAATATCATCATGGCGGGGGGTGGCGGCGGCATTTGGACCGGCCTTAGGTTGCCTACCCCTGGGTTAGAGGGTTCAAGCTAAATGAACTTATAGACCAGATAGTGAGGCTGGACAGGCTTCCAGGAAAGTTATTACATACAGTAGAGATTCCCATGTTGTGCATCTGTTTCCATACTGGGGACACTGGTCAGTCACTCCTCAAATTTCTAGCACTACATAGAATGACACAGAAAATCGTTCATACCCACAATTTTCATACATACTGTGTTCATATTTCCTTGTAAATTTACCTGCCATTTTCTTTGGATGTCTAAACTGTACTTCTTAAATGCTCAATTGAAAGTTTTAAGCTACTGCAATGGTAGATATTTGTGGAGTGAATAGATTTAATGCAGGGGGGATTCTTATTTGGTGGGGCAACTCCTGGAATAGTTTTGAATTGACCTGCTCTTCTTCTTTTGTTGTACAGGAACCTATATATCATGTTATTTCTACTTCTGGTACCAAAGTTTTCTGCCCTGGGCCCCTCCAGGGCCTACACAGACTGCCAAAAATACCATACAGTGGGGGAAAACTATAGAAAAAGGAGAGGCAATTCACCTTTTGGGAAGGGAAAGAAAATGGGCAGATGGAAGTCTGGATGGGTTTGGTCCACAAACACCAACCTTGGAAGCTGCATGTGGCCCTAAGGCTACCCTTGGTCTATACTGACTGACAACAGGCTTTCCTAACTCATCTAGAGATTCCAAGGAGTGGACTTTGGACCTTTTTCATACAAACCATGTGCCCTACCACTGCGCTGAGATCGTTTCCAGTTGCAATGGACATTAGAAGTCACAAGAATTTGCTAGTGCTATTTTTTGCTAGGCAGATGGGCAGAATAACAGGCTGATATAATAAGCTCAGTAGGCTATGACAAGGGCAGTAGCAGAATCTGTGGATGCAGTGTTGTCCAAGGATTTTCCAGATCATATTGTATCTCTGTCTATTGTTGGAGGGCTTTTTCCTTCACATCTGGTTTTGCTTAGTGCCAAGCAGTGATCAAGAGAAACACATAAAAAGAGAACTCTTATTTTGAAGAGATCGTTATAACAGTATATAATTCATCACTGTATAGTAAGGAAATTTTCTTTGCTTGCAGATACTGGAAATTACAACTCCTGGTTTTCACTATTCAGTATGCAAAGGTCAACTTATTTATTTTTCAATCCAGGAAAAAAACCCTGATTAGATGAGACTGGCTACTTGATGGACTTTTGAATTGTGAAAGAGGAGAAGAACAAAAGTAAGTAGAGATCACCTCACTGTACAGCACTGTACAATGCACTTAATTCATGCTTCCAACTTCACTCAGAGAAATTAGATGACATACAATGTTTCCAGCATATGCAAACCATGTCTCATCACACATCCTGAATGTCAAGCTACCAATCACTACCTACCATAGTTTGATTTCAAAAGATAGGTGTTCAAACAAATGTTTAAAAAATATTGCCCATTTCAGATTCTGACTGACATACTATTAAAAGACTACCAAGGAAGTTCCAGTGTTTGACTGATTGAAACATTGACTTGTCCT
Source organism: Phrynosoma platyrhinos (assembly GCA_020142125.1). Lineage (NCBI taxonomy): Eukaryota > Metazoa > Chordata > Lepidosauria > Squamata > Phrynosomatidae > Phrynosoma > Phrynosoma platyrhinos. The sequence continues at coordinate 112,604,787 of CM034701.1, read as the reverse complement.
TGTTACTGAATTATTACATGCAGAAATTCAATGATAAAAGGGAATGTATTTTCTAGTTTCCAGTTAAGGAGGCAATCTGCTCATGGTTTCTTTCTTGTTATGATGTTGTGAATCAGAGTAAAAGAGAAAGTAAAGAACATTTGAGAACAATTATAGTAGATATTCTTGATTAAAGGAAGCCTTTCTGTCATGGGGCAAAACCAACAAAGAATCTCATGGCCTCTTAAAGATTAACTGAATTACTGTGACATAAACCTTTGTGGATTTAAGTCCACTGAATCTGATGAAATGGATTGTAGCTCATGAAAGTGTATGTCAAAATCTGTTAGTTTTAAAAACTGCCTTAGAAACTGTGTCCCTCCTCCCCTCTAACAAAGCAGTATGTCTACATCTCTGGAAACTGCTTCTGTCCTATAAGAAGTTTTTCTGAGGCTCTCATGTGGAGATTGTGACAAGAGGTTCCACAAACTGAGGTTTCTAAATAGTGGCTAACCTCTACAATGCCACAGCTTATTTATATCCATTTAAAAAAAGGGATGAGAAAATGTACCAATATCTTCACCCTTATAGATCCTTATTTCATTTCAATTTAAATTAATGTAATGCAGTAACACTGCATTTGCATCATGCTTTTCCAAAAAAGTGTCAAGCAGCATCCAACAAAAAATACACATAATTTTTAAAAAATACAATAAAATGGCATCTAATGACCCAAACCAACAGCAAAAGTAAATGGAGGCACCAATAAATCAAAAGTCCAGAAACAAACTGAAAAACCCATCAAGGGAATGTGTTGCTGTTGTTGTTTTTATGTGCCTTCAACTTATAGCAACCCTATCCTAGGGTTTTCTGGACAAAATTTATTCAGAGGAGGTTTGGCATTGCCTTCAGCTGTTTAAGAGAGTGTGACTTGTCCAAGATCACCCAGACTGAGTGGGCATTTGAACCCTGGTTTCCTAATGTTCTAGTTAAATAATCAAAGCATTACAACATGCAGAATGCAGAAATAAAAAAGGGCTTGCCCGATTCCTTAATGCCAGTAATGCCAGCAGAAAAGACAGATGACTCTCTCTATTGAAACAACCTGGTCACTTTTTAGCAATGCATATTGCAGAGACACTAGATGTATTACAAGTAGCTTTTCTTTTTAGCTGGGAACTGCATCACAAAACCTAAAGTTGTACAAAATTTGAAGGATAATTGTGTTCTAATCTACAAATGTTGTCCAAGAAGTGTTGATTCAGTCATGCTTATTAGAATTCAGAGACTGGCTGCTCAAGTTCTGGACTACAATCCAGACTTACACGCTCTTTGAAGGTATGCCCCAATTTCTCTTGGCTTCTTTTTTAGTGACTTCCATACAAAATCCTTAAAAGCAGTTTTCCCCAACATGGTGCCCTCCAGATTGGATTGACTGCAACTCCAGTACTCTCAGCTAGACAGCTTCCCAGTGCTTAAACGTGGTTCTTGGGGCCATCACATCTGGAAAGTACTAGACTGATGGAAGCAGCCTTAAACTCTTCTTAAACTCTCCAGTTCAAAAAGCAGACTGTCTAAAGCACAAACATTTAAATGGGAGAACTGAGGAGACTTTATGTGCATTCAAAGAGCAGTATTTTGCATTTTAAAGAACTCCTATCCCAAACCTCTGAACTAGGACCTTTTTTGGTATTGTGTTTATTAAAAGTGATTCTAATTTTTTACCTTCAGAAACTTTAACTTAGAAAAATTAATCCAGTTAGGTCTGAAGCTCTGGCAGGTGTGCTTTCCCAAGAAGAGAGCTTCAGCTTCAGCATTTTAGCTTCTGCCAGCACCAATCCTGTGTGATTGTGAAGCTTCACCCCTGCTAAGCAAAAGACTCATTATTATGAGTTTCTGTTTCCTGGATTTTCTTTTCCAAAACAATTTGCTGCCAGGATGCTTACATGGCAAGAAAGGGGGTTTCCTTCTTTCCCTTCCCCCATGCCTGTCCTTATATGACATTCAGATAGATCAGTTTCATTTTGCCTCCGTGGCATTTAGCAGAGTCAGTGCCCAGTGGAGTAAAATTTCATAGCAACAGGAGTAATTTTTACTTGGACTGAAAGATCAATATTTGCAACTCGTTTAAGCACTGGGAAGCTGTCTAGCTGAGGATCATTTTATTGAAAGCAAGGTGTCTACCAAGCATTCCCAAATCAGAAAAATCCAAAGGCCATGATTATATTGTTCACTTAGGAGCTAGGCTGAAGTAATACTTGCTATAAAACTTGCAGCCTGACCTTGTGAACATTTGTGTCTATGTATGTCTTTGTGTGTGTGTGTGTGTGTGTGTGTGTGTGTGAGTGTCTTCAAGTTGCCTCTTGATTTATGGCAGCCCTATGAATTTCAGTTTTCTTAGATAAGCTATAGCAGAGGTAGTTTGCTATTGCCTTCCTTTGAAATATAGCCTACAGCACCTGGTATTCCTTTGTGATTTCCTGTCCAAGTACTAACCAGACCTGGCCCTGCTAAGCTTCCATGACTGGACAGGATTTGCTGCCTTCAGGGCATATAGGCCAAAAATCAGAAATAAATTGTTTAGTGGGACTAATTTCTAGGTAAATATGCTGTGAGGTGGGGAGAGCCCCCATCACTAGTCCCAGCTCTGCCAACCTAGCAGTTCAAAAAAGTAGATAAATAGGTACCACTTTGGTGGGAAGGTAACAATGTTCTGTGCAGTCCTGCATGACATCGAGTTGTCTTTGACAAGGCTGGCTCCTTTGACTTAGTAATGGAGATGAGCATCCTCTCCTAGAGTCAGACATGACTAGATAATCTTGTCAAAGGGGAAACCTGTACCTATACTTTTATGTCTAGGATAGCAGCTTTCCGATGTTTTCCAAAAATGACTTCCATCCAGGCAGTTTGCAAAGGCAATCCTATTCAACATCGGCAGCAAATTCTTACAATATAAAAATATTAAAATTTAGTGTCCTTTTAATAGAAAAACTTGTTTAATTGCATTTTAACTTTAATTATCAGATTCATGTTGTTGTTAACTGCCCTTGAGTCCGTCTCAAATCATGGTGACCCTGTGAATGAGACACCTCCAAGTCCTCCCCAAATTCTTAACTGTCCTGCTCAGGTCCTGCAGACTCAGCCCATGGCCTCCTTAACTGAGTCTATCCATCTGGTATGTGGTCTTCCTATCTGTCTACTGCCCTCTACCTTTTCTAGCACTTTTGTCTTTTCTAGTGAGCCATCTCTTTTTACAATGTGACTGAAGTATGTCAACCTCAATTTAGTCATCTTGGCTTCCAGGGAGAGTCCAGGGTTGAACTGTTCTCAAACCCATTTGTTTGTCTTTTTGGCCATACATGGTATCCTTAATACTCTTCTCCAGTGCCAAATCTCAAATGAGTTGATTTTCTTTCTATCAGCTTTCTTCACTGTTTAGCTCTCACATTCATACATAGTGATAGGAAATACGAAGGATTGAGTGATCCTAACTTTGGTATTTAACTTAATATCTTTGTACTTTAAGATCTTGTCTAGTTCTTTCACAGCTGCCCTTCCCAATCCTAGTCTTCCTTCTTACTTCTTGACTGCTATCCCCATTTTGATCAATGATTGATCCAAAGTATAGGAAATCTTTAACTATTTCAATTTCCTTGTCATCTATACTGAATTTCTATGTCTCCTCAATAGTGATCATTTTTGGGGTTTTTAAATGTTCAATAGCAAGCCTGCCTTAGCACTTTCCTCTCTGACTTCCTTTAGTAATTGTTTCATGTCTTTGATGTTTTCTGCTAGCTTTACCTTTTTGTAGTCTTCCTGTAAGCCATGTTGGGTTCCAAGTGAAAGGCAAACTAAGAAAGAAAGATGACAGATAATTTGATCCTTCAAATCATACTCTAGAGCAGGCATTGGGAATGGGACACCTCTCCAGATGTTGAACTGCAGTTCCCAACATTCTTCACTTTTGGCTGTGCTGGCTAGGGCTGCTGGGAGTTGCAGTTCAACAACATCTGGAGGGCTGCACAATCTTCATTGCTGCTTTGGAGCCATCAACTCAATAATCACATCTAGATTTTCCTTCCAATGCATTCCAATGAATTCTCCTTTATCTTATTTTATTTTTTTCCACATAAAGTACAAAATACCTCTCAGAACAAGTAACACTTTCAAGAGCTGAGATATGAGAATGAGAAATAACAATAATAAAGTTAAAGAAAAGAAAAGAACGCCATGGCCAGTACTATGCTTTTGAAATAGATCAACCCTGCTCTCAAAATTGTTCATGCATCTGAAAAAGCTTGAAGTGGGTGAAGGACTGAAAGAATAAAAATGATGAAAATGCACCCTGTACATATGGCCTTCCCCCCCCCTGTCTGAATATTCTGCAGCCAATTATTCTGCATTTTCACAAGCAATAATTATTCTGATGTGCACAGCTGAATCCCAGTTTATAGGAGCATGGCAAACATATATACCTTCCGTCCAGCAATATGTTTTTGCATTCAAGCTGTCCCTTGAAACCATGCAAGCAGGACTCCACTCTGCAGCTGCCACTATCAGACAAACAGATGCCTAGTATTAAGGTCCATACATCCAGTATACTTTTTTTTTGGGGCACAATCTTGTCTCCCTCCCTTACCATTCTCCTCCTCTTCACCATAGTTAATGCCCTCCTCCTAAAACACTTAACTGGCTGTGCCAGCCTGTGGTAACTAAAAGAATAGCGCTTTTTTTTTGTTACAGAAAAATAATCATTATTATCAGTTCCTTTTGGCTGTAATACAAAACTAATTAGTATTTAAGCAGCCACGGTCTGTTGCCAGCTACAACAGGTCACACAAAGAAATGCATACATAATTTTCTCAGTGCCTTTCCTGTCATAGTACTGGTTTAGACTGTACTATCCCGAAAGATAAATTACCTTTTATCTAGTAAAAGGTTTGTAAGCACAAGGCCAGGAATGACAACCCCCCACAATCTATGTACTAGTGCTTGTCCCAACCTTTGGACTTGTTATTTGTTTCATTTCAGTTTTTTGTCCTCTGAGGAGAATGGTTCCAAGGGTGGTGGAAACCTTCCCAAGACCAGGACATTGGGTATATTTGTGTCTCTGTGTGTGTGTGTTGATGGGTGGGAGGAACTGAGTATTCACAGGAACATACAAGGCAGGGTTGAAGGCTTTAAAATATGCTGCCATTCTTTTCACATTTTAAAAACCAAACTGTGGCTTGGCTGTATGTCAAATGTCTTGGGAACAATGCTGGATGCTATCACTGGATCATTCTTATGTGAATGTACTGGAGAAACAAGAGCCAGCATGGCATAGTGGTTTGAGTGTTGGATTACAACTTTGGAGACCAGAGTTCAATTCCCAGCTCAACCATGAAACCTACTGGGTGACCTTGGACAAGTCACATGCTCTCAGCCTCGGAGGAAGACAACGGCAAACCTCCTTTGAACAAACCCTGCCAAGAAAATACCACGATAGGTTCACCTTAGGGTCACCATAAATCAGAAATGACTTGAAGGCACACAACAACAACAACAACAACAGGAGAAAAAATGGTCCCCACAAAGGTCCTCAATTCCCCTCGCCTTAGGTCCAGCTAAGACAGAAAGGGGCCCTCAGATGGCCTTGCTATCCATACAAAAGTCAAAAGCATTTTTTTTGTTTTTTTGTTGGCGGTGGTCATCCCTGGCTTTTTGACTTTCAGTAAGCCTGCAGAATCTCAGCCTTTAACAACAGTATATCTGATGTCAAAGTAACATGGCAGCTATGGTGAACTTTGTCCAAGGGACATGGAATCCAAGGCAGTGTACAACCTTTTCAAAACACAATAGAATTAAAGAGCTTTTAGTGCTAAAGTTAAAACACAATTAAATCAAATTTCTATTTTTCAAATGCCAGTCAAAAGCCATTTTAAAAAATACATATACAACATAATAAAACAGAAACAATACCCCCCCTCCATCGTAGCCTGCCATATGATATTAAAAGACAAAAGCGTCCTTAAAGCAAAAGGTCTTTACCAGCCTGGGAGTAGCTTCAGAGAAGGCTTCTGACAATGTTCTTATCCAACCAATAGGAATAATTTATCGAACTGGAGAAACCAATATGAATGGAATGCTATTTTATGAAGATCTCATTTTTAAAAATAAAATCAACAGTAACAAAATGTCTGTATTTTTCAACTGAGAAAAAGGGGAAACATTTAAAAGGGGGGGGTGCTGAACTCTGAAAGTACGGAACGGACAGAACAGGATTCTGTATTACCATTTTCATCTAATTAGCATGATCACAGTCAAGATTATTATTATATATTGCTGTTGCTGTTGTATATCTTCAAGTCGTCTCCAATTTATAATGGCCTTAATGTGATGTATAGCAGTTTGCACACTGGACTACAATACTGGAGATCAGGATTCAATTTGGCCATGGAAATACACTCATGACCTTGGGCAAGTCACACACTCTCAGCCTCAGAAATCTCTGTAAATAGGCTTGCTTTAGGACTGCCATAAGTCAGAAACAACTTGAAAGCACACAACAACAACAAAAAGCAACTCTATCATGGAGTTATCTTAGCAAGATTTGTTCAGAAGGGGTTTGCCTTTGCCTTCCTCTAAGGCTGAGAGAGTGTGATGTGCTCAAGGTCACCCAGAGGGTTTCCATGGCAGAACACAGATTTGACCCCTGGTCTTCCAGTGTTAAGCCTAACACTCAAACCACTACACCACACTGTCTCTATTAATACACATTACCATTACCATATGAAACAAAAAACGCAAATAACTATTATACATTACTATTTGTTATTTATAATTTTACTTGTTTTATATAGTTTCTAAAGGGTAAGAAACATCAAAAGAAAATAAAAAATCCACTAGATACAATCTTACCAAACAAGCCTTTCCTACATCAAGAGCTGTACTTTCAAAGCCAGATTTATGTTCTTGTTCTTCCCCCATCCTAAATGAGGATATCATCCCGTCATAAATCCACCTCATTGTATTCTTCTTTACATTATTAGAAATGCATTTGTGTTTTTTGTTTTTCATAGTTGTGAGTCATTATGTTATTATTTCACGTACACTTTGAACTTTCTGTACTTACAGCAACCAATGGATGTCAAATTAAATTATTTTATTTATTTTTAAAGAAGCAACTCCAAAACATTTCTTCTCAAGACACCTTCTGGTTTTACACCGTTAAAAATTGTTGTGACCAAATTTGAGCTGTTCCGTTTATTTTTTGGATTTTTTTTCTTTTCATTTTATCAACATGCAATAAATATTGTGAGACTTAAATTATCCTCTTAATAAACAATTTGATTTTAGAATGGTGTTCATTCTTATTGCCTTTATACACAGCTGTCAGGGATTCACAGCTGATCTTAGATCTCGCTTCCTTTTTTCTATAGGAGTGTGATCATTAAAAACTGCAGCTCCAATTACAATCTAATTTAGTATACAAAGGGCCCAAAAACCATTGTAGGTGGATGTTCTAATTCTCTCCTGATTGATACAGTTGCCCCTCCGTTTTCATGGGGGATCCGTTCCGGACACCCCCCCCCCCCGTAAAAACAGAAAATTGCAAATATTTAAGCCCAATAGGCTTGAATGGTGATGCATGCCTGCGGGTTCCTGCGGACCTGCACAATGGGTGCACACCCCATTTTGTCCCCCTCCGTAAATGGGTGAGGGACACAGACTTCAAGTCCATGGAAATGGAGGGAGACTCTAATATGCTTTCTGCTTTTTACTAGCAAAAGAAGATTGATTCAACAGAGCTCTATCTGATAACCTGCTGCTTTTTTTGATTGGACCCTGTGGGCAAAGAACTAGATACCAGCTAATGCATTATGAATGTTAGTACAGAAAATTCATTTAGACAGAGAAACCAAATTTCAACCGCATCTCAATCCAAAGGGAATCTGCTAATACACACACCATTTCAAATTGTTAATATCCACACACACACAGACACAAATTAGACACTAACTTTTGGTTCATGAGGAAGTTGTTCTGATCTACAGTCCTGTTACAGACATACTTCAGTTAATAAAGCTTCTGACAAACAAATTCCTTTTACAGACTTTTACACCACGCATCCCCCCCTTTTCTTCCTAGTTCTTTCCCTGGCTGGAAATGTTTTCTTAGCCTTTAAAGGATGGTGGAGGAGGACTGGAAAAACACAGACTTTCAGTGTTGCCTTGCAGCAGTATGTCTACATTAAACACTGCAATAAAGCTTGAGCTGGGAACGAATAAGATTCTGCTGTAGCCGATCTTACAGTAGTCATGTGTGTCTGTCTACAACAGGCAAGGTAAACAGCAACTGCCTTCAGAATCCCTTACTAAGCATACATGTGCAGCAAAAGAAAGAGAAAAGAGAGAGCATAAGCCTGCCTCAGCAGATCCCCCAGCAAGGTAAAACTGCATAGAACTGCTAAGTATGCCTCCCAAATGGAAATCACAAGAAAACAAGAAGCTGGTGAAAGAAAAAGTCAACTCTGGATACACTCTCGAAGAAGCTTTCAAGTGATCTCTAGAAGGTTCAGTTTTGTTGTTGACTTATTAAGGACTTACCTGACCTTTTAGTTAGTTCTGAATACTGTTGGTGAAACATGTTACAGTGTTCTTCTCATATGTGAAACAGGAACCTATCCCTACTCTTTCCATGTTATTTCTGGTACCAACGTTTCTGTTAAAGAAGCAAAGTACCAGGGGGGTACCATTTCAACATGACGACTTTCAGCAATGGAAGAGTTAACTTGGCAGTTGAAAGACCTCAGTATCTGCCTATCAGTATATTATTTTAAAAAACATCCAGTGCTTAAAACAACACTTTTTAAACGTAATTTGTTCCTGTTACTCATGGCAGCATTAAACTTGCAAATTGTTGCTGTTGTTCGTGTCATGACAATGATTTTTACAAGGTACATGTTACTTTAATTGTTTTATTACTTGTTATCAAAAAAAGCCAACAAAGCCCCTTAGGATTTACAAAGGAATAGCATAAAACCCCCAAAACCCATTTAAAATGGCTCTAAAAATGCCCTAAAAAGTAACTAATGAACCATTGCCATCAACTTCCCTTCAAAGAGGTACTGTCCTCTTGTTGCATTACATATGAAATGCAACTTCATTACCTCCTC
>CM034701.1:112548562-112565484 GCA_020142125.1 Phrynosoma platyrhinos | reverse complement strand
TCTTCTTGACTGAGGAAGACAGGGTGCTGAAGAAGAGAAGCTGAGCCAATTGTTGGTAAAAATTACAAAGTGGCTGTGGTTCACAGCAGCCAGCTTGTCCTGCAGACTCTGCTGGGTGCCAAAGGGCATCACTACAACACTCATCATCCACACACTAACAGGGTTGATGTTGATGATTTCACTTATGATTTGAATGAAACAAAAGTCTGAGAGAGTCATTCTTAACAACCCTCAAAATTTGTTGCACACCAAGTTCCATGCAAAATGAGCCCAAACTAGCAATCCCACCTCCAAAAGCCAGAGTTTGCCAACTGGCCCCAAACTAGGACAAAAAATTGAGGGTGTAAAGAATAGGTTTCCACCAGGCCAGACTACACAGCAGCTGCAGTAATCCTGCTAGTGTTACTAAAGGAAAAATTGCCTCATATCTACCACACAGTTCAAGTGGAACCTGCTCTCACTTGGTCCTCATCCTCCCATTATGGGAATTACTGCCCCTTAAAGAAACATATGCAGGAGTGGCCACATTGGCTATACAGCAAAGTACTATAACATCCAAGATCCACAAAACAGTGATACCTTTATTGGACCAACCAAAATATACAAAATACATGTCACAAGCTTTCGAAGCTCCACTGAATTCTTCACCAGCAAAGGTGTTAAAAAACATACAGGAGGGAAAAAATTATAATATTAGTCACAGGCCTGCAGTTTGTCGAGATGCTGTTGGTGTTGTTCTGCATATGGAGGGTTACCTATACAGGCAGACCATGTCTCCTCCAGGCCATGTGGTACTGGGGGACAAAATATTTTAAAGTCCAGGAAATAAAATTTAAATTCCATTAGCAACACAAAAAGGTTCTTCCTTTGAGATCCAAGATACAAAGGACTGAGACATCCTATATCTCAAAGGAACAACCATTTTGTGGATCATACTAAGGGTCTATCTAGTCCAGCTTTCTCTGTCTGGTGAAACCCAGAAGCAGGATCTGAGTACACATTCCCTAGCAGATGAGAACATAAGAACCGGGCTGGATCTGACTAAGGCCAGCATCTCGTCCAGTATCCTGTGTCCCACTATAGTCAGTCAGATGCCTGCATGAAACTCATTATGTAAGACATCAGTGCTGTAGCTGTTTCCAATTGCTCCTCCCTCTGCAACTGATACTAAAATGTAAACTACTCCTGAAATCTGTAGCTTTCTGGTAAACTTCTTGATGAACCAGCTTTGATAGACTTATTTCATCTGCCTGATCCTCAATTTAAGCTAGTTAACCCAGTGGCCATCACCACCTCATCTTGTGGCAGCAAATTATAAATACCGTAGTAATGCATTGTATAAAGAAGTAACTTTCTTTTTTGCATGCCCTGCATCTTTTGCAAATCAACTTCCTCAGATGACCTAAAGTCCTCATAGAAGGAAAGTTGGTGACAAACCTCTCCATCCACTTGCTCCACACCTCATTAAATATTTATATATAAACATCCAAAATGCATTACAGACTTTTGCCTAATGTTTCTCCAACAACAGAGGCTGGGGGAAGAAATGGAGACAGGGTGGAACACTGGAGCAGAGTGAATTGGATTTTAAGCAGAACTCTTTGATGACTTTGGTAAGGAGCCCACTTTAAAACACAGATGATACAATGGGGTCACACAATCAGCCAGAGTGACATGAAGATCAGAAGGGAAAGGGAAATATTCTATTTATATTTTACATGAGGGACAGTTTCTCACTGAATGTTACTTTTTACTTTGAGATCATGGGGGGGGGGGGAAGTGAATCTATGGGACAAAGAAGAGCTTTCGATCCTGTCTCATGGCCTCATGTGCAAGGGCATGGATCTCACTTTGGGGTGGGGGTGGGGGGTGGAGGGGGATCAAGATAATAGTGTAGTCCATAAAGAATCTAGTTGACCTTCACCATATTTCCATTGGGGCTATCCTTGTCCCTATTGTCAGCAATAAACCATTTCAGAATCCAGTTTGCTAAACTTAATGGCAATGGCTGCTAGGTTCTACATGGGGAGGACAGACTTGCCCTCCCTGTCTGCAGGCAAGGAATGAACTTCTCATGAAATCACAGAGTTGGAAGAGACCACAGGGGCCATCCAGTTCAACCTCCGGCCATGCAGAAAGACCCAACTGAAACACAGATAACCATCCAGTCTCTGTTTAAAAATCTCCATAGGAGAAGACTCCATCGCTCTTTGAGGCAGTGTATTTCACTGCCAAACAGCTCTTTAATCAAGTTCTTCCTAATGATAAGATGGAAGCTCTTTTCCTGTAGTTTGAACCCCCTACTCTGAGCCCTTGTTTCTGGAGCAGCAGAAAACAGGCTTTCTCCATCCCCAATATGACACACTTTCATAGTATGCTGTACTGCTTTTTAACAGCTTGTTTGTGTTTTAAATTGTTTTTTATGTTATAGATAATGTAACTACATTTAAAGGAAGAACTCTGGCATGCATTTGTGTACACTGGTCTGAATCTCCTAGATTCCCTTACATTAATGGAATTTATCTTAGTGTGGCTTACCAAATTATTGATTCAGTAGGTCTACAGAATCAGTTGGGGCACAAGAAAGGACTGGTGCCTTGATATAAAGCAAAGCAGCTTCATTTATATACCGCTTCATATCGCGCTATGGGATGTCTAAGCGATTTACAACTGTAAGCTCATACATGATATGTATTCATTTTGTAAGGTGCAATATAAATAAAATGAAGAAGAGGAGGAGGGATGTGGGTTCTCTTAAAAAAGCCACAAGAGTGAACACGAAAGAAAATCCTGAGGCTTGTCAGCTGCCATTTCTCCCAATGGTTCTGTAATGAAAGAGAGCTCAGTTTCTTCTTTTACAGGACAGACTTGCAGATACAGGAAGAGATATGGCATCCACATCCTTTAAAGCTTTTTTTAAAAAAAATTAGAGGCCCCATCAACAGCAGTAAGCATTTCATTGCACATCACTGCCTGACTTTGCCTGGCATGTACTTCCCAGGCACTCCAAAACTATATTCCTCTTTTCCCTCAGGAGCTGCATATTCTAGAGCAGGGACTGGCAACCTATGGCCCGGGGGCTGGTTAAGACCCCAGGCCCCGGACTTACCAGCACAGGCTGAAGGTTGCCGCTGCTGCCGCCGCACGCCGCCACCGCTGCCGGGGCGCGTTTTCGGCCGCGCTTGTTGCGGCTGCCATTTTGGAAGTCAAAATGGCGGCCGTGACGTGTTTGCGCATGATCTAACCCCCGCCATTCCCCCCGCCGGCCCAGCCGAGAAGCAACCCTTTTGAGAATGGCCCAGGTCTCAAAAAGGTTGCCTGTCCCTGTTCTAGAGAGTTTCATATTTTATAACTAGAGAGAATAGGGTAGCCACAGAAATGTCTTCATAAGGGAGCAACATTAGTTGAAGCGATCACTGTGCCATCTGCTAATTAAGCTGAGTGTAGCTCATGCCAAAGTCATTGTTCTGAATATGAACCAGCTTGAAAGCATCAAGACAAAAGAGTCTGGCTATACAGCTGGCCCTCCACATTTGCAGCGTTGACTTTTGTGGCTTTGATTATTTGCGGTTTTGATTAATATATTCTGTCTAGAAATCTCTAGGTCCTTCAGTGCAACTCTGCCAGAAGCTGACCATAGAGTTGTGCTGGAGAACCTAGAAGTTCATAGAGAAAACACTTTTCTAGGCATTTGTAAGTCCTCCAGCATGATTATATAATCAACTTTTGGCAGATGCACTGAAGGACCTGGAGATTCTTAGAGAGGTGTTCTCTTAGGTAAAAAGAATAGTTTTTCTTTATTTGCAGTTTTTTTCACATTCATGGGAGTCTTTCATCCCTAACACCAGTGAATGTGGAAGGACCAATGTATATAAGCCGTGCAGCTGTATGCCTACAGCAAAGGCTAGGATCCAGACAACCCTATGGAAGTGCACAAAATACTTGCTATACACAGCAAGAGGAATTTAACTCTTTTGGTGGCACTGCCTTGTTCTGGAGCATCAGTTTGGGGTGTGAGAATCATAGATCATCAGGAACCCATGGAAGGGATCTACCACCAGAAATGTATAGCCGGGGGGGGGGGGGGGGGGATCCTGTAGTATACAGAATATTGAATATACTGCTTTGGTTCCCAGTTAAGGAGGTGTAAAGTTCCTACAAGAGGTGTCTCAGTTCCCATCAAGAACTTCCCTTTTGTTTCTACCACTGAAAAGCTGAGGACAGATCAAATTATTTCTCTTTTGCAACATGGCATGGTTGCCCCAATGCTTCATCATGACTCAGATCCTGATTTATGTACCACCATTCCAAAACAAATTTTAAAAACCCCAAATGTAACAGTGACTCAAGAACTCAATGCAACACGGTTCCATACAAATGTCTCATTGGTTATTATGGGGTCCTCGGACATCTGATAAGAGAATTAAGACTGGAGCACAAATTGTACCCCCAGAGGCTTGCCTTCAGGTGAGCCAGACTCCTGTGTTTCTGATACTGCATTATTGATTTGCGTATACCTCTTGATTAGAAGGAGGTAAGCCCAAAGCAGAGGTTCATACAGAGATGCAAAAGGAACTTCCTATGAGAAGAGGGGATTCTGCTACATCTCTGCATTGGGAGTAACTGAGGGTTCCAATCATATCCAATAGACCTGTCATAGCAGAATTACTTGCAGAGTGAAGGCTGACTGAAGAGATAAAAGCAGAAGCAGAAGCAGAATGGGGGACATCCTACACATGTGGCTCTTTTGGTCTCATCTTTTTATCATATCAATCCCCACACTTTCTCTAGATCAAACTGTGTGCAAGGACACATTTGTGGTCTGAGAATGACTGGTATGGCAAAAGTCTTTGCACATTACCTCTGCTCTGTGGCCTGATTACTCCATAGCTTGTCTACTGCATTTAAAGCTTTCTTTGTCTACAGCAGTGGGAAGGCATGCTTGGCCTTCATCAGCCCTTTCAATGTGAACCATGTCCTTATACATCTAGCCTGTTCTCTGTGGCACCATGTACAATGAATGTCTTAAAGGCGGGGGGAGGGAAATGTCTACAGTATGTATAAAATAGAAGACAAAAGGCCTATTTTAAGCATAGGAGGTCTGGCATTTCAAAAGGATGGATCTCTGGTCTTTTGTACAGGCAATTTTCAGCCCACATCATATAAAATATGTGGTTACTCACTCAAATTCCTGAAGTGTAGCATTTTATTTGTATAGCTGACAGCTGTGGAATGTTCTAGAATTTTTGTAAAGCAAACCAGATGCATTCTCAACTGGACCGCAATATTTGGAAGAAGGAAGTACAATAATTTATAATTTACTCTCCAGTGAGTAAGAAAGAAACAAATATTTGAGGGTTGGCCTGGGCAAGTCACACTTTCTCAGGCTGAAGAGAAAGCAGTGGCAAACCTCCTTGGTATAAATCTTGCCAAGAAAACCCTATAAGCTGGAGCCAACTTGGAGGCACATGCCAGCAAAGATCTTTGAGGAACGTGAACAACATTTTCTGAAAACCAGGGGACACATGAGGTTGAATTAACATTTGTTTAGGATTTTTAAAGAAATCTATTCTCTTCATCAAGCCACACGCATCATGTAAGTGAAAAAGCCACATACCCTGTATTTACAAAGAATTTGACATTTCCACAGTGCTTCTGCCCATTAAAACATAAAGGCCAGCTTGTCTGAAAAGAGGCACACACAGTTTGCTTTGCCCTTTCTCAAATACTTTGATCGACTAGTATCCTCCAAGGGGCTTATCTGAAGCAAAGGATTTTATATTATTGCACAATCACATCTTGGACTAATTTTTTCTATGTTCCTGCCCACTGGTGGCCTTGTTCCTCCATTTGCAGCCATGGCGGCTGATGAAGCAAGGTGAGTCTTCAAACTGGGTAAGTCATATCAAGCCCCCATAGTGTATCTCCAGCAATACTCATTCTCTGAACCATTCAGAAGAAATTTAGGTTGGAAAGCAAGAAAAGATTATCCTTTTATCAATTTTGCAGTAAGTTTCACAACTTTTGTTGGTCAGAATTCATATAATTATCCATTGCTAAAACTCTTTGCTCCAGAAATGCAACCATATATGTGGGCATTATCCTTCACACAATCCCAGTAGCATTTGGACGAAGGAATCCAGAAAGTGCTTCCTGCTTGCTGGCTCTGGCCTCACATCCCCAACAGCTCTATCCGTACCTGCATCATCCTGGTGTTTGGAAAAACCACTGTAGAGAGAACTGAGGTGCTCTAAATCATTGGAGAGGGGAGAAACTAGGAATGTGTGGTGCATGTTCCTTATAGCTATTCCTACCCAAAGACATGAATTCAGAGGATGCTCATAATCTGAGGATCTAAACTTTAGTTTATTTAGTTTAGGCCTAAAGGTAGCACTGAAAATCAAGCTCTTTCAGAAGTAGATTTTAAATGTCAACAATCTTTGAGAAACGATGGAACACAGATTTAAATTGTTTTCATCTGTGGACAAGATATAAAAAATTGGGCAACTAGTTCTTTACATTTAGTAGACTTTGAGTTTCTGTTGCTCAGTCATCCTCCATGCCACTCTGAAAAGCTGAATGCAGTGGGGCTTAGAAAAAGAGCCAAATTGTTCCAAGTAGAGAAGGAGTTTAAATGCCACCGGTCGCGGCCAAATGTGTGTGTGTGTGCGTGTGTGCAATTTGATGGTTGACTTTTGGTAACCACATGAATTTCATACGGTGTTCTTAGGCAAGGAATACTCAGAGGTGGTTTTTGCTAGTTCCTTCCTCTGAAATATATAGCCTACAGCATCTGTCATTCACTGGCAGTCTCCCATCCAAGCACTAACCAAGACTGACCTTCTTAGCTTCCAAGATCAGACAGGATCTGGTGCCTTTAGGGTATTTAGGCCAAACCTTTGGCTGGGCTTAAAAGCAGCTCCTGGATCCTAAACAATTTGTTTCAGGAAGGAATCTTCCTTCCATAGTATACATAGTTGCCAAATTTGTCCCAAAAGGGGAAAATACTCTTTAAATAATGTTAAGTCAAAACCTAGGTGTACATCCAGTTGCTAGTTCCAAGTGGAGAAGAACAACTAGATCAATGAGATTTTATATAAGTGTTGCAAATCATACCATTTAGCAGTTGATTTGATAGATCTACTCACATTAGAACTAACTATTGGATCTAGTGTCTTTCACTATGGACATCTATCATAATTGTCTTATTATAGTATTGGCCATACTAAACAACGGGCAATTAGAAAATTAGAAAATTTTGGTCCTAAGACATCTTCTTTCAGTTATTAGAAAATGCATAATTATATGGAAAGAGTCTTGCCTTTAAAATCCATAGCTTCTCTATGGATTTAATTTTTAGCTCCTCCTGAATACTGCTTTTTCCCCCAATTACAAATGAAAGTATCTGTGGATTTCTGCTCATACATCCAACAGATGGAGGAAAATGCTGTCTCTACTTTAAACAAGGGAAATTATATACTAAGCAGCACACCTCAAACCGTATATAAAGGCAGCCTACATGTTCTGTGGTTAACTGTACTAAAAATGAAATATTCAGACAAGCTGCTTTCGTGCTTAAACATTCAAGGGAGTCTTGAAAGTACAACTATGTACAGCTTTGACGACAGACAGAGATTCAAACAAATAACGCTGACATTTTGCAGCATGGCAAAGATCCACTATCCACCTTATTATACACTGTGTATTATACAAACAGCAGATTCATCACTTGCATTTGATGGGAATCAAGTGGATGCAAACAATAGACTTTAAGTCAGAAATGGGCAAAAAACATCCTGTGAGCCACATATGTTCCTAGAGTTTAAAAAAAAAATCTCCCAGGGCCTCCCCCATGATTTCTGTGTTATTTCCTGTTCTAAACAAGATATCCCTTGAGCATCACCTAAAATGGTTCAGGGGAGGCTCAAAATGAGGCAAAATGTCTCCTATCCCCCCCCCCATTATGGGTTATTTGGAGGCATTTATTTATTTATTTATTTATTTATTTATTTATTTATTTATTTATATAAGGGACATAGCAGCAGGTATGGCTGGCTCTCCAGAGTCTCCTAACCAAAGACAGTTGTGCAGCCCTGGTTTAAGTAGGATGTTATTTATGACATTTAGCTCAGATCCATTGTATTTTCCTTGCTAATTATTCACCCTACAATCTAGCAACAGAGGATATGTTGTCTCAGGCAGCATCCACACTGCAGAAATAACACCACTTTAAATGGCCTGGCTCCATGCAATGGAATCCTGGGATGTGTAGTTTGTTGTAGCACCAGAGCTCTCTGATAGAGAAAGGTAAATGTCTCAAATTTCAAGGATTCAATAGCATAACAGGGCAGCTAAAGTAGTGTCAAACTGGATTATTTCTGCAGTGAGGATGCAGCCTCACAGAAGAAGAGAACCAAAACTGGAACCACCTGTACTACCACATCATTCTCTTTTCCCATCTATTTTCTCTTAAAAAAACAACTTTTCATTCCTATCTTTTTGATTCTCTGTTCTTATGTCCTTCCTTTGTGCAGCTATATAATTTGGACCAGTTAAAACATTCATTGTATTTATAAGAAGAATAAAAACACTGAGGTGTGGGGAAAGAGACTGGCTGGGGTACCAATCATAGAGAGTGACATGGATGTGCTGTTTGAAAGGAGTCCACAGTTAGTGACATTGAGAAGGATGCTAATCCTGCAAGCACAAAGAGCCATTTGACTGGATTGATAACACCACAACAGGCTGGGTGGGGGGAAAAATCCCCTCCTGTTGTGTCAGGAGTGTAAAAACAGGAAATTGATTTTCTATATGCCCAACAGTCCAATAACACCAGAAACGTATAACCTAAATATGAAGTGAACCGAGAATGATTTTGTAGGAATTGAATGAAATACACCAGAGGGGGAATGGTGCCTGGAAAGATACAGAGAAGGCAAAGACGCACAGTAAGACGACCTTGTAGAATAATTCTTCCAAATTACAACCTGGATGGGAGAGGGCATGAGGAGAGATTAGGGATGGAGCCCAGCTTCCCACTCTCACAGGGGCTGCCAATGTGATCTGTAATAAGGGAAGGCATGAACAAAAATTAATATGAACTGCCCTTTAAAGCTAATTGTTCATGAAGGGAGAGATCATTCCAGCAGTAAGTACTTCAACTGAATCCCAATGTAACTAATTTGACCCAAGGAATATTGTACTAGTCTCCAGATGAAGCTTTTCTTTTCCTCTACCATAGCTAGATTTTTCTGCTCTGCAAAAGAAGAGTAGCACCAAATAAGAGTTTTTGTGAGTTTGTTCTCACAGACTGTAGCCATCAGTTGCAGGAATCTGGTGCAAAGGTTTTCTTCCCCTGAATGTGAAGGATCACAGTTCAGCATCTGAGGCTGCATCCATATTGCAGAAATAATCCGGTTTGACAGCACTTTAACTGCCATAGCTCAATGCTATGGAATTCAGAGCTCTGCTCTGGTGCTGCAACAAACTACAGTTCCCCAAATTCCATAGCACCGAGCCCGGGCAGTTAAAGTGCTGTCAAACTGGATTATTTTTGCAGGGCAGATGCAGCCAGAGTGAACATGAGATGATCTGTACTGGAGGTACATTTCAATATGAGAGCAGTGGTGTAGTGCAGTGGCTCTCAAACTTTTTACCCTTGGGGTCCTCCTTTGCATCTACATGCAGATATTTGCATTGGTTATTCACACTACCGATGACATGGATCTTTTTTTTAAAAAACTCCTGATATCGCTTGTCTCAGAATAAGTGGGGGTTTTGACAAGCCCCCCCCCCAATCAGGTGTATTTGGGATGCATGTAAACAGTGGAGATTCAAGTTGGATTCATCCTGGATTATTTTCACCATCTGAATAACCCCAGAGTTTAGTTGCAATCCTCACAGTAGCTGGAGAGAAAACTGATTTACCAACAATATGGGCATACCTCAGTTTATAAAGCCTCTGACAAAGAATCTCCTTTTAGAAAGGCTTTTCATTACCAGCCCATTTCTCCCTATCTTCTGTCTAGCTGGATGTTTCTTTTTTCAGTATCAGTACTGGGAGCAAGGTGAAAGAGGGCTGGAAAAACCTAGACTTTTCATGATGGGCTGCAGTTGCGTGCCTGCAGTTACTGCAATAAACAAAACTTGAGCTGGGAGAGCTGGATTCTGCTCCAGCTGATCCTGCCGCAGCTGTGTATGCCTGACTACAAGCATGGTAAACAGCAGCTGCTTCCAGAATCCCTCACTGAGTATATGTGCCTCACTAGCTACCCCCAACATGTTTAAAAGCCTTGTAAATTTGAGCATCAAAATGGAAATTGTAAGAAAACTGGAGATTAGTATTTTTTAAAAAAGTCATCCCTGGGTGTATTTTGAAGGAATGCTTCAAGTGGTCTCTAGAAGGTTTGAAATGTTTTCCCCTACTTTTGCAAGACTTACCTGATCTGGTTGTTTCATTTTGCAAGTGTATATTTGTTAATGTTGGATAAAATGTTTGCTGAATCATGTTGCACTTCTCTTATTTTTTATGGTGTAGGGACCTATCCGTCTTCTGCCTCTGGTATCCAATTTTCTGATAAAAAACTCATAACTGGGAACCCATCTACTTCATTAACTGAGGTATACCTGTGTATTTTCCAAAAATATTTTAAAGCATATCAAAAACATTGAAAGATTTTTAAAATTCTCTACTGTTTTGGACCACGTAGGTAAGGATGGAAAGAATATTCTCCACTGTTTATTTTTTGGTCAAAAATGAGTTTCCCATCAGTTGGGAAAGCTGGTTGGGAAAAATAACTGAGCAGCAAGACATTCCTGAAGAATTCTGGGGTAACTGTTCTTCAGAGGAGGACATGTGTTTTTTTATATAAACAATATGTTTATTTCTAGAACAAATCAAAATATGTTAACTTACAGGCCCAAAATATGTATTTCTCTGCAGAATAACTTCCCCTATTGAATACAGGGAGAGACTGAAGAGAAATACCTGTTTTCTCATGCCATTGTGAGAAAAACTACTGTAGTTGTTCATCCTTGCATGCAAGGATAAAACAGTGAGGATTTAAATCTTTAACATGGGAAGCTGCTCCTGCAGAAAGACTGACTTTATTTAATCAATAACTAAAGAAGAATCATGTAGTCCACGATCACATCAACAAACATTTTGGATTTCAGCTTTTTAATACAATGTAAGCAGTTTAAGGGATACTCAATAATCATTTCTGAACAGAGCTAAAACTTGACAAAAAATGTTTGTATTACTATATCAACATTGCCAATTATTCCCTCCATCCTTTCCTTCTTCTTCCTAGCTGCATTGATTTGTTGTTGTTGTCACTTTCTTTAAAAAAGTATAAACAGTATTTTAAGTCAAGTCTAGTCTTGAATGGGAAATTAAGAACCATTTATCAAAGACCTGCTCTTCATGGAGATGAAAACTGCTGGAACTAGTTTGTGCAACTTAATTCTAAGTAAGCATACAGAGGGAGCCAGTATGTGTAGTGGTTTGAGTGTTAGATTAAGACTTTGGAGAACAGGGTTCAAATCCCTGCTTGGCCATGGAAACCCACTGAGTGACCTTTGGCAAGTCACACTCTCTCAGCCTCAGAGAAAGGCAAAGGCAAACCCTCTCTGAACAAATCTTGCCAAGAAAACTCCATGCTAAGTTTATCCTAAGGTCCCATTAAGTCGGAAATGACATGAAGACACACAGCAACAACAAGAAGCACAGAGAGGGTGCTGCTGCATGAGGCATCAAACCATTTCTAGCTGAATCAACACAGATTGAACTATGGCTTTAGGGCTGCAGCTGCCTACACACTATTTTCTAACATGATCACAAAGAGTGATGGTATAATCCTTTCCATTTCTTTTTAATGGGCAGAAAACCTCACAGCCTCAAAGCATAACACTTTATAAAGACAGCACCCAGAAAACTTTTGAGGCAGAATACCAAAAATATTTTCATGCCTGCCTTCTCTTAAGGGTAGCCCAAAGGAAAGGCTGAAAGAGAGGAGGAATAACAGGCAGCAAAACTGGCTGGAAGTCAAGGGACAGCTGGATCTCAAGGGAAGCTCCTTTTCTGTTGTTAATGGAGTCAAAATTTTATTATCTGCCTTTTATTGCCCTTTGATTTTATCACAGAGCCAAGAAAGGGAGTGGTCTCTTCCTGTATTGAAATCCCTCAATGTTGTCTGAACTGACAACAGGGTGACATTTGAGAATGTAGACCTGTAACTCTAACATCATCACCTTTTGTCTCCTGTACGATTTGTTTGATGAAGAAACCAGTGACGCTTGAAAGTTTGCATAATGTATTTTATGCTTTGGAGTTGGCCCAATAAAGGCTTTGTGAATTTATAGATTTTCTTGTATTTTGTAGCCAGCAAGAAAAGAGTCTTCTAATTGTTCAGACCAGAAGCTTGTGCAAAACTGAAGCATCTGTAGGAGGTACAGGAAACAGGAAGATGGATTGCATCTGGCGTCTTTGACATAAGGGCCAGACATAAACCATAATGTTGATTTCTGTTACGTTTAGCCGAACTTGCAGAATTTGCAGCACTCAGTAAGACTACACAGATATGATAGAGAATCTCAAAACATCCCCCCAAAAAACGTAAAGAGTTGAAGTTTCACCAGCTTAGCTAGCTTCAGGCTGTACTTCAGAAGATGAACGGCCCCAAACTGGAGATAATAATGGTCCTTATGCCTCATTTTGTTAATTTAAAGACTAATTGTTTCAATAAGTACTCTATATAGGGCTTTGAAAATAGAAAAACTCTGAAAGCAGTGGATCAAGGATTACTGTAAAACTTTCCAGCGTAAATGGATCTTACTGTAAGATGGGTTTATCCACAACTTCCTGGGGAGCAAATTGAAATCTTCTCTTTCCTAGACCATCCCAGGAAATGTTGTGGCCTGACAAAAAGTATAAGATGGCATTTCGCTCCAAATCATGTAGAAAGGGTGACTGGACTGCCAGCTAAATCTTATTTCAAATACCAGTGGTACATTTTATCAAACATGGTACAGTGATCATAATGTGGAAATTACTTGAAGGCACACAACAATAACAACAACATAGTGGTATGAGCATTGAATTGTGATTCTGGAGACAAGGATTCAAATCCCCACTTGCCCATGAAAATCCATTGGGTGACCTTGGGCAAGTCATGCTCTCTCAGCCTCAGAGGAAGGCAAAGGTAAACCCCCACTGAACAAATCATGCCAAGAAAACCCCGCATAGTTTTGCTTTTACCTTATAGTCACTACAATTTGGAAATGACTTGAAGGCAAACAACAACAATTCCTATGAGAAATAAGCATCCATTTGATGTAATCTAGGTTCTAGAATATAGATGTTCACCTGAGGCTTCTAGACTAGATCTGACTTGTGAAACAATTTCCTAGAGGCTGAAGCAGTAAGCAAAATGTAATAGAATTCTGTCCACAAGGAAGAAAGGAGGAAAGAATGGCTTGCATCAGAACAAAGTCCCATCTACTCCAGCATCCCATTACAACAGTGACCAGTCAAATGCCTTGGAAAGCCCTCCTCCACTGTTGCACTTCACAGCTTCTACTGAGTGCAACAAACAGGACCAGCAACAAACTTTTGCAGTGTGAAATACTCCAAGCCAATGTTTCAGTTAACCTGCTTTGCCCTCCATCACAGAACTCCATTCCATTTTGTTGCAGCTTCTTATGAAAAGAAATTTTGGGGTTATTAATTTGGGGAGGCCCTAGAGCTCTCTGGCTCAGAATATTAAAAACTGCCAATCCCCCGATTCCATCAGATGTTGGCATGGCAGTTAAATCAATTAGGAGCCCTGGTGGCACAGTGGTTAAATGCCTGTCCTGCAGCCACTCACAGACCACAAGGTTGCAAGTTCAATACTAGCCACGGCTCAAGCTAGACTCAGGCCTGCATCCTTCCGAGGTCGCTAAAATGAGTGCCCAACTGTTGGGGGGCAATGAGCTTACAGTTGTAAACCACTTAGACACCCCATAGTGTGGTATGAAGTGGTATATAAATGAAGCTGTTTTATCATGGCACTACAATTGTGTAGAGTGGAAGGGCTCTTAGGGCCTAAGCAGACTGCCAGAAATAGTGCACATTAAATTGAGGCACTGCCCTGGCTCAGTGCTAGGGAATCATGGGAACTGTAATTTATTGTAGCACCAGAGCTCTCTGACAGAGAAGGCTCAATGTCTCAGAAAAAAATATAGTTCCCATGATTCCCTAGCACTGAGCCAGGGCAGTGCCTCAATTTAATGTGCACTATTTCTGGCAGTCTGCTTAGGCCTTTAGTTTTCAATTCCTACCCCTTCACTGCGGTTCGCATTACTTAGCCATTGTGCTGTGATTAGGATTGCCCCCAAAGTGTTTCCCCACATTTTATTTATTTAATTATTTTGTAAATAGAAGGGTTGCCTGGGACTGCTAATGCCTCTCTTGTGCATAGATGGCACCAGCTTGCCTAAAAGTCAAAAACAGTGGCTTTTGCATCTGCTTCTTGGAAACAGAGGGAACTATTTCCCTTCCCACTCTCTCCCTCTGCACATATTTCCCCTTATTTACCTTTATAATCAATCTTTAAGGAATATTTACTTCATGATTAGGATAAAAAATGGCTTGCAAGAACTGTTATCCTGCCCCTGTCATTGACTGAAGCCACACAGTTTCCTTTGTCCATTTATATCCAGATTTTATTCAATCTTGCTCTCTCTCTCTCAATCTATATATCTATATCTATATCTACCGTATATCTATATCTACATCTACATCTATATCTATATCTATATCTATATCTATATCTATATCTATATCTATATCTATATCTATATCTATATCTATATGCCTATGCTTCCCTGGCTATGGGGAGGGGGAGTTAGACATGTTTTCAATTGTAAAAAAAATTCCGACCAATTTTTGAACCAGTCAGTTGCTTTTATTTCTAAAAAATATGCTTTGAAAGTAATGTTTTAAAATCTATGTACTTTCTTTGTCAATCTTAAGATTACAATAGTGTTCAAGTTCCTTCTTTGGGAATGATGAATTCCAGATATACACAGAATATTTCTGTTGCAGGGAGGAGATGGATTTGAAAGTATCATATTTATTATGTCACTAGGAAAGGCTGGGAAATTGGCCTAGAATCTGACTTCCAGTCCTCCTGGGATGACAGACGGTTGGGAGCGTTTTTCCCCAAACCTGCTACAGATGGCAGACTGCCTCAATGATAGTACATCTCAGTATAATAATAACTCATAAATTAATGCCAGAACTGGCAGGTGTAGAATTCCAGCACTCTTACAGCTAAAAAAAGGAAAGAAAGGGGGTGAGGGTGGGAAGAGAAGAGAAGAAAAAATAAACAAAAAGAGAATGTGGGGAAGGAGAAATGTCCTGGAGCACGTCATTTAAAAAAAAAAAATTAAGCGAAAATAGCTTAATGGAGTAGCATACTGGTTTCAGACAGCAATCTGTTTTAAGTTATCTGGCTTGTTTTCAAAACCAATTGATGCTAATACAGAATCTATAACTGGTTGATAGAACATCTCTTTGTTGAATTCTCCTTTAAATGCATCTCAGTAGGCTGGTCAATCTTAAACAGGAAAAGCTTCATTCTCTCCTATTTATGCCTACACATCACTCCATGCTAAATTATATTACACAATTGCTTCCCATACTTCTTATTACCTAGATGGAAATTCCATGTAAATTAATGTTGCCCACAAAGGCTATCTAGAACAGAGACCATCCAATATTCTATCACATTGTTTCCACAAATGGTTAAAAGATGGCCATTCTCTGGCCTGCTCCACAGTTAATTGAGATCCAGGAATTGGAAGGCTAACCCATAAGACCATGTACACCTTTCTCCCCTTTCTTGTGTGAGTTCCCCTGGTTTCACTGCACTTGGTTTTGGAAAATCATCATCATCATCATCATCATCTACTACTATAGCTTCCACGATGGTAGAGTGAGTCATATAGCTATAGTCCTCCAAAAGTAAATTTTTCATACTGTGAGTACAAATGACCATCACCAGCTTTTAAATGTTTATGCTCAAATTGAGAACCTGGGTTGAAAATGTTTCTGAGATGAGTATTGGAACATAACTTTAGGTGAACTTGGGATGGCTATAGTTAAGCATAACATTAAAACAGGACAGAGAAGACTGGATTGAAAATGTAAGGGATATAATAGAGGTGGGCTGTCATTTTAAGTGTCAGACTTTGGGGTCAAGAGGAAACTGGGGCCTTCTTGGTAATGGTTCCAGGACACCCATCTCCTGGACAGCACCCATACTTGTGTGCCTTTTAAAGATAGTGAAAAGTGTTTCCAATCAATTAGTTTTAAAAAATCTGTTAAAAGTAAGTAGGGTTCTTTTAAGAAGGGACTTAAGATATTTTTGTAAATGTTGTATTTTTGACCTCTTGAAATTCCACTAACCATTCTGGTATGGGGGGGGGGGAAACTAAAAGCAACTGGATACCTCAGAACAAAACCTGCCTTACCTACCTAAAAACAAAAGAGGATATGGAGTGCTTAACTAGGATACTAGGAGACCAGGATTCAAATCCCTGTTCTAACACCCCACACCCCTCTGAAATCTGGCTAAAGAAGCTGCTAATTTGTAAGTTGCAGTTTCCAGTGACCTAAGACAGAATCTAATGGCAGAACTCAAATGATAGCTCCTATAAATGCCACAAGAGAACACCATAGATCAACAGAAGAGCATTAAAATAGTCTATGAGATCATGCTTTTTTAGTCTTTAATGTTTATTTTAAGGAAAGGATGGTTGAAAACAGATAAATGATTCCATGTTTGTTTATTTCAAATATTTATTTACAGATTTTACCCAACCTTCGGACTACACCAGAATAGAATAGTGGGATTTTATAAACAACTGCCCAGTCT
>CM034701.1:112536900-112548462 GCA_020142125.1 Phrynosoma platyrhinos | reverse complement strand
AGTCTCCATTTTCACAGGGGGGTCTAGAATGGATCCCCCATGAAAACGGAAGGCTGACTGTACTGTCCTTTTGGATTTAGGCACTGTTGCTTCGCCAGTGTTTACATTTTTTATTTTTTAAGTCAGCAGTATTTAAATTAAGTATTAAGTATTCAAGTAGGAATTTTAAGCATTATAAATCTAATCTTATAATACTATAATATATAATGTGGGTGTATATGCCTTCAAGTCATCTGTCCCGTGAATTTTAGAGGGTTTTCTTAGGCAAGGAATACTCAGTAGTTTTGCCATTGTTTTCCTCTGAAATATAGCCTACAACACCTGGTATTCATTGGTAGTCTCCCATTCAAGTACAAGCCAGGGGTGACCCTGGTTAACTTCTAAAATCAGATTGGATCTGATGCCCTTAGGGTATTTAGGCCCTCATAATATATAATGTTGTTAACTGCTTTCAAGTTGACTTCAACCTATTGCAACACCAAGGATGAGAGACCTCCAAGTCACCCTATCATCAACAGTACTGTTCAGGTCTTGCAGACTCAGAGCCATGGCTTCCTTGATTGAATCTATCCATCTGTAATGGGGGTTTTCCTCTTTTTCTACTGCCCTCTGCCTCACCAAGCATTACTGTCTTTTCTAATGAGTCATATATTCTCATGATATATGGCCAAAATACAACAGTCTCAGTTTAGTCCTCTTGGCTTCTATGGGAAGTTCAGGCTTGATTGGCTCTTTGTTGTTATTAGCTGCCCTCCAGTCAGCCCGGACTAATGGTGTCTTACCCTATGGATAAGACATCTCCTAGCCTCCTTATCCTCCACTGCTCTGCTTAGATCCTGCCAATTCCAGGACCATAGCCTCCTTGATTGAGTTTATCCATCTGGTATGCAGTCTTCCTCTCTTTCTTCCACCTTTAACTTTTCCTATCATTGTTTTTTCTAGTGAGCCATGGCTTCTCTTGATGTGGCCTAGTATGACAGCCTCAGTTTATTCATCTTTGCATCCAGGGAAATTTCAGGCTTGATCTGTTCAAGAACACATTTGTTTGTCAACATGCTTCTCCAGCATCACTTCTCAAATGAGTTGATTTTCTTTTTACCCACTTTCTTCACTGTTCAGCTGCCACATCCATACATGGTGATGGGGAATACAATGGATTGGACAGTTCTAACTTTAGTGCTCAGTTGTATATCTTTACTCCTTAGAATGATGATGATGATGATGATGATGATAATGATAATAATAATAATACTTTATTTATACCCCAACTTTAGCTGAGGCTGTCAAGGTGGCTTACAGTTAAAAAAAAATGCACCCATACAAACAACAACAAATAACTCTGTTAAAAATATATTAAATCATTATAGAGATTAAAATCTCAGTTACAATAAAAACAAACATCTAACATGAATGGACAGCGGCAGTGTAGACATCTTGGAAGGAGCTATCTAGTAGCGGGGATGATCTTATCTACCGTACTTCTTTCATAGCTGCCCTTCCCATTTCTAATTTTCTTTCTTCTTGACTGCAGTCTCCGTTCTGATCAGTGTTTGATCCAAGGTACAGAAAATCTTTTGACTATTTTGATTTCCTCATTGTTTAGGTTGAATTTATGTAGATACTTCGTGGTCATTATTTTTCTTTTCTTTATGTTCAGCAGCAAGCCTGCCTTTGCACTTTCTTCTTTGACCTTCCTTATTAAATGTTCCAATTCTATTATGTTTTCCATTCTAGGACCCATTTATTTGTCTTTTTAGCAGTAAACGGTATCTGTAGAACTCTTCTCCAGCACCACATTTCAAATGAGTTGATTCCTTTCCTATCAGTTTTGCTTTCTTCACTGTCCAGCTTTCACATCCATATGTATAAATGGAAAATACAATAGCTTGGACACAATGGCTTTCTCCTTTATTCCTTTATTGTAGAAGATTTATTTTAATAGTTGAACTGAAAATCCACATGTAACTCTTAAAATATGTAAATATGCTTGCAAATCTGAGCAAAAAATGCCCAACACACACACACACACATCCATCCATAATTCATTTTAAAAGTAGCACATAATAAATTAAATTGGTGTTATTCAGTGATAATTTTGATGCAGAGCGCAATATACTGTTAGTCTCTCTTGAAATTATTATCACAGTATTGCATGCTTGCTTTTTATTCCAGCTCTTCCTTACAATGTGGTCCCTTAAGGAAACTGTGATTAATCCAAACATTAGTCCCTCCTGTAAACAGTTTCACATAAGGATTAAGATTTATCTTCAAAGATTTGTTTGTTTCAGATTACTGTGATTAGGGAACAGTGTTTCATTTTAAAGGGATGAACTTGATCCCAAACATGTTGAGCCAAGTCTACCATCCTCAGTCTGCCAACTCTTCCTTCACCTTCACTTACCTAATTCTGATTTCCTGCTATTTCAGTGCCTCCACCCCTTTTACCTCTCCTAAGCACTAAGGTAATCCTCCTTGCACTAAAACATAGGGGTTCTTTCATATTGCACAGTTATAGCACTATGGTTTCACTTTAACTACCATGGCTACTTCCTAGGAATCCTGGGGTTTGCAATTTGGTCAGAGGAACTACAGCTTTCTAGCTGAAAATTCTAAATATCCCTTCTCCTCCCCTCCCCACTGTACAGTTTCATCATTTCATCTTGGTGACTTTTATTTTTAATTAAGTGATGCACCACTTATGTGTATGTCTGGGAACTCCATAGAAGTTTTAAAAATAGAAGGAAGGTTGAAGGGGAAGCTTAATGGGAGGTTGTTGTCATTGTTGTGTACTTTCAAATAATTTTCGACTTATGGGGATCCTAAGGCGACCCTATCATGGGGGTTTACTTGGAAGGTTTCTTTAGAGGGGGTTTGCCATTGCCATCCTCTGAGGCTGAGAGTGTGTGACTAGCCCAAGGTCATCCAGTGGGTTTCATGCATACCATGACTCAAAGGATTACTGTATTGACTAGCAACAGAATATCAGCTTGCCATTTTACTGCTAGCAAAATGGATGATTTTGTTTAAAAAAAAGAAAAGAAAGAAAGAACAGGAGCCTTTCGGAGGAGAAGGAAAATGTAAAGATTCCAAACTGGAAGTAGAACTGGAAACAGAAGTCAGGAGAAGTGTGGGGATTTAACACACTGAAATGAGCCACCTTTATGAAACACACTGTTTGTGGTTTTCCTGTCTCTTTTTAAAGTCAGGAGACAGCATTTGGTAGCAGAAATGACATATAGTGACCAGAAGCCCCCATTAAACATCAGAGAGTGGCTGGAAGAGTCTTATAGTCCCTCAAATACTATCATATTTGATTTTGAATAACCTTTCAAGCATGACAACCAGTACATCAGATACATGGATTTTTTTGCCTCAGTGAACATGCTAATATTTATATACATGGGTGGATGTGAGATTGTAATCAGTGGGATCTGAGGAAATCTAAAAGGACGAACATTACTTCAGGTCATTAACAAATAGTAGTTACGTGGCAACACATATGCTTTGATTCTTGCTATCCAGAAGAAATGCATTCAAGATACAAGAAAACAAAACATTGCTTTGACTAGCCAAAATACCTCTCCAGCATTCTGTTCCCCAGAGAGAATATGCAACCACCTTGAGCATTATCATCTGTGATTACAGCACATACTGAATTTTTAACCATGTTATATTAGGGAAAACTACAGAACTCAGTATCAACAAGAAAGATTAGCAAATTAACACCAACTGACATGTCATTTAAGCTGGACATGATTGTCTGTCGCAATGGAGGTATGGCGCTGGAATCACACTGAACGGGTTCCCTTTAAGATCAACTTGGCAGAGATCAAGGGATTCATCTCATAAAAGGAAAATCTATTTTGTTTGTGCATCTGTGCCAGCAGCTTATCAAAATGAACCTGCTGGTTCACTATTAATTCTAGCAAGCCTTTCAAATCAGACTTTCAGGGACGCTGTATGTGCACAGTCACTTCTTTATCCACTTCAGTCATTCACACCCAGCCTCGGATAAGATGTTAAAATTCTTCTTCTTGTAGGGTAACATCCCACTTCCTCCCTGGTGATTCAAAAATAAACAAAGCAAAGTAACCAGACAGGATATAGAGTTCATGGTAGCTGAACAGGCAATTTTCAAGATGTCAAGAAATTGTTGTCTTCTACTGTATTGTTCACAGTGACTAATAGGCTCCCACTCCAAGATAATCTCAAATGAATAAAATGTGCAAATTGTCTACTACATTTCCTCAGACTTGAGAGGCCAGTAACCCCACACTCAGGGAGAAAATATTACATCCACGTTCCTTCTTCCTTGTGACCTCACACTTAGCAGAAAATAAAACCTTCAGTGTCAATGCAAACAATATTGGATTAGCTTTGGGAAACCATAGATCTACTGGTGGATAAAAGCAAAGGGCATTTCCCACATAAGGCCATTTTGCATTCTTTAGGTAGAGATGGAAGGAGATTCATTTTAAGAGTATGTTGGCCCTCTATATGTAGTAGTGCCTCTCTTTCAGGGCTAATACAGAAACAAATGTATTTTATTCTCTTTGCCAAGGTACTTCCTCCCTCACTCCTCCTGAATGACTATGATGTTAGCCTGTAGCAGCCAAACCAGCCAAGACTGGTTCATCTTTAAAATGCCATAAGTCTCTATTTGCAAAATCTAGTACCGGTATTTGGGCCACAAGTGAAATGAATGCTGGGCAGCATTTTGAATTCTCAGCCAGAGAGGTCTAAACACCTTTCCAAATGACAAACTCCAGGTTTTCACTGTTGCTATGGCAGTTAAAATTGAATCATAGCATTGCAATTTATAAATCATAACAAACTTAAGTGCTTAAAAAAGAAAACTTAAACTTAATGAACAACACTTGGTTTAGCTCTCTGATGGTGCTACATTGTTGTTGTTCTTGTTATGTGCCTTCAATTTATTTCCAACTTGTGGCAACCCTAAAGTGAACCTATAACAGGGTTTTCTTGGCAGGTTTCTTCAGGGGAGGTGACATTGCCATCTTCTGAGGCTATAACAAGATTAATAGAAGAACTAGCCCATAGTGGTTGATCAACAGTCAAAGATCTGGATGAATACTCATGTTGTGATAAATTGCAAATCAACCAGTGTTTTCCAAACATGTATCAGAAGGTCTCAGAGAAGGAAGGAATAAAAACCTAGTGATTTTCACATTCCCATTTTCTCCCATCCTAGGTCATCTGCACTGCTGAAATAATGCCATAGGTCAATGCTAATGAACCATGGGATTTATAATTTTGTGAGATATTTAGCCTTCTCTGTCAGAGAGCTCTCATGTCACAACAAACTACAGATCTCAGGATTCCACAGGATGGAGCCAAGATCCACAGGATGGAGCCAAGACAGTTAAAGCAGATTAGACTCAGTATGTGTATACAGTGCATCTACAGGTATTTGTAAATTTGCAGCATTACTGGGGAAGAGTACAGGGGCATTTGCCTTTGCTAACAAAAGAGTTTTCTATGGAGCAGGGGGGGAATCAATCACAATCACTTTGAGGGATCTGGCAGACAACTCTAAAGTACAATCTCTTCTAACAATTTTGGTTGCTTCCTACCCCTCAGTGCATCAGAGCATCTCACAGGCTGGTAACACTATCTCTAACCCTGGACACCGCCAGTGCTGTTTGATTTCACATGCTAAACTGGGTTAGATCTAGTTAGTACATGGATGGGAAATCACAATGAAATAGCCAGGCTCTCCAGGTAAGAGAATAATCCTGCCTAAAATTCTGGGGAGTTGCTGCCAGTCAAGTTGACAATATGAGACTCATATGTTAATATTGTATAATGCAGACTTCTGTGTTTATCACTTGATTCCCACTATAATGAAAATCTCATGGGTTTTTCTTCTATGTTGAGCCACTGTCCTTAGTCAGTACATATTGAATAACCACATGCACCTTGATTTGGGAAGTAGTTCAAAACATATTCAGCCTTCTAAAACCCATTGCTAAATATAAATTTGACTGCATTCTCATTTCTTCAAAATACATGGATACATGCACACATCCAATACCAGGTGGTTGAAAGAGCAAAGATACTGTAGGAAACAGTGTGCGAGATCTAACAATTCTCCTCCCCAATTCCAAAAGCAACCCACTCACCCATTATAGTTCTCAAAGAAATGGACAGAAAAGGATATATACAAACTGCAACAACGCCAATAGCACCTACACTTGAAAAAGTTTCATCAGAGAGGAAATGATTTACGCAAAAATCTAGGGCTATGTTTATATCAACTCAAAAGAGTTCAGAAACAAAGAAAAAAAAGTAAACCTCCCATCTAGATAACATTATTGATCTTGGCTTCAGCACATGTCCTTGTTGTAAGAGAATTGGTAAACTGAGGAAAATGTGGTTCTGAATCTCCAGAGCTTAATGGTTCAAACCACCCACTGCATCCCCTCACTGCATTTAGCAATTCAGATAGGAAAGCAGATAGGTTAGCTGCTGCCAGCCAAGAGCAAAGTTTTGTTTCCAGGTTACAAGTGCTTTGTAGACTAAAAAGTGCAATGGAAATGTTGACACAAGTTCAAGTCAAGCTGTTCAAACACACCACAAGTAAATCTCAGGTCCCAAAGTAGTCCTAAAGAAAACTCCAACTCTTTCCAACAACTAATACAATTTTCACACTCACTGATTTCCCCCAAGCTGCTAATTAAATAAAGTAACCTAGTTACTCTGGGATGGTGGGAAATCCTCGTATTTTAAAACTTTCCTTTGAAATGCATTGAAGCCACCTGTCAGCAGAATATCAAATGTGTTGGCCAGCTTTTTAAAAACACACACAGCATGAAGAATTTAATCCAGTCTAGTAATAAATGATAGATACTTTAAGGGAAAGGCTAATCTAAAATATCAATTCCTGTCTTCTCAATAAAATTCTGGATTTGTACATATTGAGACATTTTTATTGGTTCTAGAAGAAAGGAAACAAGGAATGGGGAGAATGTAGGACTCCACGCTATCAAACATCTGCAATCTTATTTTGAGTCCTGTGATTATAGGAGTCTGGAAAGTTAATGCAATGTTGACACTAGAAAATCAGAAGCATGTACTTAATGGCTCATATTTTATTGGTTCAACTTCCAAGATGTTTGTACATTCCAATTGCCAAAGACACTGGACAACCAGAGAGAGACAGAGAAACTGAACTGAACAGCAAGGTGGCATTTCTATCTCCTTGAACAGAAGGAAACTAAATTGGCACCCTCCACGCCATCTGAGGCAGCAGGCTAGTTAAAGGACCCTCTTCCAGATAGGAATGGCTGGGCGGGGAGTGGTGGCAAAAGACAGAGAACTATGCTATGTTCCAGCATCCACCATTTGAACAGTGCAGGTACAGGGAAAGTGTGGCCATTGGCCACACTGCAGCCCCACAAGCCACTGGTGAAGTCTCTACCCCAAGGACATCCTTCAGGACCCAAGCCCTCCCCCCATTAAGAAAACTGGGGTGTCTTTCTACCTAAAAGTGTTATTTAATAACCTAGTTGACTTTTTTTTTCATTGGAGGCTTTTAAACAGAGGTCAATGCTCAGGAGTGCTTTAACACTGGATTTCTCTTTGGCATTGGATAGACTAGGGTCCCTCGCAACTCTGGTCCTTTGAAAAAACACTTTAAAATAGCTTCCTCAACACCTCAAAACACACAAGTCAAAACCAAAGTAAAGCAAAGCCAATTACTTTTATAGTTTCATTGTGGTGAGCTTGCTGGAGAGATGGGAGTGACTAATGACCCTGACATCACTGTTGATCCTTTCACTAGTGGTAGATAGGGTCCCACTTCCACCCCATGCTATACAAGGTCTAGATTAGTGATTCCCAAACTCTGGCCTTCCAGGTGTTCCGGATCTCAGCTCCCAGAATCTCAAACTATTGGCTAAGATGGCTAAGGCTCTTGGAAGCTGAAGTTCAAAACACTGGAAGACCAGAATTTGGAAACCACTGGTTTAGATCCAGATGCCCTTCCTCCATGGTGACAGACTGTCATCTCAGATCTGGTCCAGACATTTCTTTTTGCCTCATTCTTCCATTTGACAGACCCAGGGATCCAGAAGCATCTGCTCCCAGTGCTCTCTTCTTGGAAAGTTACTTTTAAAGAGAATGAATATAATGCTCCTTAAACAGTTCAGCTATAAATGGCTTCACCATGCTATGTTAGATCCAATACTGGCTTTCAATTATACCCAAAAATATGAATATAAAGCACCTACCAGATG
Source organism: Phrynosoma platyrhinos (assembly GCA_020142125.1). Lineage (NCBI taxonomy): Eukaryota > Metazoa > Chordata > Lepidosauria > Squamata > Phrynosomatidae > Phrynosoma > Phrynosoma platyrhinos. Next base: position 112,540,204 of record CM034701.1, on the reverse strand, counting down.
GCAAAGGGGGGGGGGAAGCATTATGTACCTCAATGCATTTCACTTATTTTCCCCCTTGATGGGTCACTGTCAAACGATAAATGCATCACTGCATGTACCAACCAAGTGAATGTGGATTATGCTAGGACTTCATTCTTTAAGCTAAAAATGAATAGCAAGGAGCAGTAAACAGACACTACAGCTCATTCTATAAAGAGGGCAACATACTACAATTATTAGGCACAAGCTTTAAATGAAAATATTAATCCAAGAAACAAAAGAACCAGAACCAGAGTAAGCCCAGCTGCTTTCTGTCTTCCATTACCTCTGTTATGGAGACATTCCAGTTCAGAAAATGAATGCAAAGACTGGACAGCCTACACACCATATAATTGGGTTCTCCCCCTTGCACACATGTGCATGCACACGCATGGATGGACACACACACCCCATCACCACAGGATGTAAGAACAGGCTGAAACTAGATTCACCTGCCAGACAGCTTCAAATCATATCCTACAAAAGATCCTGCTTGCCAGAAACAATTAGGTCTGACTCCAAGACTCAGTCTACCTTTGGCTCGGTTATGAATCTTAATTGCTTGGTTGCTAGGTGAAAAGCTGACTTCTTCTGACATTCCCTCACTCCCACTGGTAAATCCCAAACTGAAACAAAACATGCGTAAAAATAGCAACATGCTCTGCCTTATGCTGGCCCCAATAAGCCTGCCTACGAAGCATTGGCAACATTTGGCCTCGGAGCTGAAAGATGTTTTCACTGTTTCTTCTAGGGCTGCATTCCACAATCTTCTGATATATTTTTATGCTGGATTTTAATGCACCAAGAGGGCTTGCTTCAATTGCACCGTGACATGAAACAAAGCAGGGGAACCTTTTATTTTCAAGAAAACCTATACCGTACCACATTCCATGACAGATGTGCCAGTTCACTTGCAATGGAAGCATGATAATAAACAGGCCACCACCGCAAGGAACTCCTAGGAAATTGCATTTGCTATGGCAGTCGGAAGGGAGGTTGTGTGGGAGAAAAGAGGAGAAATTGCGCACTCGTGAAAACAGCCCCAAATTTAAGGAAACTGTTGCTCAGGTTTTGCCTTTTAAAAATGCTCATTTCTCATTTATATTTGGCCCTCTAACAATGCCTCCAAGCCTCATGATACTTTTGGCATTTTTACAAACTGCTATGTATTCTGTGTGAAGACTTCAGGACAAACATATATATATATATATATATATATGTATATATTCTGCGGCTTCCCCACCACAGAAATGCTTTTGAAGAATCTCTCCATCTTGCCCTTTCTTTGTTCTTGAAATAATTACAATTCACGAACAATTATCATGTAGGAGAGGGAGAAACCACATTTTTTTTAATAAAAACAAAAACAAAAATAAAAACGATGATATTATCCTCATTCTGTTTTTTCCAACCAGCATGGGGACTCCCTCTTCTTGCTTGATCCACAAAAGCACCCATCGCAGGGTGGCTACTCCCAGGGCAAGGCTGGCCATTGTTCCTATGGCCGTCCTCCTCCTCTGAATAGAAACCATTCATTGATTTCTTTTTCATTTGAAAAGAAAACCTCACAGTGAATGCAAAGGAGGAATAAATCACCAGTGTTCCCCTTCTGTTTCAGTTTGGGAGGATTTTTATTATTATTTTTATTTTGGACAAAAAATCATGAATGATATATAACGCTTCTCTGGAGTGAGGGCTCTTACCCTTTGACAGAAAGGGGAATCCCCATACATAGGTGTCAATATTTGCTTAGATCTCCAACCTGCTCAGGTTGAGGTTGCTTTGGGAGGGGGGGAAAAGTACAACTCTGTTTTCTGAACACCACCAAAACCAAGCCCTCGATTTTCATCTCCTTAGCCAAAGGGACCCCCAGCAGCTCCAATCTCTTGAGGTCCCTGGCCAAGGACTACATGCCCTGACCCAAAAAGGGAGGAGAAGGCACAGCAACATATGGAAGGCCTTCCAGGAAAATGGAGGACCTGACCCAAAACCCATGCATGCTTCCTATAGTGATGCTCCCATTGGGAATGCCTCCTGGGCAGAAGGCTAGAATGGAGGACAGGTCCTGGGATAATAGCTCTTAATGAGACTGCAAATGGAGATAAGAGGTCTTAATGAGACTGCAAATGGAGGACATTTTGGGGGATTCCTCCTGGACCGAAGGTGGAAATGGAGGACAGGAAAGGAGCTCCTAGTGAGGCTGAAAATGGAGGACATTTTGGGGGTTTCCTCCTGGATAGAAGGTGGAAATGGAGGATAGGTCCTGGGAAAGGAGCTCTTAGAGGCTGAAAATGGAGGACACTTTGGAGAATTCCTCCTGGGCAGGAGGCTGAAATAGAGGACAGGTCCTGGGAAAGGAGCTCTTAGTGAGGCTGAAAATGGAGGACATTTGGGGGGATTCCTCCTGGGCAGGAGGTGGAAATGGAGGACCTGGAGGGAGGGTGGGAAAGGGAGGGCCTCTGTTGCCCTTCTCCAGGGAGCCAGCGGGGAAAGAAGGCAGCCCCGCCGAGGAAGAAGCCTCCTGGCCCTCTTTCTTTCTTACCTTTTCCGCGCGGAGGAAGCGGCAGCAGGAGCAGCAGGAGCGCCAGGAGCGCCAGGAGTCGCCCGGAGCCCCTCCTCCGCCGGCCGGCGACCCGAGCAGCGCCTTCCTTTCCCCCGCGGCGCCTGGGCCCTGGGCCCCATCCTAGTCGCAAGAGCCCCGGTCAGCCGCCTCCTCACTCAGCCCCAGGAGGAGCAGGAGGAGGACCTCGGGCCCAAGGGAGAAAGCCCTCCCAGGAGGGAGTCTGGGGCCCTCTGTGGGGAGACAGAGAGAGAGAGAGAGAAAGGAAGAGAGAGGAAGAGGAGGATGCGCTCCTCCACCACCCTCCTCCTCCTCCTCCTCCTCCTCCTTTGCTTCCTTCTCCTCTTCCTCTCCTTCCTATCCCTCTCCTTTCTCCTCCTTTCTCCTCCTCCTCCTCCTCTTTCTCTTTTTCTCCTCTCTCCTCCTCCTTTTCTTCCTCCTCCTCTTCCTCTTGGTCTCCTTCCTATCCCTCTCCTTCCTCCTCCTCTTTCTCCTCCTTCTCTTTCCCAGGGAATAATGTCACTTTCCTCCCAAAGGGCTGCCTCCTTGGCTTCTCCTCCGGGCGGGCTGTTGCTTCTCTTTCTTTTCTCTCTTCTCTCTTCTCTCTTCTCTCTTCTCTCTCTTCTCTCTTCTCTCTCTCCTCTCTCTCCTCTCGCTCCTCTCTCTCCTCTCTCCTCTCTCCTCTCTCCTCTCTTCTCTCTTCTCTCTTCTCTCTTTTCTCTTTTC
>CM034701.1:112519157-112536800 GCA_020142125.1 Phrynosoma platyrhinos | reverse complement strand
CCCAGCCAGGGGCTCAGGGTCCACTCAGCCTTGCATCCTTCTGAGGTCGATAAAATGAGTTTCCAGCTTTTGGGGGGCAACTGGCTGACACATTGTAAACCACTTAGGGAGTGCTTAAGTGCATTGATAAGCAGTATAGAAATGTTACTGCTATTGCTAAAGGTGCTACAAGATCTCTCTATGTACTGATTCCACAGACGAACATCTTTGAATTCAAGGACTTAGGGTGACCCTAAGGTCTCCTGGTGGTTGTTTTTCGTGCCAAGGCTTGCTCAGAGGAGGTCTTGCCTTGGGCTTCCTCTGAGGCTGAGAGAGTGTGACTTTTGCCCAAGGTTACCCAGTGGGTTTCCAGGGCTGAGCCAGGATTCTTTCATTGCCAGCGTGGTGCTTTCCCCCTTCCTCTGTTTCACTGCTTTTGAAGCCTGGAGAGAGGGAAACGAGAGAAGGGCTTGCTACCCTCTACTGGACAGCCAGCTCTCCCAAACATGAGTCCCAGTCAAAACCTGGTGAAGTTGGGGGGAAATTAGTGGAAGCGGGGCCCTCCTTTTCCAGGACCTGTCCTCATTTCAGCCTTCTGTCCAGGAGGAATTTCAAAATGTCCTCCATTTGGAGCAAGGCTAAGAAGCATGAATCTACATTTCTATGAGTGTTTTTTTGCTTTGATTTGGGAATGCCCTACTTTTTTTTCTTGAAGGTCCTACATGTTGCAGTGCCTTGTCCTCCTTTGCGGTTAGGGCATCTGGGTGGAGGTGACCATAGAAACAGATAGAGATGTCAGATTTCCAGCAGAAATGGAAACAGCCTGAATAGGAACGGGCAAAAAAAAACACCAACCCAAATAAATCTTATATGCCATCACACTGGCATCGGCCTAAGACAACCCTATTACCCTATCTGTTTATATGCAGAAAATATTATACAGAAAGTAGAATTAAACTTAGAAGCAGGCCTGAAAATTGGGGAGATGGCATCAACAATTTTAAGATATGCACATGATACCATATTGTTGTTGTGTGGCTTCAAGCTGTTTCTGACTTCTGACGTATGGCAACCCTATCAGAGGGTTTTCTTGGCCAGATTTGTTCAGAAGTATTTTGCCTTTGCCTTCCTCTGAGTCTGAGAGAGTGCGACTCATCCAAGGTCACCCCGTGGGTTTCCATGACTAAGTGGGGATTCGAACCCTGTTCTCCAGAGTCATTCAAAGCTCAAGCCACTGCACCACACTGGCTCTGACACCGTATTACTTGCAGAAACTGGAAAAGACTTTGAACAACTACTGAGGAAAGTTAAGGAAGAATGTACAAACACAGGGTTTCAGCTGAATATGAAAAACAAAAACAAAGTAATGACCACAGATTATTTACATAACTTTACAGTGAATAGCAGAGACTTTTAAATATTTGAAGATTTCCTATACTTTGACTCAGGCATTAATCAAAACAGAGACACTAGTCAAGAAATCAGAAGCAGACTGGGGACCTAGAGACACATGGGCAGGATGCCATGGCCAATTTGGTGGTGTTCAATTGCCGCCTGCCCACCAACAAGGAACCTCCTTGGAGGCACCACCACCATTGCCACGTCCCTTTACCTGCCACCACCATCACTGCCACGTCCCCTTTGAAGGCCCTGTTGTACCCATAAGGGCAGAAATGGGGTGCCTGGCTTCACCCGCATGGCCAGGTTCCCTCTTTTAATGTCACAGGCCATGACTAGGAACTTCATGGGATGTGGTGGCGCAGGTAAGGAGGTGTGCAGCCATGCAGTCTGTCAACCATCACAGCAGAGTTTTTAGGAAACTCCACCACATTTTAAAAGACCATGGTAAGGGCCGGGATGGCTCAGTGGTTAAATGCCAGTACTGCAGCCACAACGTTGTGAGTTCAAACCCGCAAGGCTCCAGGTTGACTCAGCCTTCCATCCTTTTGTAGGTTGGTAAAATGAGTACCCAGCTTGTTTGGGGCAATTGTCTAGCACATTGTCAACTGCTTAGAGAGTGTTTAGTTAACTAACAAAGCAGTATTGAAAGGTAAAGTGCTATTGCTATTGCCTTTTGGACTGAAGTTGGTCCACAACCACCAGAATGGCATCCGATCAGCCCAATCCTAGCCCAGAGCTGTTGGCATGCATCGTCTGCACAGAACAATGCCAGACCATGGGAAACATGGCTCTTTTGGCCTGGAAAAGCATGCATGGAGGAATTAGATAAGCCCATCAAAGTGTACAGACATATCATCAAATACCAAAGTCAGAATCTTTCAGGCCATAGGTATGAATGTGAAAGCAGTGCAGTGCAGAAAGCTGATAGGAAGAAAATCAATTCATTGGAAATGTAGTGCTGGAGAAGAGTTCTGTGGATATAATGGACTGCTAACAAGACAAATAAATAGGTCTTGGAGCAAATCAAGCCTGAACTCTCAGTAGATGCAAAGCTGACTACACTGAAGGTGTTGAACTTTGAAACAAGGAAACAGCACTACAGATGAATTAAGTCAATCAAGGAAGCCACGGCCCTGAGTTTGCCAGCATGGCAGTTGGTGAGCATGGCTCTTGCAGGTCTCTCATTCATAGGGGTGTTATAAATCAGAGCTGACTTGATGACAAATACACATACCAACAACAAATGAATGAGGGACCTCAAATGCCATTAACTGCCCTGCTCAGCTTTTGCAAATTCAAAGCAAGTCTATCTACTTGTACACTTTGCCAAGTTTTATCAGTCCAAATCAAAACAACACTTTTAAATGCTTCTTTTTTTAGCCTCTTTTTGAGGTATTTCTGTTGTTAAAATCATGAGATCCAGGGGAACTTTGTTTAAACTAGTGCATCATCTATCAACCAGATCCTCATTGATTCAAGATATCCATTTGGAAGCCATCCAGATTCTTGGGAGATGAGTGGATAAAAGAAAAGCATAAATTAGTCCCTAGTGCTCTGCTAGATTCACAGTCAAGACACAAAATTAAGACTGAGAGCAGAAAAGAAGAAACAGCAAAACTGAGTAATTTCCTGTTGATCTTGATCAGAATGGTGCCCTTGGCACTGATCACTGATATGTTTATTTATTACAGTATTTATTTGTTACATTCATACCACTTCTTTCCTTCAGTGATCTCAAGACTGCATACTTGGCTGTCACTCCTAGTTTATCCTCACAACACCCCTATGAGATTGATCAGGCTGAGGTGTCATGTACTAGCGAACATATGCCTCAGCAAAGTCAGAAAGCATTATTCAGAAAATTGAGTTGATCACAGCACAACGATGCTATCAGGACTAAAGCATTTTCAGTGACACAATATATTAAAAGCACATAGCAATTCAAACATTTTTGGGAGCTCATATCCCATTTGTCTACAAACCAAAACATTCCCTTTCCTAGGACTTCTCTTTGTTTCTCTCATACCAGGGGTTCTCATTGAACTGACCTTGACAACCCACCGCTCACATTTTCTCCCTACATATCTCATTATCTGGCACCATAAATAAATAATAAATAATCCTTTCCACCTAGCATCACCAACTGTGTAGCACATCCCATCATCCAGTATTAAAAAGAATATCAAAATATATGGCTAGCAAGCATGGCAGGAACTGTGAATCTGACAGACAGTGACTGGCCGAAGAAGATTTCATGGCTCCATGGGGATTTGAACATGGATTTCTGACAGTCCAGCATCTTAACATCTGCAACACATTGGCTCTCACATTAATATGGAAAATAAACTACTATAGGTTTTAGTTGGCAGTTGCAGTAGTTGTTCATCTATCAGGGGCTAAAAAACAGAATCACCAACTGTCCCTAGATTGGCCCCACTTGCTCCTGTGCTTTTACCAGCAGCTTGAGATGTAGAAATGGCTTAAAGGAGGTTTTGTACCAAGAAGATAAGCATCAGTTTTCAGGGTCTGCTACACAGTTGTGCATCTCTCCCTCCCCAAGCTTTGAACGCTTTCTTCTTTTTTCAAAAACTATACAACTGACAGTTTCAGTTTCTTTAGGTCCCTTCCTTCCAGCTCCTTAACTTCAAACTGTACGATTTGTACTTTTAGCCAGAAGTATCAGTATGTCCTAGCTTAGCTTGAGTAATTAATTTTCTTTCAATCCTACTTCCTATTCCTGTGATCTCATGTCAAAATTCTTTGATGCAGTCTGAAGATCACCAGGCCCAGCTCAGATATTTAATGTCTGGAAATCGCCTCTGAGTGCCACTCTTCCTGGGAACCTGGGATCCCTCCCCAGGAGAAAAACAGGGTATAAATAAAATAATTAAATAATTATTATGATGCTTCTCCCTCCCTCCTACTGCTAGTCAGATGTCACACCCTGTTGACCAAATGGCAGTCCCTTGCAGAGTTTGACAAAGGAATTATTTTGAAGGAGAACTCCCAGGATCCTTCACTCGCCATGGCCAATTGCCATTCTGGTTGGGAGATGTGGAAGCTATGGTCAGGCAAAATTGGTCCTCCAAGACTTCTATGTAGTTCAGCCCCCTCAAGAATTACCAAGAGTGCATTTAACACGATCAAGCATAGAAAAACTATGAAGACAACTATTTCAATTGAGCATTCCTATGAATAACACGGGGTGCATGCAATCTATCCTATGCACTTGGGAGAAAGCTAAATTGGACATCCAAGAGATATTAATCATGACTCCCAGATCTCTTGGTCAGTTGGGAAATTGGGATAAATATCTGCCCCCAACGCATCCGTTTACACTTATTTTTGCTTATTTTTTCATTTTCCATTTTAAACCTTGCTCTTCCAGTATAGAGAGAACCTCGCAGAACTCTTCACAACCATTTCTCTGATTAGGGTTGCTAATGTTATCAGCTGGTCCTTCTCCTGCCCATTAAACAGTTGCCTAAAATCAGTAGACCTCAGCAGGGAATCCATGTTTTGCTTCTTTTGGAGAACAACATTTGTTTTATTACATCTGCAGATTAAACTGCTATTAATGATTTCAGAGTGGGGATTAGTTTTAAAAGGCTAGGAATTGACCGCCTTATTCACAAGTGATCAGAATTAAAGCTGGGGTTCAAAAGTGCACAGTTTTATTCTAAATGGCTTTCTAGGTAATTTTTATATTAAAAATAAGTCAGTTTCCAGCCTGAAAGGGCAACCGTAGATATATTTGAAGGAATTAACTCTGGCTAATTAGTTTAACTCCTTCATGGATAAATTACAATCATTTGCATTGTTTGAAAGTGTGAACAGCAAAACCAGACAATGATGAGACATTGTAAAGGTAAATTAAATAATAAATCTTTTCTCAAAGCATCGAAGAACTTAATACTATACTTTTGTCAATAGAACTGACATAATGAGACCTCGGTAACCACAGCCATATTGATTAAGCAATAAATTGGCACTCGCTAGTAATGAAAAGAATTTGCGGTTGGTTACACAACTTAAAAGAATACATAGTTTAATCATGCAAGCATTTTATGAATATGACAGCTGCCCCAACGACACCCACACCCACAAAAAATACAGTCCTTAATGAAATGGAAAGCTAGTGTTTCCATCTGTAAGTGTTTTCAGATGACCTTATTGGCTAAAATGTTTAAAGGCATCATTCAGTAATATGGATGCTTTAGGAAATGTGTATATTCCTTCTTCTTATTCCCTCAAGCAAAAAAGTACTCCTAGCTACCTTGTTGGCTTACTTCACAAATTAGAAAACTGATAGTGATAGCATTAAATTGGTCTCTTAATTGCATGGTTGTTACAGGTCTCTCTGGTTGTTAAAGGAAGGAAGAAAACACCACAAACAACTTTCACTGTCCCCCAAAGAGATCACCTATCCTTTGAGACTTCATGAACCAGTTCTTTTCTACTGTGTGGTATCAGCTTTTATCTGCTCACAATAAAAGTAAACAGCCAAAAATACAATTTAAAATAGATTTTGTGTGATAAATCATACAGAATTTACAAATATGCAACAATTCCTGGCTGATTAATCTGGCATTATATAATAGCAAAGATCAACACAACTGCCTATCTCTAATCTTGAAAATAAATTGAATAGCACCCTGTTACCATCTGCAGCATAGTTTGAAAAGTTTAAGAGTTACCATCGAAAGCCAGCATGGTGTAATTGTTTGGGTAGTGGATTAAAACCCTGGAGACCAGGGTTCAAGTCCCCACTTGGTCATGTAAATTCTTTACTAGGTTGCCTTGTGTGTCACACACTCTCAGCCTCAGAGAAGGGCAAGGGCAAGTCCCCACTGCCATGAAAACCAGATAGGTTTGCTTTAGGATTGCCATAAGCTGGAAATGACTTGAAGGCACACTACAACAAAAACAGTGGTAACCACATTGACAGGAGGAGGAGGGGTTAGAGAGTTGTGATCTAAAGAAGCAGCTTTCTGAAGGACTGGGAGGAATAGGTGGTCAGCCTCCTGCTCCCTCAACACAGCTGAATGTATCTTATCTCTTCCTTCACCAGCCAATGCTGAGTTATACTTGAGGCTAACAGCTGTGTGTTAAGAATATGACAACTGGAGCATGATGGTGAGGTAGGAAGAATATATCTGGCAGGCTTAGAAAAAGAAAAAAAGTAGGGCACACTGCCTTGTCCCATAACAACCTGCCTAAAATTTTAGTTCTTCAGTGGAGCTAGGGAGCTACTACACAACTAGGCTAGGGAGGCCTAGTTGTGTGTGTCCCATCACTCCAAGAGGCTAGATTGGGAGTACATGGGACAGGGCTTTGTGCATAGTAGCTCCCTAGCTGTGGGACTTACTCCCAGGAGTAAGCTGGCTCCATCCCTTTCAAGTTTCCAACAGCTAAGAAGGTGTTCTTTCACATGGCCGTTTGTTCCAAGACAGTTCTGTCTGTTTTAACTATCTGTAGTGTTTAACTTATCGTATTTTCCGGCGTATAAGATGACCTGGCGTATAAGACGACCCCCCATTTTTCCAGTCAAAACATAGAGTTTTATCACCTCTATCCTCCTTATCCTTATACCCGGCGTATAAGACGACCCCCCAACTTTAACCACAGATTTTGCAGGTTAAAAAGTAGTCTTATACGCAGGAAAATAAGGTATTTTAAGAGGTGGTTATCTGTTTTATATCCGATAAGTTTTTCTCTGTTGTTCACCAACTTAGGTGTCCTAGCGGCCTGCAGCTACTGACTCCTACTTACCAGTGCCAAGGCTAGGAAATTGGAGGTAACAGCCATGAACTTTCCCTCATGAGCTGTTGTTCATGATGGAGAAAGTTAAGGAACCCTTTGGTTATGAATTACATAGAAATAAACTGGTTCAGGCACTTACTACCAAAAGAAAAGATGCAGTCATGAAACCAGGGGCTTGCTGAAGTACATGGTCGATGGGGAATAAATTAGTCCTCCATCTGCTTATCCTTATACTGAGGTGTCTTGACCCTAATAAGAAATAGAAGTGGTTGTCAAAATGTCCCTTCCACTGCTCCAGAACCTGGGGAGCCTCCTCAGAGAAAGAGGTGTAGGATTTGGTGGAGAACTCCCATATAACCAAGGGCTTGAAAGAAACCTTCATGGTCCACAATGTCCCATTGCATAGGTACAACAACTGGAACCTTCTCATAGCCTCTCCAATCGTATCTTCATCCCCTTCTCAACCTCCAGTTCTCTTCCTTAGGGCCTCAGGGTTTTAAAAATGGCCCATTTTCTCTCTCCACCTCCCACTTTCCCTCTTGTCTTTAGCTTACTTCAATTGCTGCAAACACAAAGTTCAAAAATACTTTGCATTCAACTAACTCTACAAAGGGGAGAAGAGAGGAGGGGGCAAGTCTTGCCTTTCCCAGTAGGCGCAGCCAATTAAACTAGTGCAGGTTCTCCTCGCTTGTCAGTTCTTCTTCAGTAATAACTTTTGCCATCTTGATTACACTATTTTTTTTAATAAATGTGTCCTTGTTTTTATCTGTGAAATGTTGGAGGGTATGTGAGCCTTCTGTGAACCCTTACTAGGGGTTAATTGTTTCTAAAGAGCTCCACTTTAGCTCTAGATTCTACATTAGGAGCTGATTCTACATCAAGAACCTGAGGATACTGGAAACAAATCCATTTGGAAATTTAAAAAATATTAAAAATAAAAATTCAGCTACATCCCAAATTGTATTTACTTAATATTATTATAGATAAAGAAACCAGGAGGAAATTTGAAACTATACTATTGTATATGATCTCAGCTGCTAGAGTATTATTTGCTTCCAAATGGAAAAAAGATTCTTGCCCTGAAATAAAAGATTGGCTTGTTAAACTGTACGATTATATGGAATTGGACAAACTAACTAAATTAATAAGGGGGGAAAACATAGAGAAACATCTTCAAGTTTGGAATCCTTTTATAATTTATATGCAAGAAAACAAAAATTTTTGTTATATGATGGGATTGAATTATAACGGGTGATTTTCGTTGTAACAGAAAAGAAACAATATGGAAGTTATAAAATATTTTTAAAAATCAAGAATAAGAAGTGATGTGAATTTATGTTAGATTATATAAGGGAATGATCCACAAAACAAAGAAGTCATTTTAATTTATGTATTGTTATTAGAGGTTTGTATGAATGGGATGTTTGTAATTAGTAGAGTATTTATGTATCGTTTATGTTTTTGTTTTCCCCCCTTATGTTTATTTATGTTTAGGTATGAATGTATGTAATATGATATGTTTTTCTTTTTATAACAGATGGAAATAATAAAGAGTATGATAAAAAATATACCCTTTGCAACATTTTATCTTGAAAGACTCTTAAAATTAATTAATCTAATTATACCCTTGTCTCCCTCATCTTTCTAGATTCAAATAGGCCTAAATAAGCCTGTTGACCCAAATAGGCTTATCACTTCTGATGGATCTAATCATTTTATAACTCTTTGATTGCAACTATCATACAGAAGAGGTTACTGATATATATATATATATATATATATATATATATATATATATATAGCTGGTGAGAGAATTATTAAATAAATATACCAGTAGCATGGTATTAATAAGTACAAACCATGTAACCTCAGCTGACAGTGCTTCCAATCATTATTAGAGATTATTATTGTTCATAATATAATTTATGCTTTTATTTTTGATGTAGTGCCAGATTATATGCCCTAAACTGTGACACACATCACACATTTATTCCTAACCCATCAATCTTCTGGCTCTTTCTGGGATCATTAAACATCAGCTTGACTATTTATAATTAATCTTTTGGCCACTGCACTACAACTTTCCATCCTCTTGGGCACAGGAGTTTATAACTATTAGGTAGAAATTGGAAGCTCTGAAGACGACTAAATTTTAAATATTAGTCATGATTACCTAGGCCAAAGAGTAATTATAGTCTGTCTATGAAGCATCAAAGGATTTTTTTTGTCATTTTATTCATATGGATTTTTTATGTAACCATCTGCATATATCACAAGCAAAGCTTCGGCCATAGTTTATGTGAAGAAATATAAAATAATAATCTTCCCCCCTTCTGGTGCATTGCCGCCAACACAGCATGAGCTGTCATCCTGGGATCAATATCTTCCTGTTCTCCTTTTGAAGAAAGACTTAATTCATATTTTTTTTCAGAGCTGGTGAAGCAAAACAGTAAAGTCTATAAGCTTGAACAGAAAAATTCTCAAGCCCTGTGTCCTACCAGCCATGAAATCCCTGTCTCAGTTTCAGACTTATTTTCTCATATGGGGGAAAAATAATAATTTAATTTATTATCATCCAAGAAGTAACACTAATAAAGTAGTTATAAGGAATACTCAGGCATCACATGTGAAATCCTTTAAACACTTCTAGGTTCTATACAAAAGTCCAGTGTTATTATTTAATGTTGCATAGGCCATGAGCTGCTTCATTGAATGGAATTTCATTGACCAGGAGAAGTTACAAGGGATTCCACAAGACTGGCCTTATTTGGACATTAAAGATGTGAGTAGCCTAAACCAGAGATAGGAATGTTAATGGGAAACATGCCATTACATTATGTTTGCACTAAAATAAATAACTTTTAAAACCCTTAGGTTGATTCCATTTATGTTGAAAAGCAGACATTTACTTAGTTATGTTATTCTAACTTGGTGTTTAAATTTATTGTAGAGAATCAATATGGTGTACTGGTTGCAGGATTGAATTAGAGCTGTACAAGGCCAGGGACTCCACTCAGCTATGGAATCCCACTGGGTGACTATGGGAAAGTCACACTCTCTCAGCTTAAATGGAAGGCAATGGCAACCTCCTCTGGAGTTGCCTTGAGGGCACATAATGGCACTGTGAATTTTGATGAAACTCAGGGAGAAAATTCCATCCATTAATCCACTGCTTCCCTCCATTTCTTCATTAAAGAAAACACAAACTTTTATCTATAAATTATAATCCAGACCAAACACTCTCAGGCCCTTTTACCCTGTACCAAATTCCACTTCAACTGCCGTGACAACATCCTAGGTGTATCTTTCTATCTGATTATTCTGTTTGGTCTTTTTTTCCCCTTCAAAAATTACCTTGTGGACCACAGTTCCCAGAATCCTCATGCTGCCTGGGAGGTGCAGTAGTCTAAAAATTTGCAATTTTTTTTTTTAAAAATTCAATGAAATCTGCAAAAGGTATTTTATACACTTTATTGGTTTCTTTTCCTTCTGGGATGAAAATCCAGCCCTGCTGGCTATGGCTATTTAACCAATGTCATTTAAAAACAATGGAATAATCCTCAAAATGAATGCATTGTAAAACTAAACATATACAGGAAGTTTACATTTATTTGTCAAGTATAAGCTTCTGTTGTCTGAAATTAATTTAAAAATAATAACTCTGGAGCTGCTAAAACCAAACATCATTCTAGGGTACATTCTAAATTAAATATCCACAAATTTATATTCACCTGAGAAAGACATTTTTAGGACAATAAAAATCTCACAGCATGAGCCTTGCTCAGTGGAGATGCTGGCTTGTTTTCTCTCTTTCTCTGTCTCTTAAAACAAGAGATAAAAGGGGAGTGATAAAAATGAGACCAAACTGTTGCAGCTTAAGGTATTCTGTAAAGTGACAGAAAATGTAAGAGATTATGTGCATCTCCACTGAATGCAAATATTTGGCTATTTCATCCTTGCATGTGAGGACAAATAATTTCATCAGTTTTTTCCCCTGCTGCAGGGTAAATTAATATGTCTGCACAACTCTTGCCATTTTTACAGCCCAAAGTGTTTCAGGAATTTATTCAGTATGGCAAGAAACACTTGGGTTCTTGTGCAAAAATTGTGAGGAATTTGTGCAAACCACCACCACCACAACCTTTTTCCAGATAAGCATATAGAGTTTTTTGTAGTCTTGTACTAATTCCAGATAGCTGTGTATTCCCATCCACTCCCAACAGTAGTCTCCAGCACCAGCAACATTGCACCAAACACCCCAATGTGGCTCAGGACTGGTGGTTTTTTTTTAAATTATTATTGTTTCCAGATAACTATTCATGTGTATGTGTGTAAATTTGTGCAAGATTACTGTTTTTGTGTCAAAAATTGCAAACTTGCACAAAGACTTACTTTTTGTCAGGCTTTCAACTTTGTGCATATTTGTCCTTTTCTTACACAAAAAAGTAATTTCTTGCACAAAACCACCATAATTTTAATGAAATGAACTCACATGTATATCTGCACAGAATAATTTCCCAAAATACTTCAAAATGTGCAAATATGAAGTGAAAACTGTGTAAAATCTTCACCACTGTGCTACTCTTCCTAGCTGGCTTTGTCGAGTATCAGGAAACTTGTTTATGATTAACTTTTTTTCATTCTTAACCCAAGTGCCACAGACCAACACAGTTATGTCTCTGAATTCTACCCCCCCCCCATGAGTATGTGTGCTTTTCAGTGCAGGACCATTATAAGTGAGAAGTGTAATAGCTACTCTATACTATATTTGCTAGAGCTGTTCCATTTCCCTTTTTCATTTATTTCACAGAATTCCCATCATTTTTTATGATTGTAATCATTATGATAATTATCCCCTTTAAAGATTGGCATAGGGATATTTCTAAAATTTTTGTGGAGTGGGAAAAAAACCAGGATAAAAATGATAACACTCCAACACACCCAAGAAAGGGGGGGGGATCAGAGTACTGAACCTGCAACTTTACTTTGAAGCTAGTTGTCTAAATTGGATGGAAAAAATGGGTTGAATTGGAGGATGTGAGATTATTGTAATTACAGAGGAATGGCTTGCAGTTTGGCTGGCATGCATATCTGGAATATGATAAAAACCAAGTCAATAGAGACTAATAATAATTGTATATGGACACTGTTATTATTAAAAATATGGAAGAAGTACAAGAATAGAATAGCTCCTCAGACACCCCTCTAGGTTTCTCCTTTAGAAGCATTTCACCAAAGGATAAACAATTGGGTAATACCGTATATGAAGATTTGTTGAAGAAACATGAAGGGAGATATAAAATGAAGTCACATGAAGTCTGAATTCGAAGAAGAAGGGATAAAATTGCAAAGGTATTAAATCTTTAATATATTTGCTTATATATATATATATATATATATATATATATATATATATATAGGCAAATATATTAAAGATTTAAAATTGATGAGAAAACAAGAGGGGTACTAAAGGATAAAACTGAATTAGGTAAAATTTTATGTACTAATGTGAGTAAAGTAAACTCCAAAATTTACAAAATTTTATTAGACTTTGAAATGGAAGAGGAGGTGATAAAAGAACAAATGAATACTGGCCACCCAATATATTTAAATCAATGGGAACAAAATATTCAGCATCACAGAAATTGAGAGAAAATGTCTACAAGATGTTTTACCAATGGTACATGACCCCCGAAAAAACTGCTAAAATATACAAAAAAATGGAGAGCAGATATTGGAAATGTGGAGAGAAACAGGGGTCATTTTACCATTGCTGGTGGACTTGCAAGTTAGCAAAAAACAAAACAAAACTGGATAACAGTTAACATAGTAATTAGTAACATATTAGGGTTGAAGTTTCAACTGTCCCCAGAATTCTATTTATTGGGTATTTTTGAAGATGAACTAGAAAACAAATTTTAGGGAAAATTGTTTTATTTGATCACAACAATGAGATTGGCCTTTGCCCAAAAATGGAAAAGTAAAGAAATGCCAGAGGAAAATGAATGGTTATATAAAGTATATTAAGCCATAGAAATGGACAAACTAATGCAAATTTAAAAAAAATAATTCAATCGAACAAGTAAATAGAAAATGGAGGGTAGTTATGGATTACTTTGAAAAGAAATGGAGGGAAATTGCAGTGGTTGGATTTCTAGTATAAGTATAGGATGGAGAGGAAATTGCTAGAACTCATTTAACTAGGTTTTTTTGTTTTTTTCTTCCTGTTATTCTTATTATTTAGAGAAGAAGAAGGGGAAAGAGGAAAAGGGGGGGGGGATTTTTTTTCCTGACATATAGGATAAATCAATAGAAGATATATGAGTAATCGGGTTATTTGATAAGATTTAAGGATAATAAGGAAGTCTTAAAACTCTTATTCTTGAACCAGAAGAGGCAAAGGAGGAGGTCTAGGTGTGGAAGGATGAGAGTTTGTAGGAAGATAAAGTATGAAGAAGGTGTAAGTGTGGAAGGCAAGAGAAGGAAAAAAATGAAGAAGAGGAAGAAGATGTAAAATAAGAACAAAGAGAGTAACAAATGGAAGGAGGGGAAGAAGAAACTTGAGAGGTAAGAAAGCGTGGTAAAGGTGGTGAAGGAA
Source organism: Phrynosoma platyrhinos (assembly GCA_020142125.1). Classification (NCBI taxonomy): domain Eukaryota; kingdom Metazoa; phylum Chordata; class Lepidosauria; order Squamata; family Phrynosomatidae; genus Phrynosoma; species Phrynosoma platyrhinos. The sequence goes on along the minus strand of CM034701.1, from coordinate 112,523,059 downwards.
AGGTTATGTTGTAGTTGAAGATAAAGAGTCTGAGAAGAGATACTGAAGAGAAGGAGGACCTAAATACTAATACATGACCAAAAAGAGATGGCATTGAGAAAGAAGAGTTGAAAGAGATAGATAAGGGTTAAAATGAAAATAAATAAGAGATAGGTGTATCATTAAACAAGATCAGGTAATGATAAATTGACATACTTTTTTCCCAATTAAGCAGGCATTAGGTGTCTGAGCAATCTGGGGCCACAAAAATATCCATGGGCCCAGATGTAAAGTGTGGCTGACTTGCTCTAGACTGAAGTCCTGAGCAGCTTCTCCTCAAGCAGCTTCATATGCTAAGCATGTGTTCAAATGCAGTAGCAGGAAGCACAAGGTCTTCTGTGTCTGTTATTAACAGAGATTAATATCTGGAATTTGAGTCTGGATCTCTTTGTCGTATGCTCATATAACATTACATAGCAAAGGCATGGGAGCTTTTGACCAGTCTCTGACCTTAAACCAGTCATTTTTAATCTTGATTGGTGAAATCAAGGATGCTGCAGAGTTTTGGTCAAGTGCAGACACAATGCCAATTGTCTATTACCGTATATCCAACATTTAATTAAGTGACCATTTTTACAATTGTAACACTATACCTTCTGTTTACTTGTTGTAAATTTTGTGTTTTATTGAGTCTGTTATATATATTGTCTTTGTTTTAGTTTGCCTATGGTCTGTTGACTGCAATAAAGGCTTTGATTGATTGATAAAGTTAAAGGGCATGTCAAGCAAATGCTGTTTTACAGTCTGCCAAAGAGAGATTAGAGAGCCAGCATAGTGTAGTGGTTTGAATGTTGGATTAGGACACTTGGAGACTAAGATCTGAATCCCTGCTTGGCCGTGGAGACCCACTGTCTCAGCCTCAGAGGAAGAAAATGGGAAACCCCCTCTGAATAAATTCTACCATGAAAACCCCACTATAGGTCACCATAAGTCAGAAACATCTTGAAGGCACATGAAACAAATGTTGAGAATTTATTAGCACCTAGATTGAATTTTGGAAGTGGACAGAGAACCAAAGAAACTTTTTCAGAATTAATGTAATATTGGCTTTACCAGTATACAATCTGGCAGCCACCTTCAGCACCATTTGAAGCTTCTGAATCAACTCCAAATGCTGTCCAATGTACAAAGTATTACAGTCATCAAGCTGGGAAGTTACTAGAGCCCAGATCACCTCATAGTCATGGCTGGTGAACCATCTGAAGCTGATCAGAGACTGTTTGTACTGAGAGTGCTAAATCCAAGAGTACCCAGCTCTGGTACCTGCTCTTTTAAGAGAATTGCAGTGCCATCTAGAACTGAACATACAATTACTCCATGGATCTGGGGCCAGCCCAAGACATTTTGCTGTATGAGGCAGAGCTGTTAAGTGATTAAGTGATTTTAATTATTAAATGCTTTTTATTCTATTATTAATTCAATCATATTTTTAATGATGTGAATTTTTAACTGTTATCTGTTTTAACCTTTGTAAACCACCTTGAGCTCCAGACTGAAAAAAAGGGATGATTAAAAATAAATATGAAAAAGAGGAAGAGAGGGAAGAGGAAGAACTGTGCCCCCCCCTATCCCCAGACCAGCCATGTTACTATGCCATGTAACATGGAAACCCAACAATTGCTCCTCCTGGTGTTCGACAGTAAAAAGACAACAGCAATAAAGTGAATAATTTCAGGGTTTCTTCCTTTTCATGACTCTCAGAATGTACATTGGCTTCAGCCTCCTGTTAGAACTGCTGCTTCCATCTTGTTAGAATTCAGTTCATGAATTTCAATGGATTCCACGAGTGGCTTTCTTTGCACCCCAGAAGAAAAGAAGAAATGTGTATGGCTACATGATTCACTAATCCCTTCCCATAGTAATTTTCTTCTGTTTCTCAGCCACTGCCTCCAGTGAACATTTATAGATGAACTTCACTTGGCTGAAGAATCCCCCCTCCTTCTTCATACAAACAGGCATAAAAGAAGTAATACTAAATCTACATTATAATAGGTTGTAGGAGGCTGATACAATTGGAACTGGAATCCTGGGACTGGTAGTTCAGGGGAGTGAACTAGAATTCTCTAGAAGAGAATTACAAAGATATAATCAAAGTGAAATTCCCAGGATTCCATAAGACAGAGACATGGCAGTTAAAGTAATAATAATAATAATAATAATAATAATAATAATAATAATAATTTATTTGTATCCCGCCCTTTGGGAAACCCAATCAGGGCGGGTCACAATAAAATCATACATAATAAATCACAACATTCCCATCCACCCCTTAAAACAATATTAAATCAATAAGAAATTAAAACACATTTAAACAATTTAAAACACATTACATATAACATCTTGCAACAGCAACATTGGGCCATGGCAATGTTTGCTCATTTCCTCTGTAGAGGGAGCTATGGAAAGATCATTAGAAGGGAGGAAGTAGCCGAGGCTGGATAGTCTGGAAAGGCCTGCTGGAAAAGATCCGTCTTGACAGCTCTTTTAAAGCTATCTAGCGATGTTAATTGATGGATCTTGTCCAGCAGGCCATTCCAGAGACAACTGAAAAAGCCCTTTGGGAGGTTGCCGAAAGCCTGGACTTTTGAGGCTGCAGCAAATTCCTCCCAGAGGACTGGAGAGCGCGGGAAGGATTGTATGGGAGGAGGCGGTCCCTGAGATAGTTTGGACCCAAGCCATTTAGGGCTTTAAAGGTAATAACCAACACCTTGTACTGGGCCTGGAAGCTGATAGGCAGCCAGTGGAGGGACCTCAGAACTAGAGTAATGTGGTCCCTCCTGGATGTTTCCGAGACAAGTCTGGCTGCCATATTTTGTACCAGCTGTAATTTCTGAACCAAGCACAAGGGTAGCCCCATGTAGAGCGCATTACAGAAATCAAGGCGTGAAGTTACCAGCGCGTGCACAACATCAAACTGATACTTTACTATGCTATATCACATATCTATACTATAATTGTATAGTATACATGCTTCATAAGAATGCCGCAAATCATATATACTCTACAAAGACATAGGGCATGTGCTCAGAAAAAAAGCAGATAAATATGCACCAGACACTTGATCTTCTAGAAAACATGAGATACTTTTTATTCATAGATAGCAATTTGCGATATACCATGGCCTTCCCCTTCAAGTCAGAGAATGAAGTGGGAAGACATCCAAATCTTTGTAAACATTCATCTATTATATATTTATTTTTGTATTTTATGCTAATGTGGCCTTCACATTATGAAGATTTATGTGGCAATCACCCATTTCCTCCAGCAGTCATCTCAACCAATAATCTGCTTCCAGGCTTTTACACTAAAATAAACATGGATATTATTCCTAACAACACTTTAGAAAGTTTCCCCCCTCTGTTCACTGTTCACAAGGAAATATCCCACAAAACCAAATTATGTACATAAAACAAAAACAGTAGTTAAACAGAAATGATTGACATGTTGATCTGTTACATGCATAAAGATGATTATTTCAAACCTCGTTTAAAAATGAATGGCTGATGCAGTGTATTGATTCCAAGGTATCTATATCACAGTTGCAGGACAATTAATTGCACACAATTGAGACACAATAAAAGCAAGAATTGCTCAAGAGTAATTCCAAGTGGTTGGTAACAGCATTAGATATAATGGACAGAAATGTTCCTTTTGATTTCAAATTCAACTGAATTCTGTTCAGTATATTCTTCACAATCATAATTTCTTGCTTGTAACTGAACACGGACAAGACAGGCATTTCAGCACTGAACATTTGTAGCCCTTTGTGTATTCACATCAAATCTATAAGCTCTTGGTATGAGCTTGATAATGTACCTTTAAAGCAGGGGTAGGCAACCTTTTTGAGCTGGGGGCCGGGTTGC
>CM034701.1:112475378-112500793 GCA_020142125.1 Phrynosoma platyrhinos | reverse complement strand
AATAGCAATAGCAATAGCAGCTTCATTTATATAACGCTTCATACTGTGGTTTACAACTGTAAGCTAATTGCCCCCAACAATCTGGATACTCATTTTAGCAACCTCAGAAAGATGCAAGCCTGAGTCAAGCCTGAGCCCCTGGCTGGTACTGAACTCACAACCTTGTGGTTTGTGAGTGAATGGCTACAGTACAGGCATTTAACCCCTGCACCACCAGAGCTCGTAATAAAGCAGACATTGCTTAACAAACAGGACATTGTGGGAGACTGTGAGGGAGAGACTTTGAACACATCTACACTGTAGAAATAATGCAGTTTGACACCACTTTAACTTCCAGCGTTCCATCCTACAGAATCTTGGGATTTGTAGTTTGATGAGACACCAGCACTCTTTGGCAGAGAAGGCTAAAGACCTTGTAAAACGGCAAGTCCCAGGATTCCATAGGATGGAGCTATGGCACTTAAAGGCATGTCAAACTGCATTACTTCTATAGTGTAGATGCACCGTTTGTGCAAGGAAGTGCTAAATACTTCTGCAATGAGCAAAATACAAAGGAATAATGGAAGATTATGCTTGCATTTGTCACCAACAGGATCCCAGCCAAAAACTTTCTTTTGTGAATCTTAACATAGCCTAATGTATTCCCAGCACAAGGCGAGAATAGAGTATTGATAGCCGATGCCCCAACTTGTAGCCCAATAATTGCTCATACATATTCGGTGCATACTGCCTAATCATGTCATCCTTGCATGCATATAAATAAGATAATATTTTTCTCCAGAACAGATCAGTATAATTTAAGAGCAGAATCAAAAATGCTATTAACTCAAAATTATCAGTTTTATGGTTATATATCTTCTTTATTGCTTTAGAGGTTGTTTTTTTTTTTTTTTTTTTTTACAAAAAATTGGTATAATATGATGTTCAGTATTCTGGACAGCAAAATTGTTACAAAAACTGATTTGATTAAAGAGAAAAAGCTGTTTCATGGTAATCTGTCAGTCCAGTGCTTGTCTCTAATCCAATCAAGAAAAAAAAATGCTTACCTTAAAAAATACTGCTAAAATCCAGAAAAAAGGAAGAACTCAAAATCTGCTGTTCAATAAAGTTTGCTAGCTCAATTCAGCTAGGAAAACTGGAATGTGGGAGTAGGCTTCTATGCAAACAGATGCAAATTCACATTTGGACACATGGCCACATTTGCATCAAAAGGCACATTACATTTACTGAAGTTAATATTGCCCAGGGATGTAACTACAAGGGGTGGGCAAAACAAGTGTATTGCCCTCCCAAATAAAAATTCTGCCCTTCCCAATGATTTTTTTTCTTACACTAAGTTATAGTATTACAATAACCTAAAATTTCAGTTGGACAATTTGAAATACAGTTTAGGCAACCAAAGAAAAGGAGGCAGGCAAAGGTGCCAAGGGAATGCAAACACAGCAAACACTGAGTTTGAACGATATTCAGTGTTTCATTCTCTGCAAAGATATAAATTTGAGGACTGATGGAAAATATTATGGGGAGAATTCTTATTTGGAGGGCAACGTCCTCATTTTGCCCAATCTATATTAAATTCCTGTGTAAGCCTTTTTAAAATAAATAAATAAATATGGACATACATCCCTTTGTGGAACCACAAGATTCACAGAGCTGAATGTTCCTCCATGTTAATCAGCTGGATTCTGGCACCTGTACAGTTGTTTATCACAGCCACAATTGCTGTGTTGGCCATAAGAAAAATTCCAAAATTTATATTGTGGCAATACCTGTATTAGTTCAACCAAAATAGCACAAAAACATGTGCAAGCTTCCTTCTTCAAATATGACATACCAAAACAAACAAACAAGCAAACAAAAAAACAGGTAGGCAAAAAAAAAAAAAGTCAGGGCAGGAATAACATATTTTTTTTTATTTTTTTAATAATAAATTTTATTGATTAATAGACTAAAAAAAACAAATATATCACAGTACATACATCTAATACATACATTAAACAATGACATAACATAACATAACTTACGTAACATAAACGACTTACTGAATTCCTATCAAGTCATTTTTTATCCATATTTATATTCACTCTTTCTCTGTTTTCTCTACATTAAGGGGGGGGGGGGGAAGAAAATCCTTTCTTTTTCCCCCCCTTCTCTACATTAAATCCCCTTAATCCGCTTTCTGCTAGTCCTTAACCACTTCTTTTTTCTTTTTGCAAATATTCAAAAACAGGATTCCAAATTTCTTTACTTATTTCCCATTCTTGACCTCTTAACAGATTAGTTAGTTTATCCATTTCCATAATATCTATTAATTTATTTAACCAATCTTGTGAGGATGGAAGCTCTCCCTTTTTCCATCGAGCCGCAAATACCAGTCTAGCACATGTTACCATATAAAATAAAAGCTTACCATATTTACGATCCATAGCTTCATTTTCACATATATTTAACAAATATAATTTTGGATCAATATCAAATTGTGTCTGCAAAATCTCTTCTATTATTCTATGTACCTTATGCCAATTTTTTTTAACCTCCTTACAGTTCCACCAAATGTGGCAATATGTACCAACCTCTGTTTTACATTTCCAACATTTGTTGAAATATCCTTTATATATTTTTACTAATTTGTTAGGGGTCAGGCGCCACCTGTATAGCATCTTATAGTAGCTTTCCTTTAAATTATAACAGGCTGTATAACTCAACGTTTTATTCCAGACCTTCTCCCAATGTTCTAGTTTAATATTTTGCTTCAGATCTTGTGCCCATTTGATCATTTGTTCCTTTTCAGTTTCTCCCTCCATGTCCAACTCCAGTAGCACTCTGTAAAAAAGGGCTATTTTATGTGTGTTATCTAGGAATAACTGTTCTTCAAAATTAGTTTTTTCTGTCCTTATACCAGTTGTCTTAATATCCATAGCAAATCTCTCCCTGAACTGTCTGTAGAGAAACCATCCTAGGTTAATACCTTCTTCCACTAGTTGTTCTTGGCTCTTGAATACCAAAGTACTGTTTATCTGTGGAGCATACACTAATTCTTTATATGAACACCATTTTCCATCCCTTACATTCTCTCTACTATAAAACGCTTCATGTATGCTTGCCCAAACTGGTATTCCAGGACTAATTCTAGCTTTACGTGTATTCTACACTCTTAAAAGAGCCTTTCTTATAAAGTGGTTCTCAAAATCCTTATGTATTTTTTGTTTCTCATAAAATGTGTGCCAGCCGTACCGTTGATCAACTCCTTCTAAACTAAGCAATTTATTATTTTCTAATAGCATCCACTCCATTAACCAGTCTAGGCAATTAGCTTCAAAATATAATTGTAGATTAGGTAAGGCCAGACCACCTCTTTCCTTAAAGTCATGCAATACCTTAAATCTAACCCTTGGCCTTCTGCCACTCCATACAAATTTGGAAATTTCTGAATTCCATAATTTAAACGGCACATTATTTGTTATTATCAGGATGTTTTGAAACAAGAACATAAACTTCGGTAATAGCTTGATTTTTATCACAGAAATTCTACCGAGCCATGAGAGGCTGAGCTCATTCCAGACCTTTATATCTCTCTTTATTTCTTTGAAGACTTTCTCATAATTATTTTTAAACAAATCCACGTTTTTAGTTGTTAATATAATTCCTAGATATTTGATCTTTTTACATATTGAGAAGCCTGATGATTCTTTTATCTGCTGTTTTTCCTCTTTTGTTATGTTCATTGTCATCACCATGGTTTTATCTCTATTAATCTGTAATCCAGAAGCTGTGTTAAACTCCTCCAGTACCCTCAGTAATTGCTTCAAGCTGTTTTCACAATCAGAGACTGTAACCAGCAGGTCATCCGCATAAGCTTTAACCTTATGTTCATAACCTCTAAATTTAACACCGCTGATCTCTTCATTTCCTCTTATCTGATTCAACAATACCTCCATTACCATTAGAAACAAAAGCGGCGACAAAGGACATCCTTGTCTCGTCCTGTTACATATTTCTATTTTCTCCATTTTTTCTCCATTTACTAATAACGTGGCCTCTTGTTTACTGTATATTGCTTTTAGCCATCTAATAAAATTGTCTCCTGCATCTAATTTTTTAAGTAATAACATTAAAAATTTCCAGTTCACTTTATCAAAAGCCTTTTCAAAGTCTATGAAAATCATTACCATTTTTTTTTGTCTATTTTCCTTTCATGTAATTCTATGAGATTTAATACATGTCTTAAATTGTTCTTTATTTTCCTTGAAGGTAAGAAGCCATTTTGATCCTCCTTAACCCATGTTTTAAGAATTTTTTTTAATTCTCTCAGCTAATACAGCAGCAAAGATTTTATAGTCATTATTTAAAAGTGAAATCGGCCTATAGTTCTTTATGTCCTTACAATCTTTGCTTTCTTTCAGGATTAATACTATATTAGCTTGTCTCCAGGTACTGGGAAGTTCATTTTTTGATATTTCATTCATCACATCGGTTAATGGCTGAGATAACAGCTGTGTAAATTTTTTATAAAATTCTGCTGGAAATCCATCAGGACCTGGGGATTTCCCAGATTTTGTTTTTTTTTTTATGGCTTCCTCCACTTCCTGCTTAGTAATTTTCCTATTTATTTCTTCTCTTTGCTCATTACTAAATGGTTTTAGTGTACATTTGCCTAAATACGTTTCAATGATGGCCTTTTCTATAACATCACTATTGTAGAGTTGGTTGTAAAAATCATGAGCTATTTCATTTATCTTATCTTGATCTGTGTATACAGTTTCTCCCTCTCTTAAGCCTGTTATCTGCTTTTTTTCCTTTTCTTTCCTCAATCTGTATGCAAGCCATTTCCCCGGCTTATTTGCACCTTCAAAATTTCTTTGTTTTATATATTTAATTCCTTTTTGAATTTCTTCTGTTATATATGAGGATATTTGTTGCTGTATTAATTTAATTTCTGCTATCAATTCCATTTTATTTATAGACTGTTTTAAATTATTTTCTTTTACTTTTAATGCTTGTTGTAGTTCTTGTAATTTTTCATTCTTCTGTTTTTTTTCTATATAACCCTTTTTAGGATATATCCCTCTGAATACCGCCTTTGCCGCCTCCCAAACTGTATTCAACTTTGCATCTTTATTCATATTCTCCTTGAAATAGTTTTTAATATGCACTTCTACTTCTTTCTCAATTTCCTTTTTATTCAGTAGCTCCTCTTTTAGTCTCCAGTTAAATGACTTCTTTCTTTGACTAAGCTCTAATACTACCGTGCTATGATTTGAGAAAATTCTGGGTTCAATTTTGATTTCTTTAACCTTGGTTAATATTTGAGATGAAGCTATAATCATATCTATCCTTGTGTATGAATTGTGACTATCAGAGAAAAAGGTATATTCTTTTTTATTTGCATATTTTTCTCTCCATATATCATGTATGCATAGACGATCCATCATTCCAAAGAATTCTTTAGGCAATTTGCCCTGATTTGTTTGTATCTTTTTTCTGAATATCTGTCTATTTGAGGATCAAGAACACCATTAAAGTCTCCCATTATCACACATGCATTAAATGTTAACTTTCCAACTTTATTTAGTAGCATTTTATAAAATTTGCCTTTTTGCTCCAGGGGGCCATATATTCCAAGAAACAAAGTTTTTTCACCATCTAGGGTCAACTGAATAACATAATTTTAAATTGATGTCAAACTCTTCATGTTACCTTAAGATGTTAGGGGAGCAAGGATCTGCAGACTCCCAAACTGAGCTAATCAGGCATTAGATCCAATTCTCAGTAGCATTAGTTAATATAATAAACAAAATTTGAACAGCAGGAAATACCCAGCCACTCGACTAGGGGAGTGGGAAACCTGCCCAGGTTGAAAGGTTAACAATAAAATGGCCCAAGCATGATGAAGTTAAGCATCATGTCATTCATCAGTCTCCTAGTGCAGATACTCCTGACTCTCTAGCTCAGAGGAAGGTGACTGTAGAAGGGTGGGTCATGCTGCTGTGATGTGTCATGCTGTTGTGTTTTGGTATGCTGGAGATGATGTGATGTCACTTCTGGTCACCATTTTGCCCTATTTTCAAACATTTTATTTGTTTTAGAAAGGATTGGGAAGTTCTGGGGGGTAGGAAAAATACAGTCAGATTTTTTTTTTTTTTTTTTTTATCCATGGATTCAACCATCCACTGCTGGAAAATATTCAAAATAAATATGAATTCCAATAGGCAAGCCTTGGTTGTGCCATTTTATATAAGGGAAACAATTTTACTGTTCCATATTATTATTATTATTATTATTATTATTATTATTATTATTATTATTATTGAGCATCTATAGATTTTATTATCCACAGGGAACCAAATCCCAGCAGATACCAAGGGCCCACTGTAGACTGCTGCACTTGTGGCCAGTTTGAGATGGATTTGGCTTGATTTGATGTTTAGGGGGATTCAGAAGCTGCACTTTGGGGTCTAAGGGCCACTGTTGACCCAAAGGTGAGACTTTGCCCATCCCTGCTTTTAGTGGAGCAGTCTACTTGCTCTTGTGAAAACTGCTTCCTGAAAGGCTGGACAGCTCCTAAACTGTACTGAGCCTGTAATGGTTTAGGACCAGCAGTTTATGGTCACTCAGAAACTCTTGTCTCTTGGGCTCGCAGCTGTCTCCTTAAGGAGAGTGATGTCACATGCAGAAAAAGAAGGAAATTTTGAAGCAAGACACTTTCCATGGATATGTGCTTCCTCTCCTCCACCTCAGATATGGTATATATGGTTAAGATCCTGTATCATACCTGTGTAGTGAATCTCTTTCTCTGTGTGCCTTCAAGTACCTGTCTACATATGGTGACCCCATCAATTTCATAGGGTTGTCTTAAGTAATGAATACTCAAAGGTGGTTCTAACAGTTCCTTCCTCTGAAATATACAGCCTACAGCACCTGATATTATTTGGCAGTCTTCTATCAAGTACTAACAAAGGCTAATACTGCTTAGCTTCCAAAATCAGACAAAAACTGGTGCCTTTAGGGTATTTAGGCCCCAGTAGTGAATCTACATTCACATAGGGTAATTATATGATGGTTGTTCTACACCACCCTTCTGGTAAATACCAACATTTTGCAGCCAGTCTACCAATGTGTCTTGTTTTTTTTTTATTAATTATTCAATAATACAAAAAGAGAATAAAAGAAAACACTGACATACAACTAATGGTAACCCACATACAACCCCCTCCCAAAACAATTAAAAAGAAAGAAAAGGAAAGAAAGACAAAGAAGCTAACTAATGTGGACAAATAAAAATCTCTAACATAACATCACACCATGACTCCACTACCCCTCCCCTATTTCACCCCAATGACTTCCAACATTTTCCTGATTGCAGTAAACAATTTTACCATACAATAGTATCTTGCTGTTCTGTGGGGTTTGGTTCCAGTACCCCTACAGATATCAAAATCCATGGGTGCTAAGGTCCCATTATATACAATGGCATAGTAATGTGTATTGTTTATTTACCTAATATATTTATCTATGTGAATATAGACATGAAATACTTATATATTTGAAATACTGTATTTGTTTTTACAGAGCAGCAATTTTGATCAGTGTTCATAAAACCACTTTGAAGTCTTTCATGATGAAATAATATGGAAGTGGATTGTAAACAATAGGTTGGATCTAAAGAGTGAACAGAATTCTCCCTATGTGCTTTTTAGCTTCTCCCGCTGCTATAGGGAAACCATGCCCTGTGAGGAGTGGCATAGAGAGCTAGGTATATATGCTTAGCCTGGAGAAGAGAAAATTAAAAGGTTGATACACTAAGAGGAGATTAAGAGGTAACATGTTTGAATATATGATGGGGTGCCATATTGAGGATGGAGCAAGCTTGTTTTCCACAGCTCCAGAGACTAGGGCATACAGCAATTTATTTAAACTACAGGAAAGAAGATTCCACCTAAACATTAGGAAGAACTTCTTGATGGTAGGAGCTGTTCATCTGGGGAATACACTGCCTTGGAGTGCTGTGGAATATCCTTCTTTAGAGATTTTTAAACAGAGTCCGGATGGCCATCTGTTGCGAGTGCTCTGATTGCGTATTCCTGCATGGCAGGGGTTGGACTGGATGGCCCTTGTGGTCTCTCCCAACTCTATGATTCTATGATAAAAGGAACAATTTCCCACACACTCCCAGAAGGCACCACTTGTAAGCATCCATCCTGGGTATATGCTTTTCCTTCCTACAATACCTCATCTTGTCTGACTTAAGTCCCATGTTATTCACCCCTATTCATCCCCAGATTGTTTCCAGACATAGAGTCAAGATTAAAGAGTGCCACAGCTTCCCTGGAAACAAAGAGATAAAAATGAAAGGTAGAGATGAGTACCATTTAGTGATCATGCTTCCATCTAGACTTCTGCACCACTTCCCTCATTCCATGTAGATATTAAAAAGTATAGGGAACAGCATAGAATAGTGGGCACCTCATAGACTGTCATGGAAAATTCTCCCAATAGTATCTTCTGAAGCCTTCTGAGGTTGTTCCTCCAAGAAGGGGTAGATGTGCCAAAGCATGCCTCCTAAGCCTAACACGATCAGTGAGACCAAAGTCTCTGAGCGATCCAGAACACCTTAGAGTTATGTTCTTCCGTAATATGTATAATCCACTAGGATCATGAAGGCTAAGGCTGTTTACCATAACCAGGTCAGAAAGCAGATGAGAATGGCACCCAATTATCAGTATCATCCAACACAGATAAATAAGCTAATAAAGTCCTAAATGTCTGGTAGACCCAAAATAGGATTGTAGTGATGTACAGCTCAGAACCGCTAAAGTGAACACTGAAAAGTTGGAACAGAATTTGGCCATTCATCCATCCATCCATCACATCTACATTAATTATGGAATGATGCATCTTCTCTCCCATTCTATTTCCAGTTACTGTATAAGTGAGATTTTCCTAGTTCACTATCATCTCATCCACTATCATTGAACCACATCCCCAGCCAGTTTGGTCAGCAGAACAATGAGGCTATTGTTCAACTCATTTGGAGGATGCCAACCTAGGAATTTCTGATAAAGCCTTTGAAAATGCCACCCCACCCCACCCCAACCTTGTCAGGTGATAAAAGTATGCTATTTTTTAAAAGCTCTTCCAAAGTCACACTGCCTGATTTCAGCCACCAAACCTTCTTCCAAACTTAAAAATTTCAACAGCACTTTCACAAACAGGCAGGGTTCTCAGGTACAGCAGCAGTTTTCATTACACAGCTACTGCAGTCTTAGAAAGCTGCATTCCTCCCTGCTTTCTAGAGCTTTGGGCTGGGATGGAACTCATCCATTCCTTAGGTAGCAATGCTTTTTGATATCACTTTGTGGAGAGAACTATTTGCAAGTAATTTAGGTGCAATGCAGTATCCTGTCCCTTTAAGCACAGCACGCTTTCTGGCTGCTAAAAGTGAAATCTCTCTTTCTCTCTCTTTTCTTCTCATCCCTTTTACCCTGCTCTATTTTTACTCATCTAGAAATGTAGTCCTTGCTGTTCAATCCCCATCAAAAATGAGCACACGCACAAACCAACTTCAAAAGAAGTTATCCCCAAACGAAGCCAGATTAATCAGCAGGCTTAATTGTATTTTCTATAGAGTGAGAGTTTAAGTGACTCATGAGGGTGGGGAAGAGCAAAAGGCGAACAGCAAGATAATATTTTAAGGCTGAGATCTTGCAGATAAAGCTTTGAGAGAGCAGGAAAGATCTTGCACCAAAGGAGTGAGATCAGTCAAAGACCCAAATGCAGTTGTTTAAACACACTCTGTTGCAATAGTAATTGAAATCACTCTGACAAGCAGGCACATTTCCACATAGTTAAGCTGTCACTGCTGAAGCTGCATGTTTAATTTTTTTTTTTGGGGGGGTTCAATAAATCATCCACCAACAGCATGACATGCAGAGAAGGATTCTCTGAATATACTCACTGTGCAGCAAGGCATGAGTGTTGCGTTGCTCTCCAAGCAATCCTTTCACAGCCTCAGGCAGGGTGCAACCTGCTTCTCATTCCCATCTCAAGCAATCCAGCATTACTGGAAGATGGCCAGAGGTGAACGGATTCATCAGCCAATAAAATTGTCTAAAGCTGCCATTCCACAGGAGACCCGTTCCTCACTCCTGCTTTGGCTGCAGATGCAAGGCATCAACCAATAAGAGGGTAAAAACAGCATCTGAAAGTTCAGGAAGGTACATGGCATGCCAGCTGCGGCGGGCAGTGCAAGGGAATGAGTTTGCACCCTCTACCTCCATCCACCTGCACAACTGGCTTGGGTGGGAAAGCAATGTTAAGTTCTGAGTGATTTACAAACACAGTGAGCTCTCAGGTTGCTAGGGAGGTGCAAAGTGAAAATAGAAGGTGTGGGTTCATCAGAAATCTAGTGTGAAAATAAAAAAATAAGGATAGGAGTCCTGTAGGTGTATGGAGCTTTAAAATGTGTTTTCCCAGTCAGGTAGGCCTCCATGTTCTGGTAAAAGGGACCACATAAGCAGAAGGAATGCCACTCTTCCCCCTCCACACAGGGGACTTCCACCACTGCAGCGGCAATCTCCATTTCGCAAAGGCAGCCTTTCACTAGCACATTTGCCCATGCTGTCAGAATCATGATTGAAAGGTCAGCCTCTATCATTCTGAAAGGGCATTGGGTGCCTGCTGGCATGGAAGCAAGAAATGGGTTCAGGCTAAGTGTGGCACTGTGAGATGGCAGAATTCTCCCCCAGTTTCTTATTAAGATAATAATAATAATAATAATAATAATAATAATAATAATAATAATAATAATAATAATACTTTTTATTTGATATCCCACCCCTCTGAGGTCAATCGGGGCGGCTTACATAATAAAATCATCATACAACAGTTAAGAACTATTACCCCCCTACCCCCTTAAAAAGTTATTAAATCCAAGCAAATTAAAACAACATATAAAAGAGGATATATACCTCTGTGTAAAACATCCAAAAAAAACCCCCAATAATATAACATAAAAAGAAAGGCGCTGGCATCAGAGTATAAAGAAAGAAGAGAATGTCTTTCAGCTCATCTGAATACTCCTCAGCCTGGTGTAGAGTCATTCTACATACTCTCCTATAATTTGTGGCTGTAATCTAAATGGGATATAACCATGGCCTGTGTTGCCATGGTCAATCCAGATATCTTCACAAACTGCTGTAGGCCTAACTCCAATTATGCAACTGTGCTTCTGATCAGTGCCAAAACCTAGGAATCAGGATCAAGGTTAAATCCAGGGGTACATGCAAATTGAACCTGTTTCTTCAATAGGAATATAAACCCATACAGGTAAGGTGGAATCCCAAGGACATCCTCCAATTAAACTAAAATTGGCAAAAAAATTTAATCAAAAGAATTTGTCAACAGCCTGCTCCAGAATGTGGCAGAATCTTTCTCACCTCACTCTTAAAACAGGGGTTAAATTTCAAGATCCATGCTGAGATTGCTGTCATATGCAGCTCAGGACTTCATAGCATAGGTTGCCCAAGAAACATCTGACCCCATCTATGCTGTGTAGGACATACTCTGGACCTTATATCCTGTACTCTGAGTGTTTTAGCATTGGATTCCTGTGTGAGAGTTAGACAATATGGCTGTTAGGATTTCTTCCATCTCTATCTTTATCTGATCTGCCTCTTTTAGGAATGATGGCACCTTCCCTTGTTGCAAAGATGCATTCACCATTCCCTTTACCCAATCAGCCAGTTCCTCCCTAGCTGCTTTTATAAGTGAGGAAGGGGAAATATCCAGTACAGTACAGAAGTGTCGGATCTCACCTCTCCAAGGATCCTGTCTTCATAAATTAGAGGGCTAATTTGGCTTCACATTGTGGGAGGCGATGTTCAGGAGCAACCATCTCCACCATCCTAGTTGACCCCATTCCAGAGGGTCAACAAGAGTTTTGAAAAAAATGTCTGCCAGAGCAACAGAAAATGCCTAAAAACTACCAGGAAACTATCCATATCTATCCTCCTCCTGGAGCAAATAATCTTAACCAGCCCCTAGTGTCTGCAGAGGGTTTGAGTTTCAAGATGACCAAGCCTCACTAGGTAGTGTTTTGTATACAACAATGGCACTGAGTTCCTCTATACTGAAATTTCTATCATCCCATCCAGTACAGAATATAAGATCCAGTGTATGCCCTACAGCATGGATGGGGTCAGATGTTTCTTGGGCAGCCTGTGCTTATTATAAAGGGCACGAAGTTCTGGACTGCACATCACTGCAATCCAAATGACTTCAACACCAGCCCTGAGAAATTTAGCTCAGAAAGAGACACTTGAACATCAGGATAACCCATCACTATAAACCCGATTCCATTCTGCCCACAGTAGACCATTTCTTGTTTCACTGCACCCCAGAGCCTGCTTGCTGGACAAAACAAAACAAATTTAATTTTTTAAAAAAGGTGGGAGAGCCTTTTCTGTGTAATGTGCTGGACCAGAAATACAAAGCTTCAAAGGAGTGCTTTTGTGTTGTTTTATACTCATAATCCTGAAGTTACTTGTTTGTCCCTTGCCAGCCACTGAGTCTGCCTGTTATTAGTCCAAAGCCAAACCATATAGTTGGCTGCCATTTCCTCTCCCATGCCAACCACAATGGATTCCAGCTGCCCAGGCCCATGCTTAGGGTGGGAAAACCAATCCCACTGGTTCATGCTTGGAGGATCTCCAGTGTATAGACCAACATTGTTTCCTGTCAAGCTCCTAAAAGTGTCCTAAACTAAGACCAACCCAAAGCTTTAATTTGAGGAAGAGGTTTTGTTCGAACTTTAAAGCAGCTACCCAAGCTGTTGTGTCATACCTTACGAATAGGTTCAGTGCCTCAAATTAATGCTGTTAAAGTTTGGCCTAAACCATGGATTACATTCCCCACCCCACTGACATCAGACCCACCAACTAACATTGCTTGCTTCCTACATCACCATCCTTCCACCCCCTTTCTCTCTTAAAAGAATCCAGAGAGAAAAAGAGAAAGAGAGAGCTGAAGAACTGATGATCCTGACATAGCAAAAGAGATGCTGATCTTACTTTAAGAACATCGCCACCTTACAGTCTTGTCTTCTCTCACAAACAGAATCAGAGCACTCCCTCTCTTTCCTCATTTACATCCATCAATTTCTCACATCATCCTAACAAGTGCTGTTACCCTCAAAGGGTGGAAGGAGATAGGGGATCCCCATCAACTCTGTCAGCATCTTTAAATGTTTGGGGAATTATTTAGCTCAAAGGATGCTTTGTAAGAGGCTGGGTAATTTGAGAAATGTTTTCACCTATGTATACTTGTACTAATGTGAGAGAACTCCAGGTTTAATGAAATAAAGGTTTTATTTTGAAACCCAACACACACACACAAGCAATTCAGACAGGCACACCATACAAAGCTAACCAAAATGAAATATGGATGTTGGATAACAGAGACTGAGGGTTGCAGAGGGCTAATATTTACCTGTCCTGAAGAGACTATGGAAGTGGGATATGGCTCGGACGAAATCAGAGACACAATGAGCGAAGAACCATGCTGTGCATGAATGAGGCTAGAGTTGGGACTGATATTTATACCAGATATTTAGCCTCTGGGAATACTTGGTGATATATTGCAGTGCAACAAAGACCTAAATGGTCTTCTCATGGAAACTACAATGGGATTCCAGAACAACTGATAGCTTTAACTTTGGATGAGCAAAATAGTGATTGGATTTAGGACCTTAGGATATCTGGACAGGGAAATTGGCTCGAAATACAGCAGGAGTAGGTAGGAAAACAATTTTGATGGAACAGTGGGAAAAATGTGGACAAAGAGTTTGAAATTTACATTGAGTTATGATTTGAGAGACATTTTTTATAAAATGATGTAGAGATAGTATTTATCTCCTGATAGATTATTGTAAATGTTTAAAAATAGTTCAATGCCTGTTGGAAATGTAAGAATAAAGTTGGAACTTTTTTCACATGTGGTAGACTTATAAAGAAGCACAGAAATATTGAACTCTGATACACCAAATGCTGGAAGGTATCTTTAAGATAAAAAATCAGTGGAAGCCAGAGACTTTCTTGTTGGGACTGTTGGATGAAGTTCTACAGTGGAATTATGAAAAGATTTTGCAGTATATGATTACAGCAATGAAAATTGTCTGTGCTCAAGAGGTGAAAGGAAGCTGCTACTGCAACTCAAGTAGTCTGGTTGATTAAGATAGTTGAACTTGCTGAAATGGACAAACTGACCGCTCTGGTTAAGGAAAAATCTTTGATAAAATGTAAAAAAAACCCTGGTAAATATTTATTTCTTATATGCATTCTTATTGGGGGTTAGTTATCAGTTTTAAGTTTTGTAAAATGAACTAAGTTTGCCTATATCATACAAGACTTCTGTATTGTGAATTATAGGAAGTCTAGTAATAGTAGATTATAGTCATAGATTTGGGGAGTGAGGGAGTCAGAGTGTTAGTTTTGTGTTTTTTTGTGTTGTGTTGTTCCTTTTTGTTGTGTTTGCAGATTTTGTATGATAGTTTTTAGTCATGTATGTGTGTGTGTGTGCGTGTGGTTAACTGTCCTCGGGTCAATCTCGACTCATGGTAACCCTATGGATGAGACATCTCCAAGACCCTCTGTCCTCCATTGCTTTGCTTAAATCCTGCAACCCCTTAATACCTGTGACCTCCTTAATAGAGTCCATCCATCGGGCATGTGGCCTTCCTCTCTCCCTACTTCCCTACACCTTTCCCAACATTATTGGTTTTTTTCCAGAGAGTCCTCTCTTCTCATGATGTGTCCAAAGTACGACAGTCTCAGTTTGGTCATCTTGGCTTCCAGGGAGGTTTCCGTCTTGATCTGCTCTAGGACCGATTTGTTTGTCCTTTTGGCTGTCCATGGGATCCTCAGCACCCTTCTCCAGCACCACATCTCAAAGGAATTGATTTTCTTCCTATCATCTTTCTTAACTGCCCAACTCTCATATCCATACATGGTAATAGGGAATACAATGGTTTGTATGATTCTAACTTTTTTGCTCAGTTATGTATCTTTGCATTTTAGAATCTTTTCTACTTCTTTCTTAGCCACCCGCCTCATTCTTAATCTTTGGGCCTTTACAGACTGCCAGAAATAATGCAGCTTGAGACCACTTTAACTGCCCTGGCTCAGTGCTAGAGAATCATGGGAACTGTAGTTTATTGTGGCACCAGAGCTCTCTGACAGAGAAGGCTCAATGTCTCAGAAAAAACTACAGTTCCCATGAGTCCTTAGAACTGAGCCAGGACAGTTAAAGTGGACTCAGGCTGCATTATTTCTGGCAGTCTGTAAAGACCCTTAGTCTGATTTCCTGACTGCAGTCCCATTTCTATCAACGGTTGACCCCTAGGTATGAGAATTCTTTTACTATTTTTATTTCTTCATTGTCTAGGTTGAACTTGTGAAGATCCTCGGCGGTCATTATTTTTGTTTTCTTTATGTTCAACATTAAGCCTGCCTTTGCACTTTCTTCTTTGATCTTCCTTAGTAAGTGTTCCAGGTCTGTGAGGTTTTCTGTTAGTATTATGGTGTCATCTGCATATCTTAAAGATTGTTGATATTTCTTCCTATTTTCACTCCTCCTTCTTCTGTGTCCAAGCCTGTTTTTCTTATAATATGTTCTGCATACAAGTTGAACAGATAGGGTGATAGGCTGCAGCCTTGTCTGACCCCTTTCCCAATTGGGAACCATTCTGTTTCTCCATGTTCTGTTCTGACAGTAGCCTCTTGTCCTGAGTACAGACTCCTCATGAGGGCTATCAGACGTATTTGTACTCACATGTCTTTAAGGGTATTCCATAGCCTTTCATGATCTATGCAGTCAAAGGTTTGCTATAGTCTATAAAGCACATGCTTATTTTCTTTAGGCATTCCCTGGTGCACTCCATTAGCCATTATGTTTCCAAAGTGATCCCTAGTGCCTCTTCCTTTCCTGAACCCTGATTGAACCTCTGGGATTTCTCTCTCCATGTATGGGTGTAGTCTATGTTGCAGTATTTTGAGCATGATTTTGCTTGCATGGGAGATCAGTGCTATAGTTCTATAGTTGCTACAGTCTCTTGTGTCTTCCTTTTTGTGGATGGGGATGTATATTGATCGCTTCCAATCTGTTGGCCATCATTTTGTTTTCTGTATCTGTTGACATATGTTGGTTGGCACTGGAGTTGACTCTGTCAATGTGGATTGCAGCAGTTCAATTGGATTAGCATCTGTTCCTGGTTATTTGTTTTTCACTATTTCTCTTATTGCAGTTTCCACCTTACTTTTTAGAACTATATATGTATTTAGAATTTTATATATATATGCCAAACAAAATTGTCACCAGGACTCTGGGCACAGTCTTAAAATGCAAGAAATTGCCATGATGGAAGGATGGGAAAGCCCAAGTACTTCTGAACAGTCATCCAGAATATTTAGGTATTTAAGGCATTCACGTAGTGCTGCCCAATTTTCCAGGGCCTCCAAGTTGATGTACAATGGATAAAAATATTTAAAACATTAAATTTAAGTTCAAATACATTTTAAAAATCTAATTCCTTTAAAAATATATTTCTAAAACCAAAGACAATAAAAAAACTAAAACAGGTTCAGATGGAACAGTCATTCCTAATTTAAAAAAGGCCAAGTGAAATAGCATGTTTCCTGTTGGAACTGCATGTTTCCTTTTGGAAACTCTGAAGTCAGTCTGATTTCCAAGGGGGGGGGGTGTTACCTGGTATCAATGTCACTACAGAGAAAGCTTTACCACATGTATCCACCAGCCTAGCCTCTCAGGATGGTAGGAACACAACATATTCTCCAGTGAGGGGCTTAGATTCAAGCAAGATCATATGGGAGGAGGCAATCTTGCAAATATCCTGGCCAAAGTTATTTATGTGTGAACTACTTTCCTGTGGTTGTTGCTGAATACCAACTGCCAGTCCCATTTGTGTAGAAGTAGGTGCAAGGAATTTCCAAGGCATGTAAAGTTAAGTCCTCAAGACAGGCTTGAGTCAAGCAGGATTTAAGGGGGAAAAAAAATCTAAGGTATAGCTATTGCAGTCTGCAACACCTGTTTCCCCTTTGAACAAAAATGCAGTGCTGTTCTCATCTTTATTCTCAGTTATGGCAGTGCGCTCCTACTAGGCAATACACATTAGGGCTCTTCTATGCTCAAGCTCATATCATTACATCTTTCACTGGAAACTAAAGGGGTAGTAAAACATCAGACTAAATGGGCTGCTCCTGTCTAGGCGTTGTAATTTGTACACCAAAATTGCAGTTTGAGACAATGTCACACCTGCCACTTGCAAAATTGCTCTGAGTGTCTTTCCTGCTGCTGGATTGCATGAGTGAAAAGCAGGGAGGGTGTTTTAAATGTTTTTGCATCCACTTTTACCATATCAATGGGAAGTCCTGTAAGAAGGGCATGTTTGGAACTCTACCCCTTTTCCGCATAGTTAGGAAGGGCCATACACACATATCCTTAAACGCTTGTTTGTGAGGAAGGCAAGAAAGCAGATCTTCTCAGATGTAAGGTTCCTTCACTATCCATTGGGCAAATGACAAAGTCAAAAAGAAGGGAAACACCTGCCTCCACAATTTCTCAGAGTGGGAGCTATTCCCTTTCACTACCTGTTTTTTCAAAAGGTGCCCTAGTGGTGCAGTGTGAGTTTGATCCTGCAAGGCTCCAGGTTGACTTACCCTTCGATTCTTTTGTAGGTTGGTAAAATAAGTACCCAGCTTGTTGGGGACAATTGGCAAACACATTGTAAACCACTTAAAGTGGCATAGAAATGTAAGTGCTATTACTAGTGCTTATTCTCCAATGAAACTCTTGGTTTGACAAACATTTCATCCATGTCAAGAATATTCCAGCTGCCCAATTCTTCTTTCTTTCTCCACAACCACTGAAGTTGCTGAACAGGAATAAAGCCCTGTGTCTGGTCCACACTGGGCATAGGGAAAGAGTGTCTCCTTCTTGTCTTGGGACAGTAGACAGCCCTTGCCTTATCCAAACCAACATGGCTGCTACACATTATCAGAAACACTAAAGTCAGCATGGCAGAGTTTATTTTGGCCTATTCTTTGCAGCCACTTAATTATTTAAAAAGCTGGCAAGTCTTCAAGTCCCAGTTTTAAGTCCTCCTGCTCCCTGCACCCATGTGATGTACGTGTTTCGATAAGCTGTACATAGAAAGGTGTAGCCTAATGGAATCAGAAAGCTGAGCAAGCACTTCTATATTTTTTGTGTGTACTTTAATTACATATATATTTAAAGGCAAAGCTCTCTTTCATAGCAATAGTAGACCATCTGTGGAATATTTAGCTGAGTTCTATTCAGTGTGGCGTTCCTGGGCTGGAGCTGGTCTGGAAGCCATTGGCTGGTGATCTGCAGAGAGCTTCCAGGAAAAAAGCAACAGTTGTAGCCAACAGCTACAAATATGGTACAGGTCCGTTGGGAGGAAAATTGCCAGTCCTTACATCAGATAGTTTGGAAAGCACTGATTTAGGTGAAGCGGCAATGTAACAATGAGTGCTAGCTAAATTACTCAGGATCTCAAAAGAAGACACATTAAAAGCTATGATGTCAATGTTTTATTTAGTTACTTTTGGGTCACTGAAAGATGATCAAACCATTAAAATTAAGAACAGTATACTGCAAACATTTATACAATGGATGAAATGCTGGAAATTGTACATAATTTGAAAACACAATCATAACAGCAACATCTGATGTACAAAGAAGAATCCCTTTTTAACATTAGGTCTTGTGAAATAATAACAATAATAAAAATCCAGTTACAGATATTGGCAAGCACCAAGAGAAAGAAGAGGCACGAGGCTTTTGCTTGATACTGGTCTTACTGTAATCCCCACTGCTTAACAGTAAAATTTTAGGCATATCTACTCAAAGGTAGGTCCCAGTAATCTTAGCATGAATTATTTTCATGTAAGAATGTACAGAAGTGGAGGCTAAGAAGCTTGTTGCTGTTTAAACTTAAGATCTTCTCTTACTGATAGTGAGAACTGCTGTGACAAAAACAGCAAGCAAAATTCTTGCTTGCATGTACAGTTTTGTCTTTACTTTGAATCCTAACCCTTACATTACTACTCCTACTTTTAAGACTTGAAATGGATGATCTGAACACTCCTAGCAACCTTAATGATGTGCTCAGAGGTGTTTTTAATAACTTCAAAGCCTACATTAAAAGGAAATTACTCAACAAGCAAACCAGTGAGAAATTATTTCTATTCAAGCCATTCAGATATCCAGCTTGGCTGCCTCTGCACCAGCAAACTAGGAAAGACCGAGGCATTTTGGTGCCAGAGAAAAACTAGCAGTACCCCCATAGTGGTCAAAATAATAAACTAAATAGTTGACAGTTAGCTGCCCTTTATTCCTTCCTCAAAATCTCCTGTGCAAAGTAAGTTACTCCACCCTAACCTGGGTGGGGCCAGGCCTGCCAGAAAAACAAGTGCTTAGGATGCAGCCAAGTGAAATAATCGAGACAATTGTTATTTTCCCATGAATGGGATGTAACTTTAGAATAGAGTTGCTACAGCATCAGTTAAAACACATATTCCCCTATGGTCAGATTGACCATACAAATAATTTCCAATAGGTGATGAAGATTAGTGATAATTGCTAGACAGCTTTCTCCCTATCAATCCCTGCTCAATCCTAGCCCAACCTCATACATCAAAATCTGGGCACAATTGCCTCCCTTTTGTTTTGAACATACCTTCAAGGGCTGCAATCTAGAAGCAGCCATCAATATCATGAAGTCACTGAGACTGACACCAAAGAATTAGGCATGGAGGAAGGGAAGAGTCTAAAGCATTTCCTGGTTTCCTCCTTATATAGTTTGCCCAGTTCCTTCATCCCCTCCAATGATTTGAACCTGTATGAACTTTAATTGCTTACTCCTGTGCATCACAGCTTTTGAAGCAACAATTTAATTGGTGTTTTCACCCTTACAAACATTAAACATATTGATTTTAAGAGTATTTGTTTTGTCTAGAAAAGATGCCATTTATTTTAGTTGAAAACAGTCACCAGCTCTGGTAACTTTTACAGTACAGGCAGCCAACTTTACACTAGTGAACAGGCACTTTGATATATGTGTGTGTGTGTGTGTAAATTTTTGATCTAATGGTCACAAGGACATAAGTTAACTGATTTACATGCCAATGTATTTATTTCAAAGTGTGTGAAGGCTCCTGGCACCAGTTATTGTGTTAAGATTTGGTCACCACAAATCAGTGTTTCTTATCTTAGGCCTGAAACAGATAGGCCAAAAGGAGCAATTTCCAGCTGTTTCAGGGGTGTGGTATGCAGACAATGCATGCCCCCAATGCAGCTAGAAGCTGCTCTGAGGCTGCCTAAGGGAGTCCAAAGTCACCAGCAAAAGGAGTGGCAAAAAAACATTCCTTGCCAGTGGCTTGTTTGGGACAGCGGTGGTGGCCTGCTTCAGAAGTGGGCTGTCTGGTCGCCATGGTCTTGAGTCGACTGGGGGCCGATTGCAGCCACTCTTTGAAGCCACCCATCTGCTTCACCCCTTAGTTACACATATCCTTGTGCTAAGTTTCTTCCTGTATGATGCTCTTTGGAGACAAGAATCCAATTTTATAAAGCATGTATGTGTCATTACCAACCTCTACCTCCAAAATGATTCAAGGTAAACCTTACGCAAGGTGTGGTTTGATTCCTTCCCAACCTCTGCATTGTGTGTTCCTTCTGCACTAGTCCAACTGCATTCCCACCTAGGGGCCCAACTTGAAACTTCACAATGACTTCTAATTTAAGGTTTTTGAAGTTTTGCTTAATTATAGGGAGAAATGCTTACATTAGAATGTGGCATGTATGAAGCTGATAGATTCCTTCTTTTTATTTTTTAAAAATGTAATAATTAGAAAGTATTTGGACTCATGCACCAAAATCCAATGCCATTTCACCTAATATCAGAGATACACAAAGCTACAAATGATGGGACTTTATAGCACCAGAACAGGCTGGAAAACTGTTTTTGCACTTTAGAGCAATCTGTTTCCAAAAGACATCACAGATTTTGCCACACAAACAGGTACCTCAAAACCATGATGTATTTACATTTTGGCTATACAAACTCATTGTAATTCAAAGAGTTTTGGCACTAAAGAAAGCTGAAGAATAAAGTCCACAATACTAAAATACTTTATAGATTAAGCTCTATAATACACTCAATGATCATATCAATTTCTAATGCTGCCAGCGCATTGACTAAAACAAAACAAACCCCCAAACTCAAACCCATTCCATTTCCCAGACCACAATTCCTTCATTAGCAATGCCTTCATAATTTTAACATCAGTGTACCAACAATATTAATTTAAGGGAGAACCCTTCAATTTTCATTAATTGTATCCATTACAACTACAGCAGCATAATGCAAACAAACAAACAAACGAGCAATTACGTTTCTTTGATATATAAGAACATTAAAATATACACCTCAGTTTTAACTGGCTAAAATATTCTGCAGTTGGCAGAACCAGTAGTTCTTTGTACATTTACTTCACATAAGAGTTAGAATAAAGCCAATGAACCTTCCTGGGATCACTCTGCCATAGGAATTCTTCATTTAATAACATAAACCACAGAACAAGTAAGAACAGACACTGAACCTGAGTAAAACTCTATGGAAATAGAGGCAACCATTCATTCAGTATATCAAATATTGCACTTTTAAATATGTCCTTATCACATACAAGAACCCAAAATATGAACCAGACCAGGGAGGTCACTCACTCACTCACTCACTCACACACACACAGTTAAAGCTCAGATTGATACATGGCCCTTCTCTTCCTCTTAATGACAATTGCAGAGATCAGTGGAGGTGACAGTTATTAAGTGATAAATTTATCAAGTTCAGATTAATTGCTAATTACCAAGTTGGCATTCAAAGTTGCCAATGAGATGACTAATCAGATGGAAAGGCAACTGCCTGTTACTTATCTGCATACCATGAAACCAACATTATTACTCTCCTATAACTGCTTTGAATCCAGAGGCAGTGTGTGGTGATGCTGGACTTACTAGAGGCTACAGTTGACTGTCTCTCTACATAGTTTGAGCCGCCATGTCAAGTTATAGATAGCCAGTGCACATTTAGCAATCCTGCTTTCACAAGTACTGAGATATCATTTACCTGATATGGTCTGGACTAAACATCCTCTAATTTCAGCATTTGCTTTGAAATTAGCTTATTCTACAAGGCAAAATTATCGAGAATAATACTTGAACATTCACATTTTTAATGAGTTTGACATCCTGCCACTTCACTTCATCATCATTTTCCTTCACTTTTGCCCTTACTGACTTCAGTCATCTCTCCTCACTGCTGCTTAACCTGATTAACTGGATGCTCATGATTATGTTTACAGGCACCTTGGAAGCATAGTTATGACAGTAGACTAAAATTCCACAGGTCACTTTTATGTCAATAAGATTAAATGGCAGCAAGAGCAAATGAGGCTGAGGTCTAAGGAGGACAAAAATGGAGCTGAGAAGGGGAAATCAGCCAGAGACATAAAATGGCATTGAGAGAATGTAAATATGCTTGGACCAAATGGAACAAGAAAAGAAAAGAGGAAATGTTTTCCAATGAATATGAAGCCTGGTAATGTTTTACCATAGCCATGTAAAAAAAGCTCTATCCTTCATGGGTAACACAACTGGATACAACCAGAATATCACACAAGTGTTGTTGGCCTCACATGAACCTGTGAATTTACTCTGTAATAAAGTCTTGCAGATGAAAGAGAAATACAAGGAATGGTTGGCCACTTCCACAAGGGAAGAATCAAAAAAAACTATTCCACATAATAAATTGACATTAGTCTTATTTAAATGTTCTATTTCAACTGAAAATTTCAGTACAAAAATATAGCACTCTGATCATGGTGTCTTTAACAAAATAGCTAGAAAAAAGGCACAATTTGATAATAAAATATCCTATTTGCAAAAGATTTTTGTGTTCTGCTTTTAAAGAGAAAGAACTAACAGTCACTATTATGGAGATATTCATTAGTTAAAGAAACCAATACATGCAAACTAACATCTCTGGAACACTTAGAACAGAACCTGTGTCCAACAAATCTGAGCAAAATAGAACCAGTGTCCAACAAACCTGAACATGAGCCTGAACGTGATTTTTTTTTGTAAAAAAAAAAGTAATTTTAAAATTACCCAAGTAATTATTTTTAACGTATCTCACCATTTGATTGGTATGAGTTCATCTTACCAATAACATGAAGCTTCTCTGAGTTCTTCAAAGCAAAACCCCTGTGTAAAATACAGTATATTTTCCCTTTAACACTATAGAGAAACCACAGTTCCTATCAGGATTTTTAACATGTGCATATTCAAATCCATCTTTTAAAAATGGAAAATAAATCTTTCTCTTTAAAGATGCATAAAAACAGTGCATATTCCCTCTCCCATGTAATAGGCAGAAAGCAAGTGATTCCTTTGCAGTTATACATGGTAGCCATTTGCCTTCCCAGTGTGTGGTGATGGTGTAATGTTCTCATAGATTGCCATGGCATTTGTATTTTGATATATAAGGTCTGTTTTCTTCTCTTTCTTAGATTTAATAATGTCCAAAACACACTGGTTTAGGAAGACATACTGGTCCTACAAGGGAAGGGAGGGAAAAAAGAGAATGAAGAATTACCATAATGTTCACATGATGCATCATGCATGATCAACCAATTTTTTTTCTATTAAAAAAAACACAATTAAATATCAGTTCGATTAAAAGAACATAATTAAAACAGTTTAAAATACATTTAAAACACACACAAGATAAAAACAGCACACCACTTCCAAACACTGTTCTGTTATGTGCTTAAAAGGCAAAGGCCTGCCTAAATAAAAAGGTTTTAAACTAAATAAAAAGGTTTTAAATTACTGGTGAAAAGAAACCAGGGAGGGGGTCTAACCATGGAAGGGAATTTCACAGTCTGGGAGCAGCCACTGAGAAATCTCTTTGCTGTGTCCTCACCAAACATGTCTGCATGATAGTAAGGCTGAGAGAAAGCCTTCCCCTCAAGATCTTAAAACTTTGGTTGGCTTATACAGGGAGATACAGTCATTTAGATAGTCTGGACCCAAGCCATATAATGCTTTAAAGATCATAACCAGAA
The DNA here is from genome assembly GCA_020142125.1 of Phrynosoma platyrhinos. Taxonomy (NCBI): domain Eukaryota; kingdom Metazoa; phylum Chordata; class Lepidosauria; order Squamata; family Phrynosomatidae; genus Phrynosoma; species Phrynosoma platyrhinos. Next base: position 112,476,575 of record CM034701.1, on the reverse strand, counting down.
CTTTGAATTCTGCCTGAAAACAGACTACTAGCCAGTAAAGGTATTCCAACATGGGAGCGGCCTGGCCACAGCATTTGGACTTCCTGAAGTTCCAAAGAATTTCCAAAGGCATCCCCATGTAGATCGCATTACTGTAATCCAAACTGGATATAATCAAAGCATTTGTCACCATAGTCAGATCTGATATCTCTAGGAACAGAGCACTAATTTTAACTGTGCAAACACACGCCTGACCACTGCTCAAACCTGGGCATCCAGGTTCAGATCTGTGTCCAGGAGCAAGCCCAAGCAGTCAACCTGACACTTCATAGGGAGTGTAAACCCATTCAGCTCAGGCTGAATCCTTGTTCTCTGATCTAACTTATGACTGACCAGAAGCACATCTATTTTGTCTGAATGAAATTTAAATTTGTTCACCTTCATTCAGTCCATTACTGACAGCAGAAACTGGTTGAATTCCCCCTCCTTCAGGCGAGCCCTGTGATTGCCATATATGTATGTTTTATTAGTATTTTAACTGTTGTTTTAATTCTGTAACTTGATTTAATAACTTTTTAAGGGGGAAGGGGAGTATACTGGGTTTTTTTGTATGATGTTTTAATGTGTTAACCACCCTGATTGGTTTTACAAAGGGCGGTATATAAATAAATTTTATGATTATTATTATTAAACTGCTTCCATGGAGTTAGGTGGGAAGAAGAAATAGTGTCATCTGCATACTGGTAACATTGATCCAAAACACACTGCAGAAGTAATCCAGTCTGAGACCACTAACTGCCCTGGCTCAATGCTAGGGAATTCTGGGAACTGTTTTGTGAGGCATTTAGCCTTCTCTGTCAGAGAGCTCTGGTGTCACAATAAACTACAATTCCCAAGATTCCTTAGCACTGAGCCAGGTCAGTTAAAGCGGTCTCAAATTGGATTATTTCTGCAGTGTGTTTTAAACCACTGAATTCAAAGCTCCAGGTGACCCCTCCCAGAGTTTCATTTTATTATTAAACATCATGGGAGCTAGTACCAAGCCCTGAGGGGCCCCACAGGCAATGTCCAGGATGTCTTTCAGGCATCCCAAAGCACCACCTTCTGAATCCAGTCCACCAAGGAGAGCTGGTATCACTGTAGAACAGCACCCCCAAGACCCATTCCAGAGAATTGGTCCAAAAGGATACCACCATCAACAGTGCAACAGTCAGAAGC
>CM034701.1:112437298-112447483 GCA_020142125.1 Phrynosoma platyrhinos | reverse complement strand
AAAATACGGTACTTGGATTCTCAATACTTCATTCTTAATTGGGAAACAGCATTCTGAAAGTCAAAGGAGTACAGATATCAACTTATCAGCATATACTTTAGTTAATGTATTTCTTTGGGAAGTGTAAATTAGGTTAATGGACACTATAATGCAATCTCTCCCGTCCTTACTCATGATATTCCAGTCTAATTTTTAAGGCAAAAACTCTGTTAATCTTAGGGGCCTTTTTCTAACACAAAAGTCAACACACATTCAATAAATTACATTTGAAAAATATGCAGAAATTTCTCTTGCTTTGACCAGCAACATATTCTGCCCCCGCCCCGAGGGCATGAAAAGCATTACTGCATGTCAAAAGAAATATTGCTTTGGACACCTGGGAATGATTCAAAACTTATATTGGAAAGATCCTCAGGAGAAGAGGAATTTTTAAACATTGGGAAAAAAAAAGGGGGGGGGAAGAAAAAGAAAGAAAAGGTGAAAAAAAGAAAGAAAAAGCTCACTTTCTTATCTATAATGGATCCTCACTGGGATCTCTTACAGAATCCATTCCAACGGATAGACAAGTAAAGCAAGGTTGCGTTTTGGCACCACTCCTCTTTAACTTTTGTATTAATAATATTGTTTATCACATGAGCAATGACAAATTCTACCCCTATCAATTTGTGAAAGTCCCCCTGCTTCTATATGCAGATGATATGGTACTCCTCCCTTGTACTCAAATTGGACTTAGAAGACTTCTGACTAATCTGGATGCATATTGGTCAGCCAACAAATTGTCAATTAATTATGAAATGCCTAAAGTTGTTGTTTGCAGAGGTGAAACTAAGAAGCTCAGGCATATAGGGCAAAATAAAACAGAACAGGATACCTCGTATCATTACTTAAGTATGCTTCCAGCTCATGACAACCACATGTCACAAAAATCAAGGCTGAGCAGCTCATAAATGCAGTTCTTAAGTTTTGGTACAACACAGGAGAGAAGCAGGTGTCCCCAATTTTATATTTAATCAAGCAGAAACCCCAGCCGTAGGTGTTGTATGGATCTGGGACTGGTGCTTTCAAGTTGCTGTAGACTTGGATGGCATCCAAAACAGAATTTTAGGAACTGTCTTGGGAACTCCAATATACACCCCAATACAGTACTTGAGGCTGGAAACAAGATTACTATCCTGGTTCATAGCGATCTCTCAATTTATCTTTAATTTTCGGTTAAGACAGAAAGGAATGCCAGAAAAGCATGTAACAAAGCTAAGGGCCTCTGCAGACCAGCCCAAAGGGCCAGCCTGGGGGTAGAGTTGGGTGGGGCAGATGCACGCTAGCTGCCCCAACCTCACGCTGGCACCATCCTGACGCCACGCGCTGTTACACATGGTGCACGGTGTCAGGATGCAGCGTTTAAACATGATGCGCCGAAAGGGCACTGAAGAGCCGCAGTGCTGGCTCTTAGGGCGGCCTTTTGCCGCCCCTAAAAGAAGCGGCATTTTGCCGCTGTTTTTGGGGTGGCAAAAGGGAGGACTTGGGCCGCAGTGTGGGGTTGCCATGGCCCCGATCCGCCTCTTCCCAGGGCGGCCCAGAAAGATAATTTATCAGCGAAGTAAGAATTTATGTCACACACTAACAATATACTCTTACAAAAAGACTTTGTATTTCTTTAATTAGTTAAAATCTCCCCATGGTACAAATTATTTAAATACTGTCCAGGCCCAGAAGACTATCTGTTTAAAATTGAAAAGTTTTGTCTAATAAGGAAGATAACACTTGCAAGGTTTCAGCTATTGCCTCCCACAGTCTTAGCCAGCTGATTAGCTTACCATCTACACTACTGCTGCTGTGGTCTGGATGAAATTGAGGACCTTCCTCATTATTTGTTTAATTGTCTGTTGTCAAAGAGAATCAGAAAAAAATACTTTGAAAGGTTGTTATCTAATAAAAACAACTGCCCATCCACCAAAAAAAGAATTTTTGCTTTTTAATAGATTCTCATATTACTAGAAGAGCTGCAATTTTCTTAATGGCATTAGGTAAAGCCTATGCAAGTTATTATGAGGCATTCTCCTAAGTCTGCAGTTTTACTGCTTTATGCCTTTATTTTGTATATTTTGCATATTTAATTTTTACTGATAAGTTTATTCAAATTAGGAATTGTGTTTGAAATTTTATATTATACTTTATATATTTTTATTATTTGATATTTGTATGATCTCTTTGTTTTATATTGTGATGACCTATGGTTAAAAGCAATTAAAAATGAATTTAACTCAGGGGTGCTTTGATTTTGTATTCCTGCATGGCAGAGGTTAGACTTGATGGCCCTTGTGGTATCTTCCAACTCTATGATGCTCTTCTAACTGAACTGAATCATCACTATATTAACCTCATGCTGACAAGATATCCACAGAAACACAAATGAGAAGCAAGTTTAATACAGTATCTATTTGCAATTCCAAAAAATCATTTCTATATTATGGTTCTACCAATCAGCAGAAATGATACAATGATAAGTTGAGTTTTTAGCAGGCAGGTGTTACAGAGAAATAGTGCTGTTCCTCTGATGGTGATCAAAAGCAAGCAGGAATGATATTTGCATTCTGCATATATTTTAACTAAACATGGATTAATTGTTTGACTTTTTATTCTCTATTTTTTTAAGAAAAAAAAAAAGAAGAACATACAGAATTTTCAGTTCCTTGCATTTCAAGACAGGGTGGTCAAACTGGGTATGCAATATTTTTACCTGCAGTTGTGACAATTATTGCATATGCTGTTACAGGCCCATGACTTGAATCAAAGCTATCAAACTGAACTTTCAAAGAAGAGTGGCTGGTTCCTACAACGGTAGGGGGATCAGATGGAGTTGGGGGATCTAGAAAAGAAAGTAGTAGTCATGAGATTAAAGGGATAAGGGAAGACTGAGGGGAAAGCATTACTGTATTTTAAAAGAAAATACTCAGATCTCTTTTAGACAGTACTACAAAGAAACTGAAATACCTATTTGCTCCTCCATTACTTGAACAGACAAAGAACAGACCACCTCATGACAGCATTTATACATGACATTATTCCCATACTTTACCATGCAGGCCATAACCTGGCAACACCCACATCATTTGGAGCACTGGCATGCTGCCATTCAGAATCTATGGCAGTAACATGATGTGTAAGAGTCTCACAGTAACTGAAACTCCATATTACAGGTTTAGGAAAGAGAAGTTACTAAATATATGTTGAATGTAGTGTTGCTGTTTGTTAAGTTTGGGCCTGAACAGATTGGTAGAAATAATCCAGTTTAAGACCATTTTAACTGTTCTGGCTCAATGCTAGGGAATCATGGGAACTGTAGTTTTTTTCTGAGACATTGAGCCTTCTCTGTCCGAGAGCTCTGGTGCCATAATAAACTACAGTTCCCATGATTCCCTAGCAATGAGCCAAGGCAGTTAAAGTGGTCTTAAACTGGATTATTTCTGGCAGTCTGTTCAGGCCCTTTATTTCTGTACTGCATTTCTATACTGTCCACTAACCAAAGCTACATATAAGACAAACAAAGGCAATCATTTGCAAATACAGAATCAGCAGTTAACAGTGTAACTTTCAAAAGCTTTAAAGCTCCATATTTAAAGCCAAGTTGTACAAGTATGAAGAGAGGCTTTCTTAGTGGTTGTTCTACATCTGTGCATCTCCTTTCTAATTAAAGTTTAATGTTTTCTGGAAGAGCTGTAAGATTTTCTGGATTGCCAACCAAATTGGAGCCATTGTAGTTTTTGTGCAATTTCATGTTCTAATCAGTTATTTTATTTTTACTCTAACAATTCCAAAAGGCTGGCCATGTTATGTCTGTTGCATTACAAACAGTGAAGATTCCTGTGCACCTTAGGGACTTAACACATTGCTATATAAAATAATTAGCCTTTAAAAGGTGAGACAGGACTGTTTTAATTGCATTTTTCTCAGACTATTGTTATTCACCAAACTCAGAAAAGGATGGGATGGAGGAAATAAATTTCCACAACACACACCAATGGACCAATCGCTTCTTGCAATTTTTTTAAATAATGTTTTTTACTGATCAAAAGTATCACACATCCTAATTTATTTCTGTCAGTGCACAGAGGCTTTTATGTGGCACATATTTATGATGTAATATGCATATATAGGTGTAATGCCAATAGCAGTGTAATCTACAAATTGATGTCCACTATCCACTCTACAAAGACTGCTTTTGGCTTACCAGTAATACTTGTAAGGCATCTAATTTCTGTAGGTGAGCTCTCCTTTCCACATGAACGGGTTATAATTGTAACAGTATAGTTGGTAAAATAATTCAAACTTTTTACTGAAGTTTGGTATTCTCTGTTAAGCGTTTCCATCCAAATGTTATTTAAGACTTCAATTCTGAAACCTTCATACGTTCCATTTGGAGGAGTCCAGTTTAAAATCAATTCTGGCTGCTTGGTCACAGGTTTACAGACTAGTTCATCTACTGGTGCTGGATCTATAAGCAAATAGGAAGAAATTGAGTGATCACACTGACTGTTTAATTAACACACAACATTAGTATGAAAAGGGCAGCAGAGACCTGAAACAAATGGGCCAAAAAGTGCAGCTTCCGGTTGCTTCAGGGGCGTGGCTTACAGATGACGCATGCCCCTTGAGCAGCCAGAAACTGCTCTGAGCCCACCTAAGAGGTAGCTTTGGGCTGCCAGCAGCAAGAGCAGGGAAAGTCCGCTCTTTAATGACCACCCATTTGGGATTGCGGTGGTGGCTCACTTCCAGAGTGGGCCATCCTATTGCCGCAGCCCTACACCGATTGGGGGTCAACTGGGGTGGAGCAGCCAGAAGCTGCTCCAAGCCTCCAGTCTGCTTCACCCTGAAATGATAGAAAATAAAAACTTTCCAAAATGCCCCTTACCTACTTTATCTCTTTACATTTTATTTAATTTTTGCATCTACATTATGCTTTTACTTTAAGGAGTTCAAAATGGTGTATAAGTTTCTCTTCCTTTCCACACTGAGCTCAAAACAAATACTCTGTAAGGGAAAATCAGACTAACAGAGAAAGTGGTTGGCCCAAAGCCATACAGGGATCCTCAGAGCTCAGTAGGGACAAGAATCTGGACCTTCCAAATTTCAGTCTGGCACTATAGCCACTGCTCTACACTAATTTTCACATGTTACAACTTTAGAGCCTATTTATCCCAGCAAACCATGTGATGAAATAACATAATGTGGCAAAAAGCATGTTCACTACCTTTCAAGGACAAAAAGCCACTTTGAATTCAAACTCTTAACACCCAGTGGATGAATTAATTTGGGTTGCAATCATGTATTTACTTACTTCAGAGTAAGCTCTAATAAATTCAATGGAACTTGCTTCTAGGCAGACATATGCACTGCTAAATCAATGCTCTTAGTCATAAATGCACACCCCCAAAACACAAAAAACTAACAATACGGACTTCTTCACGAATACCAAAAATCGCGGATGCTCAAGTTGCAAGGTAAGCCCCTTCAGGTAAGCTAGTCTGATGGGATGTCAGAGGTGGGGAAAGAGGGCATTGGGATTAGGCCAAGGGTCATGCAGAGAGTCCAGTGAAAAGGCGAGGCCTGGCTGCAGGGTGGGACTCTGGGCTCCATTCAGAGCTGGTGAGGGCCGTGTGAGGAGCGCCACCATAGTCACACTCCTGGGGCAGCTGAGCCATGGTGGAAAAGTGGCTGGACACCCAGGCCATGCTATTGCTGACTCTGTTCAGGCAGAGGAGGAAGAGGGTGGGCAGGGAAGGGCGGGGCGGGGGAAAAACCAACCCAAGGTGGCCAAGAGAGGAAGAAAGAAATGGGGGGTGGTTGAGTCCTTGCACTGTCACTGCTGCTCTTTCTCTTCCTTCCTCCTTCTCCTCCTCTTACCCCCTGTCTCTGCTCTTTCTTTTCTTCCTTCCTCTTCCTCCTTCTCCTCTTCCCCTTGCTACTGCTGCCACTGTTCTTCCTCTTCTCTCCTCCTCTTCATACCTCTGTCACCACTACCCCACCTTTTCCTCCTTCCTTGTCCACCCCTCCCCCACGTGGACTTGCCATCTGCAGATGCTCAAATCTGTGGTAAGTCTGCAGATATGGAGGGTAGACTGTATCACTGGTTGAAGTATTTTCCATAGTAGGGCTGGGCAACTACTAGGGGTTGGGGTGTGTGGCTGCACTGGCCCTCCTCATATGACTTGGGTCTAGGTTATTTCAAGGACAGTATCTCCCTGTATGAGCCCATTAAAGTACTAAGATGATCTGAAGAGGCCCTTATCTCTCTCCCATCTTATGCTTGCTTGAGGGCCTTTTTGGTGGCTGCTCCTAGACTTTGGAACTACCTCCACAGAGGGACCAGGTCCTTGCTCTCCTTCCACTGGCACATCAAAACATTTTTATGCCACCAGGCTTTTACAAACTGATGAGGATCAGGCTTTCAGTGTGGTATAGTGCTGTTTTTAAAAGGCTGATTTATAGTTTTAATGAATTTTATTATTTTAAAGGTTCAATATTTTAACTCATATTCTTTAATTGTTTTTAACTCTTATATTTATACTTCTATTTTAACTTTTCTAAGGTTTTTGACTTGTATTGTTTTAAATATGTTGCTAGCTACCAAGAGTCTCATTATGAGGAAAAATATGCTTCCTCCAAGGAAACTGGCTTCTGATTTCCAGTATGTTTTATCCCTGGACCATCATTTATTCTGTAACCATCATTTATTTGTCTTCTGTGAACAATTTCTTGTTTGGTGGCTACACACCTTGGTATATAACAGACTTACTTGTACAGTGATTTACGCTGTTTGGACTTCCTTCAGTCTTGTTATTTCCTGCTACTGAATATATGCCAAATGTATAATTAGTACCAGGGGTCAGTTTTGAAATTTCAGCATTAGTAGTTGGGAATGTCATGTTCTCATCAGCTCCCCCAGTGATGTGTATCCTATAGGAATACTGAGGAGAAGCTATGTCAGCATTTTTCCATGTTAAGTTGATCACTGTTGTACTGACATCCGTAACATTGATGTTGGACACTGGGCTAGGCACTGTTACAAAAGCAAAAGATATATTTACTTATAGAGACACTTCTATACCATGTTTCATTTTTTTTTAAAAAAAGCAATTTAAAATGCCACAAGTGTTAAAAACCACAAACTATAATAAAAAGTAAAGTAACAATGAAACAGAAAGAATGCAAGAAAACATTTAAGACTAACTATGGCCCGAAACACACGGGCCAAAAGGTGTTGCTTCTGGCTGCTTCAGGGGTGTGGATACTGATGACGCATGTCCCAGATTGGCCAGAAGCTGCTCCAAGGCCATCTAAGGTGGCCCAAAGCTGCCAACAAAAGGAGCAGTAAAAAAAACACCTGCTTCTGCTGGTGGCTCATTTGGGACTATGGTGGCAGCATGCTTACAGAGCAGACTGTCCGGTCACTGTGGTTCCCAGCCAATCAGAGCCAGGGGCTGCTCCAAGCCACTGGTCTGAGTCAATCCTAAGTTACTGATCTTGAGAATGCCAGGGCACACAAGTAAATATTTTAAAAACTTCACACTGGGGTGTTGGCAATTCTGAGAAAAAGATACTACACACATTGTGGTACTTCTGATAGATTTTAAGAAAGAACTATGCCTGGAAATTTTGTTCAGCCTACACAGAAAATTAATTGACTATAGCCTTATCAGCTAATTCACAAACTGCAGGCAACTAAAATCAGTAAGGATAGATTTGCATAGAGAGACTGAAGATTAGCAGTACAGATATATATATATATATATCTGAGATGCTTGAACAGAACATTAAAAGGAAAAAATGTGACAATTTTTTAAATGAATGTAATTTGTTATGGTCTCAAAGTATTATAGACTAAACAGTTACAAATCTAGGTCTACATAGAGGCATAAAAGTGGAGAAGACCTGCTACCAATTAACCAATTTATATTGATTTGGATTTGAATCCTAGGAGGCTAGGTTTCATGTTGCCTTGTATCCCATTTTGGAAGATAAGTAGGATGTAAGTGCAATAAATAAAGCAAGCAAGCCCCTTTGGCTTCTGGTAAAGAGTTACTTTCAGGTTAATCAGACACAGGATAAATTCAACACCACAATAAATCAGAATTATAAGAACTGGCTCCTCTTGCCCAGCATAAGCAGTTAAACAAGTAGGATCTCTTGGCACAATGAATAGAGTGGAAACAATTGAGTAGCATGCACCCACATGCTTCTGATAATATCCAAATGTAACTATAAGCTCTTTGAGACAAATGGAAAATTATGATTCTTTTATTTACTTGAAGTTATATCCCACTATTCATCAATCATGGAATTGAACTTGATGGGTACAGGATTTCCAGGCAGTCTTCAAACCAGTTCCAAACTTTTACTTTAATAGGTTTGTTGTATAATGTGCTTTCAAACCATGGCAAAATACTTTGCACGCTGAATAGTCTATTTCTCTTAATCACAACAACTGTTTTAATCCAGCTTCTTGCCCCATGTTGTTCTCACTGGTTCTACCCTCACATTCCTAAGTGGAGCAGAAGCATGTGTGGAATCCTTTGACTGAATTATAATCCCCTCTGTGATCAAAAAGTGATCCATGTGTTCAGCTGAATGTGAAAAGAAACTCCCTTCACACCTTGACACTCATCATGGGAAGTTGGAGATGATTTGGAAAAGTTGCAAGCAGGATGGGAAGGCATGGACCAGATACACCTACTGCTGCATTATACCAACCTAACATTGCTGGCACAGATGGGAAGAAAAAGTCTGTAAGTGCAGCAGCCATGAGGAAGTAAGGCACTGGTGGACTGAACTGCTTGGAGCCAACAAATTTTTTCTGCCTTCTCTCATCACTATTCTGAGACCCTGGAAGAAATGCAACCACTAGCATAGCTTGCTAACAGGATTTCACCACTGCCCCAGAATATGGAAGTTCTATGACACTGTAACACCCGAATCCTACCTGCATCCTACCTACAATTTGAGATACTAGTAGTATCTGTCCATTGTTTGTGGCAAAGTAATTTACACAGAACCATAGAGTTGGAGGAGACCCCAAGGGCATACCAGTCTGACTAATAGAAATCCAGCACATCTCTTAATTTAATTTACTTACTTGTATAAGCAGTGGTATTACTTGCCTCTCCTACAGTATTATTATCAGCTGCTACTGGTAAGATGCTGAATGAGTACAATGTGCCAGGCTCCAGGTTGCTAATTATGACACTGGTGATATCAAAGGATTTAGTCCAGGATGTCCCATTTCCTTCTATAAGTACTGAATATGTGTAGTTAGATGCATGTAGGTCATCATTTTTCCATGTTAAATTCACTGTTGAGGCACTAAGATTTTCAATGTGGATGTCAGAAACTGGACTGGGTTCTGTTCAAAAAATGGGGGAAAGGGGTTGTATCTGTATTATTGAAGGAAAATTTCTCATTTTGAGCTGGTGCTATCAGAAATTAGTAATGATAAAAGAAAGGGTATTCTAGTTGTGTTCCAGTTCTACACATTTTCATATTTAACATAATTGAAAGGTATATAAATTACACTGGAAATGCAATTTTAATTTTAAATGTTCTAGTAAAGATACTAAGCACACTGTACTATAATGTATGAATGAAACCCTATGTTGTACAATTATTATTCAACTCAATACTATTTTCCTTCGCTATGAATTAATGGTACGTACTAAAAAAAATATACAGATTACAGATTTTTTTAAATTTTTGAAATTAAATTAAAGGGCCATAACGAGAAGAATTTATCACCAGTATTATAGTTTTAAAAGCAGAATGGAGAAATAAATCATTCAGGAAGGAATATTAAGAAAGCACTTGAGAGACTAGGACTCTTGACACAGAAGGACCAAATGTGTCAAGAGCTGGTGATCTTTCTTTCTGTCCCACTTTTAATAAAGGTTGATGGATTGTTTTGCTAGTCATGCAATGTTAGGGGCTATTTTGCTGATCATGAAATGTTTGGGGGATATATCCTCTATCAGTAGTGCCCTTCAATACTACATTGGGCAAACAGGCCAGTCTCTGTGTCTGAGGATAAATGTACAAAAACCAGGCATTAGGAATGGGAATACATTAGAAAAGGCAATGATGCTTAGTAAGGTAGAGGGCAGTTGGAAAAGAGGAAGACCACATTCCTGATGCATAGAC
>CM034701.1:112414646-112424680 GCA_020142125.1 Phrynosoma platyrhinos | reverse complement strand
GGGCCAAAATCATGGATTTTGATATGACCTGTGGATAAGTTGAGGGTATAATTTAGGAGACAGGTTTTAAAAAGTGAAAGTGGTGGGGGAAAAGTGAAGCTTGGTTTTCAGAGGAAATGCAAGGAAGAGGAGGAGGAGAAGCAAAGGTTTGGAGATCGGCTTGAAAGTGGAGGGAAAATGGGGAAATACAAAAAAGAGGAGGAAAGGTTTGGAGATAGGACTGAGAAGGGAATCACCACACACACTCACACTGGTGCCTTGTAACTCTTTTAGCAATTACTGCGGAGGTAAGGTGAGTGGGGCATTGGGACTTATTTTTAAAGGAGCTTTATGAACAATATTACTGTTGTTGTTGTTAATGTTAACTGCCCTCTAGTCGACCTCAACCCATGGTGATTGTATTGACCCATATATAAGTCAACCCCAGATTTTAGGGTCAATTTTTGGGCATACCTTTTTCGACTTATAGTCGGGTATATACAGTAAGTAGACTGATATGAATTCATGAGATTTTTTGATATCTGAAATCCATTTTCTTTCAGTCACTCTAACCATCTTTCAGTCTCTATTTTAACATAAAACATTATCCTTTGTCAGGTGCTGTCCTCCAAATGTAGCAAGGGAAGAAGTTTTAAATAATTTTAAATGGTGTAAACTATTATTACTGTATACCACCCTAATATTTTTATGATACAGAGTTTTGCTAAAGCATTTTAACAAATATATGGGACAAGATCCTAAATCAACTACTTAATTAAGTATACATAAGTAGCATCTCCTGCCCTGAGCCCTCCAATCCTTCTTCACTGGGCAGCAGCCACTGTGAGCCAATGGAGGTCTGTTTGCCTTTTGATCAGGATGCAGCCTCCCCCCACAATCTCTGGTGTGACAATCAGAAGCGGGGTCCCTGTCACAATTCCTCCTTGCACCACAAACTGTGAACAGGAAGGTGAAAATGATGAACTCTGAACAATAGAAGAACAGATCTCCATTACTGGTGAAGCAGGACTGGGGGACTTGTACAGTCATGGCAACAGGGAATGTGAGTATGAATCAGTTACGGATGTGTAACTCTAGGGTCTAAAACACACTGCAGAAATAATTCATTTTGAAGCTGCTTTAACTGTCCTGCCTCAGTGCTAGGGAATCCTGGGAATTGTATTTTATTGTGGCACCAGAGCTCTGACAGAGAAGGCTAAATCACAAAACTACAGTTCCCAGAATTCCCTAGCATTGAGTCAGGGCAGTTAAAGTGGTCTTGAACTGCATTATTTCTGCAGTGTGTTTTGGACTTAGGTTATGCATCCATAATTGCGATAATGAATTCCAACGAATATCTTTAGTAAGTATGCAGGTGACCATGACCAGTATAAATTGTAAAAGAACAAGCATGCCATATCTTTGCTTTGTTTACTCTAATTAATTAATTAATTAATTAATATACAGCCTTTCTCCCAGAAAGAGACCCAAGGCGGCTTGCAGATAAAAAACATTTTTAAAATGTCACAATAAAAATTTAAAACAATTTAAATTATTTAAAAAGTATTAAAATTACATTAAAACCATACAGAAGTTAAAAAGCAGAACTAAAACATATACCCCAGATAAAAGCTACCCTGCATGGCAGGGGGTTGGACTGGATGGCCCTTGTGGTCTCTTCCAACTCTATGATTCTATGATATGACTGTATATTGAAAGCCTGCTTGCATAAAGACGTTTTAGCTTGCCATTGAAAAGAAAGCAGGGAGGGAGGCAGTCTAACCTGCTGCAGAAGCCTGTTTGTCCATTTTTGTACAAAGTCAGTTTGTTTGTTTTTGTACACACAGCACTAGAATCACAGACATTAACTGGAGAAGCAGCAGAGGTAAAGTAAGGCAGCAGGAGATGGTTTGAAAAAAAGGGAAAGGAACACTTAATGCCAAACTGACATTAACATCTAAAATGATTGTTTATTATTGTTACAACTATTTATAGTATAATCTTCAGGGAAACTTCTAATTATTTTTTTGAGTATAGTTACATTGAAATTTAGGCCTATATTCACAATAGTAGTGTTGTACATGTTGGTTCATGTGTGGGAATATTCCATCAATTCAAGGACACCCTCCTCCTGCCCCGTGCTGAAACCAGACTACATGAAATGTAGCTTGATTTGGAATTCAGTCTGCTATGCATGGGTCTGAACTAGCTGAAGTAAAGGCAGAGCATTAAATATGAAAAATAAAAAAAAAGTATGCAGTAATAATGTCTGCAGTGTCATGGTTTCACTGGAATTTGTTAAGTTTTTTTGGCCAAGATTTGACTGCTACATTCATATAAACAAGGAGTGGCAGCCAGACAAAGCCAGGCTGGATCATATCCTCAGCAGCTCATGTATTGTGCTAAGAGACAAAAGTCAATGTCATCCTCTCAGGAAAATTGTTGAAAGAGGCCAAAATATTGTATCCCTTCCACAAAAACTGGCAGGCAAAGAACGTGTTTAGCCTCGGCCTCGCAATCATATCCATCTACAAGGAACTCAAACTAACACCTGTCTTCCTACATTAACATTAGAGCAGCCTGAGGACAGGGATCCAGATACCAGGAACATAAGAGATCCTTTGACTACTGACGGCTTCAGAATGCATCAGATATTTCTAATAAAATAACTGACTTGGAGTGGGGCAGTAAGGGTGGGAAGGAGATGAAATATCAGAGAATCCTGATATCAGGTACTAGTACAGACTGGTATGTATGTCAATAACCAGCTCCCTGGGAGTAAGTACTACAGACACCAGATACCAGCCAATACCTTGCTCCTGTACCCTGCCTGCCTTGGGACTGCTCCATTGTGCTCTTGTACCATGCCAACTTTGGGATGTGAATTTCTCAAGATCCTGCATTTCTGGGCCATCTTGATAACTAAATTGGTTCCATGGTTCTCAAGGCCCTTGCCTGACTTCAGTCCTGTGGAATTTCTCCTTTGTTTTTCAATGACTCTACAGTACAAAAATACATGGTGATTAGAAATCACATATCTGAATATACTTACTTGTATAAATGAGTGTCTCCTCCAAATCTCCCAAAATGTTATTACCAGATACAATTGGATAGATTTTGAATGTGTATGGTGTTCCAGGTTCCAAATTCCTAACTACTATACTGGCAGTATCAGAAGATTCATTTCTGGAAGTACCATTTCCTTCTATTTGTATTCGGTAAGTATAGTTAGAAGCATTTGGATTACTGTTGTTCCACTTTAAAGTTACAGTAATAGTGCTGATATTTTCAACATGGAGATTGAAAACTGGACTAGGTTTTGTTTAAGAGAGGGGAAAGGGATATATCTGCTTCAATGGAAGTAAATTTCTCAATTTTAGATGACACTGCTAGAAGAGATATAAAGGCATTGCAGCTTGGTTTACAACAGGGGTAGGCAACCTTTCCCCTTTAAGGGCCGAGGGACTTCAGCTCCCAGAATCCCAGGAGCTATTGGCCAACATGGGATTATTGGCCAACATGGCTGAGGCTTCTGGGAGCTGAAGTCCCTTGGCCCTTAAAGGGGAAAGGTTGCCTACCCCTGATTTACAAAAAAGCTCCCCTTTGATTCAGAGTTGTATCATTAAAATAAAAATGACTGAAACATACTTAAATTTCACACTTCTAATTGTAACAGTAAATGTAGCACCACAAGTGGCTGTATTGGTGTTATATAAATAGCTGCACTGGTTTCATCTCTTCAATGGTATATTCCTTGGTCTTTAATGAATATTCTGTAAATTTGCCTAGAAGCCATGTGATTGTTATTCTAGCATATAGTTTTATATAAATTTGAGTGTCAAGACATCAGCTGCCTTCTGTTACACAGAGTGAAGACATCTAAGATCTAACTAAACATCATAAGGAGAGTTTATTTGATGCCACTTATATCTTATTGGACAAAGCCAGTGCAGTGTAGTGGTTTGAGCACTGGACTATGAATCTGGAGACCAGGGTTCAAATCTCTGCTCAGCCATGGCAATCCACTGAAAACCCTTGAGCAAGTTACACCCCTCAGCCTCAGAAGAAGGCAAAAGCAAATGCTTTCTGAACAAATCTTGCCAAGAAAACTATCATAGGGTTGCCTTAATTTGGAAACAACTTGAAGGCACATAACAACAACAAGTTGGAATACACGAGATCCTTGATTTATTTGCAGAAAAAGAACAATTTATATTTATAATCCTACTCTTACCAGTTAAGTGCTCAGATCAGTATATGTTCAAATACAGAATAATAATATATACAGAACCATTTTTTTGTTGTCTTTCCAAGAATTGATTTGACTTTGCATGTTTTCATATTACTACGAACTGCATTCATTGTGTATTCATCTTGTTTGTTACATTATTTGCTGAGACAGCTCCTGGTAGTTTCATTTTCCTGCTATATCTATATCTATATCTATATCTATATCTATATCTATATCTATATCTATATCGGCATTGTTCCATGTATGCTTTCTTATTGGTTGTAAGTAGTGGCACTCTATTTGCTTATGTACTTATTCTTATTTAGTTGTTATCTATATTGATGTAAACATTATCTTCATTTATTTTGATATTCCTTATTGTTCTTTGTCTATTTTTGTGATGGTCTTTTGTGATTTAAAATATGCAAATGAGCCCATTTCACAAGCAGAAAATAGAAAAGACTTGGAACAGCTATTGATGAAAGTCAAGGAAGAACATGAAAAAGCAAAGTTATATTTGAACATTAAGAAAACAAAAATATAATAGAAGATAGAACAGCTCGGCCAAACTAGTATCTCAACGGGACCTGGAATCAAGCCGGTAATGCTGAACAAATGTGGAAGGTTGAGACCATGTAGCCGTCTTGCAGACATCAGGGAGAGGAACACCTCGAAGGAAGGCAGCTGCAGCCCTGGTTGAGAGTGGGCGCACACCAACTGGAGGAGGGTGTTTAGCCAGTTCATAGGCTAAGAGAATAGTTTGAGCAATCCACTTTGCAAACAGTTGTGAAGAAACAAGGTGGCCTTTCCTGGGTCCACTGTATCAAATAAACAACTTGTTAGTCAACAAGAACTCAGCAGAACGTTGAATATAGAAGGACAAAGCATGGTGAACGTCAAGGGTGTGCATAGTCTTTTCAAGGGGAGTAGAAGGATCAAGGTAAAAGGTAGGCAAAATGATGTCTTGAGAAAGGTGGAATGAGGATACCACCTTAGAGAGAAAGGAGATATCAGGCCTGAGGACAACTTTGTCTCTGTGAAAGATCAAAAAGGGCTTGTCAGAGCACAAAGTGGTCAATTCAGAGGACCTCCTGGCTGAGGTGATGGCCACCAGAAATGCTGTTTTGAGCATAAGTAGCCTCAGGGAGGTAGATCCCATTGGTTCAAATAGAGGCTTAGTAAGCTGTTTAAGTACTGAGAGTGACCAAGATGGAGCCAATGGAGGCACTGGAGGGTAGAGATAATGAAGACCTTTAAAGAATCTCTTCAGTGTAGGAGAAGTTAAGAGTTTTGAAGATGGCAAGCCGAGAGCTTAATTGGCCACAATGGCAGACAAATATACTTTGAGAAAGGAAAAGGCCACCCCCTGGCCACGGAGGTGAAGAAGGAAATGCAAGGCTGTAGAAAGCTGAACAGGTGAGGATGGCTCTGCTCTGGCCTCAACAAAGGCACAAAAGTGCTTCCATTTATAGGAGTATGACTTTTTAGTGGAATCTTTTCTGGAAGCTGAAAGGATCCTTAAAAGGTCTGGTGCAGTCAAGGGTGAATCCTTCAGGTTGTGAGATGGAGGCTGTGTAGATCTGGATGGAGGTCTGCACCATTGGAGTGGGAGAGAAGGTCTGGCCAGTTGGGGAGCCTGAAGAACCGGCCCCTGGACAGGTACAGGAGAAGGGCAAACCACTTGTCTCGGTCAGTAGGGTGCCACCAGAATCGCATTGAACCTGTCTTCTGACACCTTGGTCACCACTCTTGCCATGAGAAGTAATGGCTGGAAGGCACAGAGGAGTCGGTGTCTCCAGTTTAAAAGGAAGGCATCTCCTGGGGAATCTCTCCCTCGCTCCACCCTGGTACAAAACAGTGAACATTGAGCATTCTCTGGAGAGGCAAAGAGGTCCAGTTGATGAGTCCCCCATCGAGATGTGATGAAATGGAATGCCTCTGGTGACAAGGTCCACTTGTGCTGCAGGACCTTGTCTCAGCTCAGAGGATTGACTAGAACATTGTCTTTTCCAGCCAGATGAACTGCTATTGGGTAGATTAAGCATAGATGGCACCATCATCATAGCTGGAGGGCAAGCCAGAGGAACACAGGAGAATGAGTGCCTCCCTGTTTGCTGATGTAGCAGACTGTGGTGGTGTTGTCTGGGTCATGTACCACCCTGGGGTGAAGGTTATTTTTGAAAGTTTGAAAGGCCTTGATGACAGCCAGGAGTTCCAAGGCACTGATGTGCATCTGTGCCTCCGAGGGAGACCAGCGACCCTGGATGTGGAGGTCTTTGCAGTGGGCCCCTCAACTGGTCATGGGGGCATCTGTGGTGACCATCCTGGAAGGTTCCAGGGATTGGAAGGGCATTCCTTGGAGGATGTTCCCTGGAACCAGCCATCAGTGTGAGGCCCACACATCTGGAGGAAGAGTCAACTCTTTGGACTGCCTGTCATGAAGGCGGTTGAAAACAGACAGAAACCACTCCTGAAGAGGAGGGAATTTCATACAGGCCAGGTAAGTAACAACTGTGGTCGAGGCCATCAAGCCAAGAAGACGTTGGATATCTGTGGCTGAAAGGTGATGGAAATGAATTACAGTGTGGAGGTGTGACCAAAGGGCTTCTGCCAACCAGGTAGGTAGGTAGGCCCGAGTCATAACAGAGTCTAAGGATGTGCCAATGTACTCTATCACTCTGACCAGCTCCAGAATGGATTTGGAGGGATTGACTGTGAGACCCAGGTCGGTGAGAAGAGAGATAATATTGTGGATGTCCTGAAACAGTAGTGTGCAAGAGGATGACACCAGCAGCCAATCATCTAGGTAGAGAAATCTCTTGATCCCTTGAATGCATGCATTTTGTGAATACTTGGGGAGCGGTGGAAAGGCTGAATGGCAAGATGGTGTATTGATAGAGATGTCTGTCGATAGTGAACCAAAGAAATTTGCGATGTTGAGGCCAAATAGCAATGTGAACATAAGGGTCTTTCAGGCTGATCGACACAAACCAGTCCCCTTGGTGGAGGAAGGGAAGAATGGATTGGAGTGTCACCATCTTGAACTTGCGTGGAGTGATGTAGAGATTCACACCCCTGAGATCGAGGATGGGGCGAAAACTGTCTTTTTTCGGACTGTGAAATATTTGGAGAAATAGCCATCCGTCCTACACCTGCTTGGGATGCGTTGGGTGGCCTGCTTGTAGAGAAGAAAGGTGATTTCCTCTTGTAGATGAGGAAAGGATGGAGTAGAACAAAAGTTGCCAAGAGGTGGAGTACTTGAAAACTCTATGGCGTAACCCAGGCAGATGATGGTGAGGACCCAGGTATCTGTGGTGATTCGCCTCCAGTTGTTGTAAAAGCGGTGGAGTTTGAGAGATTGATGGGGTGGCAGGGGGAATTAGTTGAGAGAAGAGTGTTGCCCCCGTAGATCCGTCAAAACCAAGATTTGGAAGAAGGGGATTTTTGAGGATTGTTGTTGTCGTTGATGATTTTATGGATAGCATTGTCTGTAAGGCCACCTGGATGATTGATGAGATGAGCCATGGACTTGAGAGGAGCCAACAGAACAGGAACGTGAGTAGTTAGATGAAGGTCTAGACCAGGGGTAGGCAACCTTTTTGAGCTGGGGGCCGGGTTGCTGTCCCTCAGACAATTGGAGGGCCGAAGCACCATAAATAAATAAATAAATAACTAAAAATTTAAATTTTTTTAAAAAAATATATATGCATGCACACTCTCTCAGCCTCAGAAAAGCCATGGTAAAACCCCTGTGGAGATTTTGCCAAGAAAACCCCAAGAATAAGTAATAACAACAATAATCAATATCATCATGGCGGGCGGCGGGGCGGCGACAGGTGAGGGCAGGACCGGTCTGGGTCCGGTCCAAAGGCCTTGGGGGGCTGCATCCGGCCCCCGGGCCTTAGGTTGCCTACCCCGGTCCAGAGCAACACTGTTGTCTGTAGGGACGAGATTGTTGTTTCTGGCCAGTGAGGCAAGCCTTACATAAGGTGTCTAGAGACTCATCAATCTTGAGACCTTCACTTTCGAAGGGCAAGTCCTCAATCTGCTTTTCAGCCTCATCAGAAAAGTCAGTGGACTTCAGCCATGCGTAGTGATAGAGTGCTACTGTACTGGAGATGACTCTGGCTGCACAGTCAACAGAATGCCTGGCAGAATGAATTCGCTGGTTGACAAGGGAGAGCGCCTCTGTGTAAAAGTCAAGAGCAGTCACTTTTTGTTCCTCAGGAAGGCAAGGAATGAAGGAAGCCATCTTGTCACATAAGAACTTCTGATAGGCACCCATGCAAGCCTGCATGTTTCCTACTTTTGCAGCAAGGGCCACTGAAGAATAGAATCATCTTCCAAAGATGTCTAGGTATCAGCCTTCTTTATCCACAGGGGCAGACTGTATCTCGCCTGAGGATTTAGAGGTGGATTCCATAACGAAAGAGTTAGGTGTTGGATACGTGAACAGATAAGAAGCCGTATCAGGCTGTACCTTGTAGAACCCTTCAAGGCATTTGGAAGCAGGTGGAACACAGACGGCTTTGTTAAAAAAAGATGCATCACATCAGAAAGGGATGCAAGGAAGGGTAGGACAGCCAGTGTTACTGCCTTGCCATCCCCAATCTGGAAGACTGGGTCCCAGGCTGGTTTAGGCGGAGCATTCACTTGAAGACCAATTGGACGAGTCATGCATGTCACCACATCTGAAAAAAGTTGGACATCTTCATTTGGGGATTGAAGGCCAGTATCCTCCATTACTTCCTGAGGTGATTCAATCAAGGGAGAAGGGGACTTGGATGATGGTTCCGTGTCATAAGCAGACTCCTCTGTAGACTGTTGAGGCATCAGTGGAGTGGTAAATTGGACAGCTTACATAGTGGCAGGCATAACTAATGGAGCAGACATGGAGGACATAACTTGGATGACTGCAGGGATAGGTGTCAGCACAGATGTGGTAATGGGAGCAGGAGCTGTCAGTACCAAGGGCTGAGAAGGGCATGGTCATGGACAAGACACTGTAGCAGTAGTGCACAGTGGTGGTGAAGACACACTGTTATCCTGATGGTCTGGGCAGAGAAATGGAGATGGAGGCGTGATGGGTCTGAATTCAAAATGAGACTGGGAAGCATGATGAGTTGGAGAGCGAAATCGAGATTGGGACCGACAGTGTGCTTGGAATCGAGATGGAGAGTGGTAGTACAATTCTCTGTGATGGTATTGATCCGGTACGGAGAGTAGGACCTGTAGGAAGGATGTCACTCTCTCCAATATTTTTCAGCTCAGTAGCATTCCAAATAGGAGCAGAAGTAAAAGGCGAGCCCCAGTAATAGGGTTGATAAGATAATGCAGAGAGGTCCACTCAAACCTGAGATGGTGTCAGGGAGCGATGGGACTGTGCAGGAGAGGCTGCACGAGACCATGAGGCCAGAGGCAAAAATGAAAGCCTATGAGTCAGGATCAGAAAGGCAAAGATCTGTGACGATACCGAGGTCGGGATCGAAGGCAGTGGAGATATCATTGGTACAGTCGGAGGCATAGAGGAAGTGGTCTGGGAAGTTGGTATCGAAGCCCCACTTGATGCAGCTGATGTCAGCACCCCTCTGTGCCCTATTGTGTGAGGCACAGAGACCATGAAGAACCAGAATGACTAAACCAAAGCCATTATACTTTGGATATATCATGCAATGACATGACTCATCAGAAAAGAAAATAATTCTTGGTAAAGTGGAAGACTGTAGGAAAGAACAGAGATACTATGACAGGTAGATTGATTCAAGCAAGGAAGCCACAGACATACCGTATTTTTCGCCATATAAGACGCTCCGGCATATAAGAC
>CM034701.1:112401520-112413253 GCA_020142125.1 Phrynosoma platyrhinos | reverse complement strand
TACCACTGTATAAGAAAAGCATTACTAACAACGTGGAAGACATATACAAATTACATGTACACAAAAATCCCAGAATGGACCTCGACTCATGAGGCTTTTCCTAAAAAAGAAAAAACCAATACTGAAAATTGGATTACATATCATGATACGATAATAACAACAAGTAAGGGAAAAAGCTTCAAAACAATAGAAGAACTCCAAAAAACAGGCATTACAATATCATGGTTACTATATTTTCAACTTAAAGAAAGATTTTAAAAAGATCAAAAAAATAAAGGAATAGAAACGGAGAAAAAAGTATTAGAAAAAATACTAGATAAAGGGGGAAAACAGATGATTTCAAGAACTTATAAATTGCTATTAGATATAGAACTGAAAGAAGAGACAATAAAAGAAAGTGTAATAAAGTGGATGCAGGACCTCAATGAACAAATTCCATTGGAGGCATGGGAAACAACTTGGTCGAAAACTTTGAAATTTACCAAGGGAGCTAATCTGATTGAAAACTATTATAAAATGTTACACAGGTGGCATCTATCCCCTAATAGAATAGCCAAAATGAAAAATAGCAAAGAAGATCAATGTTGGAAATGCGAACAAAAGAAAGCAAATCTAATTCATATGTGGTGGGAATGTGAAGAGACAAAACAGTTTTGGGATGAAATTAAAAATAAAATAAAACAAATACTCCGAACTGATTGTGAATTGAAACCAAAGCTATTATTATTGAATATAACGGAAGATTTGAAAGGGAAATTATAGAAAGATGAGATAGGGATAGTATTGTACATGGTTACTGCTGCTCGTCTTGTATATGCTAAACATTGGAAAGAAACTAATAATCAATTGAGAAGAATGTATTGGAAAAGTATATGAATTAATGACAATGGATAAACTAACTATGATTCTCCTTTAATTAAAACATGAGTACATTATTTTAAACCAGCAGTTTTTAATGTTTTCTTTATCACAGACCCCCTTTAAATATATTTTGTTACCATGGACCGCCAAGACTTAACTCAAGATTTAAAACTCTAAACTCCATCAGATATTTACTGAAAGTTGCTAAATACTGATTTAAAATTGTGAAAAATGTGATGAAGGACTTAAAAAAAACCCCAAGCTGAGCAGACTAGCAGACTGCTAGAAATAGTGCAAATTGAGTCCACTTTAACTGCCCTGGCTCAGTGCTAGGGAATCATGGGAACTGTAGGTTTTTTCTGAGACATTTAGCCTTCTCTGTCAGAGAGCTCTGGTGCCACAATAAACTACAGTTCCCATGATTCCCTAGCACTGTCAGGACAGTTAAAGCGGACTCAATTTGCACTATTTCTGGCAGTCTGCAAAGGCAAGGAGATTACTGTACTACTCTTAAAGCTTTGCCACTTGAACTGGTCTGACTGCCTCCTGTTGCATTTTGGGGATTGTAGTTCAGTGAGGCCAAAGAGCTCTCTTGCTGAATATTCTAAATGCCCCTTCCTAAACTGTAAATCCCAGAATGCAACAGGAAGCAGTTAGAGCAGGTAAAGTGGAATAGCAACACTCTGCTCCTCTGTATTATTTGGCCATTAAAGATCTCTTTGATGTTATCTCCATTGATGTGTCACTAGTGATGTCAAGTGGCACAAGGAGCTGGGACTTTGTTGGGCATGTGTTTGTGCACTGATGAGATGTGGAGCAATCAAGCTTGCTTCTGATTCCTTCACCCTGTGCACTATTTTGATACAAATAGGTGGGGGAAGAGGATCCTGAAGGCAGACTTACACATGCACACAGAAACACATGCAATACACTCCCTTGCTCATAGTGCCAGCCAGTTTGCCCATGTGCCTATTTCCCTTCCCCTCCAGTTTCATGCACACTAGCTGCCCCAAAGCCTGTCATTTTGTGCAGTACAGTGTTTTTGCTCCAGTTGGAGAGCAGTGAGTGTGGGGAGGAGGGAAACACTCACACATGGGGTGACAGAAACATAGACATACTCACATGGATAATGCAGAATGGCGATAGTAGTGCCTGGGAGCCCCTGTCACACAGCCAAGCATGGCTTCAGGGAATCTTTATGAGGCATGGCTGTCAGGGCATGGCTGTGCTTTTCTTGAGAGCAACCAGTGAAAGGAGGCAGGCAGAGAGAAAGCTAGTGAGTGAGGAGGGCTAGGGCTGTGGGCACCTGTTTGGCCAAAGTGTCTTCTTGACCGGATCTTTTGGAGTTCTTGGAGGAAACAGAGCAGGAATGGGCAAGGTGAGGAGGGCTGGGAAGACAGAGGTGTGAGAGGGAGAAAGAGAGCAGGGAGGCAGAGCTATGCTGTTGCTGCTTAGGCTGGTAGGAGGGATGGCGCTCTCTCACTCTCTTCCTTCCCTCTCTCTTTCACAATCCACTTTTTAGATTAGTTGGATTGAGCCCAACTGACCTTCGGAAGGTGAAAGGAGAAGAACTGTTGGCCTGAGGGTGGAGATGCTACCCCGGGGCAGGTGTTCACAGGGCATAAAAGTCCACAGAAAGTGGTCTGGATACTTGCCTTCCTGGCCAGTCCTCTACCCAGTTGTGCCCAAGTTGCAAAAGGTTGTATGAAGTGAGTGGCATTGTCAGCTGTCCTCTCCCACCCACCCACCTTCCTTCTCTTTTTCCTCTTTCTCCCCTCTCCCCAATTCCAGAACTTTCTAGCCTTTCACCTGAGGGTTGATAACATTTCATCAAACCTTTGCAAACCCCCTGTGAGGACATCCTGGCCCCTGGGGATCCATGGACCATAGGTTAGGAATTGCTGTTTTAAAGAATATTAAACTGGAACAGCTGACCTGTTTAATTTGCAAAATAGTAAAACTCCCTCACAGAATTTCAAAATATGGAGCAAATGAAAAATATTTTTTGCATGTTTGTTTTACCTGTGGTTTTACTCTTTTTTAATTTATTTTTTAAAACTTTTTACAGAAAGCTTGAAAATTTGATGAAAGCTATGGATTCTTTCCCAAGAAAAATGCACCTACTATATACACTCAACTATTAGTTGACCTCATGTATAATTTGAGTGCAGGTTTTGGGGCTAAAATTATTGATTTTAATATGACTCATGTATAAGTCGAGGATAAAATTTAGGGGCATGTGACAAAAGATTTATAGGACGAAGCAAAGGAAAATGATGCCAAAGAAAATTCCAGCAGGCATAACTGTTTGTGTTCCCACTAAAGGCCAGATGAATGAGAGAGCAGTGAGGGGTCAATGCTTTCAGGACAGATTATACTTTTGCCTTTCATCAAGGGATGGTTCCCTTTTTATAAGAGTTAAAGTACAGCACTTACACTGACCTGTGGCTAAGTCGACTCATGTTTTTTGGGTAAATTTTTTGACTAAAATTTCTAGACTTATACATGAGCATACAGTTATCCCTCCGTTTTCGCAGACTTCAAGTCCGTGTCCTTTGCCCATTAGTGAGTGGAAAATAGAGGGGGATAAAATAGGGTATGTGCCCACAGATGCGCACTCTCATTCAAGCCTATGGGGCTTGAATATTTGCAATTTTCCGTTTTCACAGGCGGGTCCGGAACGTATACTCCGCGAAAATGGAGGGGCAACTGTATATAGTAAATACAATTCCAAAGTAACAGGACAGACATCGAAAAACAAAACCATACCCAGTTCACAGACCCTGAAGCCTATCCCTATCCACAGGAGTCCCTAGATTAAGAACCCTTAGTTTAGACTTATTTGCTTGCTGAATGCAACTCAATAGGGAAAATCTTCAATTGATTTCAGAGTGGAGTATAACATCCAACAAATATCAGTCCATATATGTAACAGAAACAAACCAACATGGCAAAGATAGAAAGCATTTTAATGATTATTACAGAATCATCAGAAGTTTCTTATTTATTTACATCCTACACATCTATGTCAAGATGCTATTCAGAGCTTTCTTCCATCCAGATACTTCCCAGACCCAGACTAGCTTACCTTTACCAAGCATCAAGTTCTTACACTATGCCCTTACACATAGGTCACCTTGTTTGTTATGAAAGCTTAAAAGCACAGTTCATTACTCAGGTTCATTAGTATGCTATTATAATAATTAAAGGAAGGAATGTTTTCATTCATATTGAGGGAGAAACAAGCTGTATCTAAGAAGAAGGTATGGGAATTTCCTGAGATAATAGTTGTTCTAAGAAGCCATGGCAATACTGCTTCAACCTGCTGCCTATAGCTGTTAGAATGCCAGAATCACAATTTGAAGGGGATAATGACTATATTAGGAAAGAGAGCATATAAATTGCTGCTTTTCACTGTGGAGCTCAGACCTGCTTTTTAAAAAGAATATCAAATTAACATAGTTGATTAGAAAAGCGTTTAATATATTCAAATACTACCACCTCTTATTTCCTGTACCTCAAGAGAGTATATTTTGCAAACTTGTCCTTATTAACACCTTCCTAGAAGACTGCTTTAAAAGATATATTTTGGTTTTTCTATAACACACAATAATTCATTTGCTACCATTTCAAAATTCCCATTAAAATTGAAAGGACATAAACTGAGCTCAGCTTCCTATGGATACCTCTGTTGGTGTACTTGGTAGCTGAAAAGTTGCATTCCACAGAATTTCATGCGCAGCAGGAAAGACTGCAAGATATAATGTCATCCCAAATACAAGGAAAATACTGATTCATCAATGGATCCAAATAAGCTGCCTTGGGAGGAGGATGTTTACACATTTGTGCCTGCCCATGCAGCACCCTTCTGACTGTGTGAAGTCCAATAAAGAAGGGGCATGAAACCTATTTTGACTTGTGGATCAATCTTTCTAAAACATGCAGACTGGAAGACCTGTGGCCCTCTAGATGTTGTTAAACTCAATCTCCCATCAAACTTTGCCAGCATGGCCAATAGTGAGGCATGGTGGCAGCAGTGGTTTATCAACTTTTGGAGAGCTCAGTCTTTGACATATGTATTAGTGGAGGTGTGGGGTAGAATTGATTGAGCAGAATACAGATTCTGGAGTTAGAGTAGTCAGTATAATGAACACTAACTCACAGCACACCTGCTGTGAAAAGGGCAAATTCTCTTTCTTTTTTAGGAAAGAAGTCAGACACAAAACTGCTAATGTTGTAATGCCTTTGTATAACACTCTGGTGCAATAAAATGTCCAGTTCTAACCACTGCACCTCAAAGAAAATGTTGAAAAGAGAAAAAGGGGGACAGACACAAATAATGAATGAAACAGGGCAGCTGCCCTATGAGGAAAAGAGCTATTTAGTTTAGAAAACAAAGTAATGAGGATAGAAATGCATAAAATGATGCATGATGTAGAAAAAGTCAGACCCCCCCACCCCCGCCCCCCAGATAAAAGCAGATTTTATTAAATGAAGTTGAACAATCAGAGATTTAGGACAGCTAAAAGAATGTATGGCACACTGCACATATTTAAACTATGGAAATTTCTAAAGCAGTGATGGCTGCAAAGCATGGCTGCAAACTTAAAATTTAAAAGGTGATTTTAAAAAATGATTGAATGATAAAGGCTATCAATGACTACTAATCATGAGAACTGCATACCACCTCCAGTAATGTGTGCAGTATGCATCAGAATAGCAGTTGAAAGGAAATCTTTATATATATATGTTTTAAAAAATGCCACAGTGAATATGTATTACCACACAATTTAAGGACTTACTTGTAAAAATGATAATCTCCTCTGGGTCTCCAAAAGTTTTATTATCAGCTGTTACTGGATAGATTTTGAATGTGTATGAAGTTCCAGGTTCCAGGTTCTTAAATACAATACTGTTTGTATTAGAAGATTCAATCCTGGTAGGAATGCCTCCTTCAATTTGTATTTTGTACATGTAACTAGAAGCATTTGAATCATTATTATTCCACTTCAAAGCTACTGTGATATTAGTGGTATTTTCAATATGAAGATCAAACACAGGACTGGGTTCTGTTTTGGAAAGAGAAAAGAGGTTAGCACTGTGTGTGAATGAAAAAGTTGTCACAGTATTAAATCAGTGTTGCACCAAGTCTTTTGAAGCAGGTACAGCATTATTGCCATTTGGTTAGCTAACATTTTCTTTAAAAATGTTCATCACAACAAAAATACAGGTGATGTTGTTATATTCAAAATCATGTTTCCATCATCTGTCTTAAACACCTTCTTCTTATGTGTTTAGGGACTTTAGGGAGAAAGGTGGGATTGGTTGCAATACATAAATAAATAAATAATCTTGTTTGAGAGTAAACTAGGCGGCTAATGAAGTTTTATGAGACAACACATTGTTGGTGTTAAGATTTTGGCTGGGCATGGAGAAATCAGGCTCACATCAGTTTCAAACCAGTTCTGTCAGTCCTCTGCAAATACCAAGGCCAAATGATGGGGCGCGCGACATGGATTGGGGAGTTGCACTGACCCCATGAAGTGTTAGAATGCTGCTCCCCTGTCGTTCCCTACCCTGCCACCCCATTTAATTATGTTTTGTTCTCTATGAGCGGGGGGGGGAGCACAAAATTTCACTACATTTTTGGCCCTGCCAAACTATTTTAGGCTTATGAGAGATCTTTTGCTAACCAGGATATTCAAATTTCTGGTTTACTTCTTGATTAGAAAAAAGGTCTCTCCTGGGCGTAAAACATCTGCAGGAGGGGAACTGGGCAAAACCTGAAACCCCATGACTTCTAGGCATGGGGGATATTTTGAGCGCAGGAGGAGGAGGAGGAGGAGACAATGACACAGCAGAAGCAGCAACAGCAACAAATAATCTAGACCACCATCTACATTTTCCCACCACTGCTAAAATGTAACTCATCCATGAGTCATCTGTTGCATATGGAAGAAAGGGTCTCTAACAGTAAGTCTGAAATATCAAAATGACATGGAATTTACATTAACTAACAGACTAAAAGGAGAAAACAAATACACTGAATCGTTAAATGATTTAATAAATAATTAGGTACCGAAAAGCTACAGTGCTCTAGTATATTACAGATTTCATATCCTAAATCTCCATATTGTGAAACTAGAATATACCTTTTCGGTGAACATAGAATCACAGAGTTGGAAGAAACCACAAAGGCCATGCAGTCCAACTCATCCAAACCCAGCATATCTCTTAATTTAATTTACTTACTTGTATAAGCAGTGGTATTGCTTGCCTCTCCTACAGTATTATTATCAGCTGCTAGTGGTAAGATGCTGAATGTGTACAATGTGCCAGGCTCCAGGTTGCTAATTATGGCACTGGTGATATCAAAGGATTTAGTCCAGGAAATACCATTTCCTTCTATAAGTACTGAATATGTGTAGTTAGATGCATGTAGGTCATTATTCTTCCATGTTAAATTCACTGTTGAGGCACTAAGGTTTTCAATGTGGATGTCAGAAACTGGACTGGGTTCTGTTCAAAAAATGGGGGAAAGGGGTTGTATCTGTATTATTGAAGGAAAATTTCTCATTTTGAGCTGGTGCTATCAGAAATGAGTAATGATAAAAGAAAGGGTATTCTAGTTGTATTCCAGTTCTACACATTTTCATATTTAACATAAACATTGAAAGGTATCTAAATTACACCGAAAATGCAATTTTAATTTTAAATGTTCTAGTAAAGATATTAAGTAAGCACACTGTACTATAATGTATGAATGAAACCCTATGTTGTACAATTATTATTCAACTCAATAATATTTTCCTTCTTTATGAATTAATGGTACGTACTAAAAAAAATACAGACTACAGATTTTTTTTTAATTTTTGAAATTGAATTAAAGGGCCATAATGAAAAGAATTTATTACCAGTATTATAGTTTTAAAAGCAGAATGGAGAAATAAACCAATCAGGAGGGATTTGTAGTTTAGTAAGGCCTAAGACATCTCTGGCTGAGAATTGTAAATGCCCCTCCCAGGACTGTACAGGAGGCCGCAATAGCAGTTTAAGTGGAATAATAGCACTATAACAGGATAGTGTGATATTGTCACTTGTAAGAATCTAGAAACACATCAGGGGCATATGAGGAGGATGGACTTATCCACATATAATGCCACAATCCACACTGCAAGCAAGACACTCACACTGCAAGCAAGATAAAAGGGGTCACCTTTCCATTTAAAAGCTAGGAGAGTATTTTGATGGGAAAGCATAAAGAAGCATTGAGAAGTAACAATGAATGGGACTATATAGGTTGGCACCAATTTGGGTAAGCCCAGAAAATTATTTTCTTGCCTGGTGGGTCCCTGGGGTACCTTTCAGGGGTCATATTACTGACTGTACGGTTCATTCTAATCTCTATGTAGAGAAAAAGGTCTACCGTTGGAATGGGTAATATTACTTCAGATTCTATCCATCTCCCCATCCAGCTCTGTAGCAATTTCCTCCATGACAACTGGGGTGTGAGGGAGAGAGATGTGCAAAGAATGTGTCAAGGTAATCTGGGAGAGGCTTGCTGAACTTTTCTGGGCCTTAACCATTCCCTGAAACTGATTGAGTATCTATGCCAGTCTTAAAGCCAGCACAGATTAATTGTGATACATTCACCTTAGGGTCACCATAAGTCAGGAACGATATGAAGGCACAAAAGAACAACAAATTCTGGAAACTCTGATTCTGGAGCTCTCTGAGATAAAAGTCAGGATTTGTTCTGCCTGACTGCAATTCTATATAGAACCTATCTGGAATAAATGTCATCAAACTTAATTGGTCTTACCACTAAGTAAGCAAAACTCATAATTGCAATTTTATATTTTATATGATATGGAAAGGATAAGAAATATAACTCACATAACAAAGCTATCTGGCTACAAATTGCTACAGAGCTGTGTTTACCCTTAGAAGTTAGGGTAAACTGGCTGACAGAATGGGTTTTTATGCTGCAATATTTAAACAGATTAATTAGGAAGTTGTTTTTTTTTTTAAACTCAGCTAAAGCTGTGTTCTTAAACAGGAAGTACATTTTTAAATTGTTTTTAAAACAGAAAAGGTAAAATCGTATTCAATAGCTGATTATGTTCTGGCTGCCATTCCAGATGGGAAACAGAACTGTGTCTACATGCAGCCTAGCTTTTAAGACTTAAACCAACCCAATGGGCTATGAGCAAATGGGAAACTGCTTTCATAAGGAGGTGCTTGGTGTTGCCTTATCCAAGTGTATAAAAAGTACAACTGACAGAATAATGCTCCAAAAGGAGTTATACATGCCAAGCATTTATAAAAATGGAAATAGTATTCACTTTCCCTTAACACAGGAAGGCACTTCTTCTGTGATGATGCCTGCTACAACACATGCTTGTCACATCTTAAAAAAAGGCTACCCTCCTGTTACACATGATAGTGTAAATGAGACTTGCACCATTGTAATTCACTTTTTTTGGTCACTACACATGGCAATCAAAATCCTCTTCAAACCCACCTTATGCAGCCACATCAACACAGCCATTTATCAGCGGGGACATGTCCAGCCAATTTCCTGCAGCTGAATGAACTGCAAGGATGTCACCTGCAAGAACCTCTCAAATGAAGTATGCTTTTGACATCCTAATTAGACTGCTTAGCTGTCTTTGCAAGTCATGCTGGCCATACAGTTGGAATTGAATATCACATACATGAGAAGCCCAAATGATTTAATATGTTAAAAAAAGGACTCCTTATCAGAAATCATACAGAATTCACATATGAATTTACAAATCAAACAGAATTCACATATGTCTCTTTGAACATCTAGCACACTTACTTGTTGTAATGGATCTGCAGCATGTGTCAGTAGAATTCGTAAAATAAATAATATACTCTATACCAGAATCAAGTCCAGATATTGAACTATTCCCTAATGGAATCTTCACTTCTGTTCCATTAGCAAAAGTTATATTACTTATTTTAAAGTTGGTAGGTAACTGGATTTGAATTTCTGTTGTTGATATTTGGACATCATTTATAGAACTGCATTCATCGGAACCTATACAGAAAAAAAGAGACAATAGCTACATTCCTTTGATGTAACTAGACTTTCCACTACTAAGTATTATAATACAATTTTCTTTTTGTTTCATTATTAATATCAAGCATAGGAAAAATATCCTACCACTTACATGAGCTCTGGACAAGAAGAAACTTTTCTGAATAGCACAGGAGTGACAGTGCTGGTGTGTGTGTGTGCTGTTCAGGCTCTGGGACCCAGAGTTGACAAGAGACTAAACTTACAATTGATGCAATGCACAAATACTGCGACAGGGCATTTTCATGGCCGTGGCAGAGAAAAGGAAAGGTAGGGTCCTAAGTGAAAAGAATGAGCCACATTCTCACTCACCTTCTGTTGCTTGAAACAAGGAAAGATTAGGTTTTCTACAGGTACTGAGAATGTGTGGAGATTATACTATGAACAGACTGTAGCCAATGTGGCAGAGCTAGTCAGAGCAGTCACATTATATCTTTGCAGATCTACAAAAGCAGCGACAGGCAACCTTTTTCAGACCTGGGCCGGTCTGCTGTCACCCAGGCTACCGCGGTGGCCGCCGTAGCACGTGCGGCTCCAGCTGCCACGGCACATGCCGCGGCCGCCATTTTGGAAGTCAAAATGGCGGTCACGATGCGTTTGCGCATGAATACTGCGCATGCACAAACACATCACGACCGCCATTTTGACTTTTAAAATGGCGATCGCTGCGAGCGCACCTGAAAACGCGCTCCGGCGGCGGCAGCGCGTGGCGGCAGCAACCTCCGGCCCAGGCCGGAGGTTGCCGGTCCCTGTACAAAAGTAAACTATTTGATATTAGAAGCAGCATGCACTCTGATATTGGAAAACTACTTAACACTACTTAACCTCAGATAAAAAGTTAACTGCACTTATTGTATTGTGTGACTGGTCGGGGGGGGTAGGCCATGGAGTGCAGGGTTTTAGGAGCATTTATACAGATATGTTACAAGTGATAATTTGTAATTGCCTATCAGACATAACAATGAAATGTGGATAACATAGTAGAATGGTACTTACAGACAGCATCCACTCTTATCTGTAAAGAAAATGAAGACAAAAAGAGTAAAGCAGTATTAAAACATCTGTACAGTATCATATATTTGTATTATTAATGTATATCAATAGTTAACACAGCCATGTTGACATAAAGTAACTTGATTAAGAGCTATAGTTTTGTCAACAAACTCACAAAAATGTTAGTCTCTAGACCCAAGAGTAACAAATATTATTTGATATCCAAGGACAGCCTGGATCTCAAGGGAAGTTACTTTTCTTTTGCTAGTGGAGTTGGAATTTTATTATCTGTCTTTTATTCCCTTTTGTCCCCAGTACCCACATGGCCAAGAAAGGGAGTGACCTCTGCCTGGATTAGCGTCCCTCTAGACCAGTGGTTCCCAACCTGGGGTATGCAGCAAGACATTAAGGGGTATACAATATTTCTTTTAGTAATGATAGATCAATCAATACTGGAGTAAGTTGAGAAGGAGGAGCTGCTGCTTCCTGTGGGCATGCGTTTCAGAAAGCAAAGAAACAATAGCTGATAACAGGGTAGGGGCAGTGGAGCATCAGCTCAATGTGGTGCCATTAATTGGGCGGCTGTCTTCTCTGAGTCCACCTTTCCGTTCCCTCCTCTATGCTCTCACTACTTCTTTCCACCTCATGGCTAGAGAGGGGAAGATGGTGATGATTGGCGGAGTGAGGGATGGAAGCAAGAGAGGGAAGCAAAAGGAGGTTGGGGAGGGAAACTCTTTGTGGCACCTGGCACCAACTCTTGCTTGTGGTAGCGC
>CM034701.1:112367722-112382805 GCA_020142125.1 Phrynosoma platyrhinos | reverse complement strand
ATTCCTGGGATCAAACATTGATAGAAATGGGGACTGCAGTCAGGAAACTTTAAAAACGTAGAACATTAGGAGTGCCTGCTATCAGGTTCGGCTGATATGCCAACTGAGCCCTTTCCTGGAGGTTAGGGACCTCGAAACAGTGGTACATGCACTGGTAATTTCTCGTCTCGATTTCTGCAATGCACTCTACATGGGAATACCCTTGTGCCTAGTTTGGAAACTTCAACTGATACAGAATATGGCAGCCAGGCTGGTTTCAGGTAAAACCAGGAGAGACCATATAATACCTGTTCTAAGATTGCTTCACTGACTGCCTATTAGTTTCCTGGCACAGTACAAGGTGTTGGTTATTACCTTTAAAGCCCTAAATGGCTTGGGTCCAACCTATCTTTGAGACCGCCTCCTTCCGTATAATCCACCCCACACACTAAGGTCCTCTGGGAAGAATTTATTGCAACCTATAAAAACTAGATTATCTGCAACTGCTCAGAGAACCTTTTCAGCTATTGCTCTCAGACTTTGGAAAGGGGTTCCGGATGAGATCCGTCATGACCACCTTAAACAGCTTTTAAAAAGCTGTTAAGACGGACCTCTTCTGGCAGGCCTTTCCTGAGTAGGTAACTAGTCACCAAAAATACTTAAGCCTGTCCCTGATGTTCGCTATAGCCATTTTAAATTATTTGTTATTTGTTAATTTTTAAGTATGTTTTTATATTTTGTCTGTTTAATTGCATTTTAAGGGGGGTGGGCTATTGGGGGAAGGGATTCTTTGTTTTATCTTGTAAGCTGCCTAGGTTATTTTTACAGAGAGGCAGGATATAAATAAATTTTATTATTTTATTATTATTAGGAATTCAGAAGAAGACTAAGGGCCTCTACAGATGGCCTGTTTTGCGTGGCTCTGGGCCACCTCTGCTAGCAATGGATTGGAGGCGTGGCAACCCCATGCTGCAGCCCTGATCCTCCCTTTTGCTGCCCCCAAAAGAGCGGCAAAATGCCGTTCCTTTTGGGGGTGGCAAAAAGCCGCCCTAAGAGCCGGCGCCACGGCTCTTCCGCGCCCTTTTGGTGCAGCATGTGTACACAGTATGCCAGGACGGCGTCCTGACACCACATACTGTGCAAATGGGCACACAGCATCAGGATGGCGTTGGGGTGGCCGGCGTGCAACTACCCCGCCCTAACTCCACCCCCAGGCTGGCCCCTTGGAATGGGGAGGGTGGCTTTGAAAGAACTAGAAAAGATTCTAAAATGCAAAGATATACAACTCAGCACAAACGTTAGAATCATACAAGCCATTGTATTCCCTATTACCATGTATGGATGTGAGAACTGGACAGTTAAGAAAGATGGTAAGAAGAAAATTGAGATATGGTGCTGGAGAAGAGTGCTGAGGATCCTATGGACAGTCAAAATGACAAACAAATGGGTCCTAGAACAGATCAAATTGGAAACCTCCCTGGAAGCCAAGATGACCAGATTGAGGCTGTTGTACTTTGGACACATCATGAGAAGAGAGGACTCATTGTAAAAGACAATAATGCTGGGAAAGGTGGAGGGAAGTAGGAAAAGAGAAAGGCCACATGCTAGATGGATGGACTCTATTAAGGAGGTCACGGGTATTAAGCAGTTGCAGGAATTAAGCAGAGCAGTGGAAGACAGAGGGTCTTGGAGTTGTCTCATCCATAGGGTCACCATGAGTCGAGGGCAATTAACAACAAAACCACTGAAGAAATGTTGCATTATCCTCTGAGCCACCCGTTACTGCAAATGATTCCAGGTCAAACCTGGATTTTAGTCCTGGAATCACCCAGAGTCTGACTTGCTTTTTAGGATGCCTAGTCCCTGTACTTCCCCATTTTATTGTCTATCACCAGCCTATATCTATCTGCCTGCCTTCCCAATCCTGCCCTGTGCTAGAACAGCTCAGCATCTCTCATCTCAGGGTAACCTCAGATCCCATTTCAGACTAGTGCATCTATCACAGTTACTGGAATCCTATTGATTAATCCCAAATATAGTAAACCTATTTAATCAATTGTTGACTGGTAAGTCAACACATAGGTGAATCCCACTGACTGAATGGGTCTACATCGGATAGGGCTAACAAAAGGATTTAGCTACCCATGCTTAAATACCAAGACAGGCAGTAATTTGACAGTCCCAGAATGTTTTTGTTTTAATAAATGTAACAAGTCAAATTGTTGACTTGTGGCTAGAATTTAAAAACAGAGAGGAGGGCAAACACAGGAAGAAAAATATCCTTTGAATTTATATCTTGTTCTTTCTCAAACAGCTCAGTGTGGCTATATAGTTCCTCTGCCATTTGTCCTCAAAAATTCATATGAAGAAGGCTAGGCTGGGTAATCCAGGAATACCCTGTTGAAAGGGTTTCAAAAATAGGTTTCTCTGTTTTAGGTTCTATTTCCTGCATCAGTCCTTCCCAAACCAGCACCCTCCAAATGTTTGACTGCATCTGTAGAATACTGCACAGGGACAGAGCTCTATCTGTACAATAAAGGAAACATGAAAAAGCAAATGTTTTTAAAAAGCAAAAGTAGCCATGACAGTCCATATGAAAACTAATCTAAAATTCACAATTGGTCAATAGGTTTGTTAGATCAAAGACAAAAATGTTTTAAAATAGTAATTTTAAAAAGCATGACCTCTGACTATACTGGGAATCAAATGCATACAACTGTATATGCCAGGGGTAGGCAACCTTTCCCCTTTAAGGGCCGAGGGACTTCAGCTCCCAGAATCCCAGGAGCTATTGGCCAACATGGGACTATTGGCCAACATGGCTGAGGCTTCTGGGAGCTGAAGTCCCTCGGCCCTTAAAGGGGAAAGGTTGCCTACCCCTGGTATATGCGTCACCTCTGTGAAGATACTGAAATCGTTGTGTATAAGGCAGTGATGATATACCTTTTAGAGGTGGAGTACCCAACCTAAAAGAGAGGCAGCTAAAAGTCGGGGAGGGTCAGGAAAGAGGCAGAACAGGCGTGCGCCTCTTCCTCCTCCCCCCCTGCACTATCCCTAGCTCTCAGCTGCTTCTCAAGAGGTATCTGAAGGCCTGGGACGGCTGGGAAGGAGGAGGAACAGGCACACACCTCTTCCTCCTCCTCCTCCCTGCCCTCCATCTGCCAGGGGAAATGGCTTCACGTGCTATCACAGGTACAGGGCTTCTTTTCTCTATGTATTCCTTGCACTCTGAAAGAGGCTACAGGTAGTCACCAATAAACCTGATCAGTTTTCCAACACACAAGTTCCACCACAGCAGGCAAAATCCGATATTTCCTTTTTTATGTTTGGTTAAAACACCAACTTCTCACTCAGAAAGCAATGTGTCCTTTTAATAGAAGTTTACTATTACAGGGGTGTTTGGAGAGTATACACAACATGGAAAACTAAAAAGAAAATCCCAAATGAAAACTGGATGGAAGGGGGGGAATCTCTCTTCTGGCAGAATTCTATGTTCTGACCTTTCCATGAACTCTAAATAACTAGCTCATAATTTCACAAAGCTTTTGGAATGGAAAGCATGTTGCATGATGCTAAAAAATCTAAGCCTCTGATTACTTTTGTTATGTAGCCAATGGTCAGTTAAAGCAGACGTGTTTAACCAAGTATTTCCCCTCAACTGAGCAACTTGTGTACTATACAAAACTATGTAACACTGTATTTTTACCACTTGCATATAGATTATACAATTCTATATTTATACAGAACTGAATATAAATTTTATACAGTTTATTATATTATGCTAGCTATATATACACAGCCAAAGCTAGCTGTGTACTTTGGTACCAAATGTCAGTAGAATCAGGACCAGTGAGTAAGAAAAGGGCAAATGCACTACCATAAACGTTGAAATAACATAACACTGGAGAGCCCAAAAACAAGATAAAACTTTGGAGAGATTCTCCAAAGAAATATCTTTAAGGTAAGATGGTAATCCAGAAACTTCAGCCCAGTATTTTTTAGAGACCTGCAAACTCTTATGTTGTTCAGTAATATGTGTGATGCTCATGACATCAGATTGTTTCTGGAAAAGAGCTCAAAATCTGAGCAGAAGTAAGGAAAAACTACATCCTCGCCATAAAACTTGTCATCATGTTAGCCTGTATACTCCCTCCTTCCCCCTCACAAAAATAAATGGGACTTTAAAGTGGCTTATTCTTTTCAAAGAATAAGAAAGAAACTCAGACCATGAGAAGCAGAAAAAAAATGTGAGCAGCAGAAAAAAATCCAGCACAGTATTACTATGAGAAAGATAGTTAACACCATTTTGAAAAAGGGAATAAATTGAAGACTTCATCTCTCTGCCTTTCCTTCCAAATGTTGTTGACCTACAACTTCCATCATTTCTCAATCCCTGTCTATGCTGACTAGAGCTGACAGGAGTTGCAATTCAACAGCTTCTGGAGGATCACATGTTCCCCAATTCTGTTGTAGACAAATAGCCACAGAAAAGATTTCAATTTGAAGTTTCCCACCACAATTTTTGTTGAACCATTTTTAACACAAGTACCTGCTGGCAAGGTGTTAAATTGTATTGTACTTTTTTGGCAACTGAAAACAATGCCATGTGGAACAGAAAACTAAATTATTTATAATAACTATGTATATTTATTCCATGTTGATATATGCCAAGCAGTTTTTCAGACACAAAAGACACTCCAATATATTTAGCACTGTAATTTGTTAACACCTAATTTGTTGGGAATGGTCCTATATCAGAATAGTCATGATAGTGCAAGATGCTAAAAATGTCATTTCCTTCTGGATGAGAATACATGGCAACTAGGGTGGAGTGTCAGAAAACTGCATATCTGAAAAACTGCTGTGGCAGCAGAAAAACAAAAGAAAAATAAGCATGCAAAAAGAGAAACTATGGGGAAGAGGGAAGTTTGAATACAGAACTACAGAACAGCTGCTTCACCAATTTTCATTTCCGTAACTCTGCTGGCAAGAAGACCAAGAAAGTAAAAAAAAAAAATGTATTTAGGCTATATCTGGACTTAACTGTATCTAAGTTCAACACAGAGGTTTATTCTACTGGGTGGGATACCTCACAGCATGTTGATGTCCATGGGTTGTCTTGTGGGAAAGGCAATATATGCAATCTTATTAACAAGGCAATTTTAAAGTTAGAATTCTGTTTCACTATTCTTGGGAAGGAAAATAAGAGTGCAAAGGTGAAATAAGTACTTCACATATTGAACTAAACTGGGGAGAGGGCACTCCTTTACGATTATAGGATTAACAGGTGAATTATAAGTAATAAAAATGAAATGAAACTCAGTAGTACAATTAGTGAATACTACAAAATGTAACATACCCAACTATAAACCAATGACTGATGTCTTATTAACTGTAAATGGAGATAGAAAATCAGTTAACTAAAAGACCATTACAATTCACCAATGCACAACTAAAATAAAGACACTCACTATTCTTTGAAGCATTAACTCCATTAACAAAAAGATTCAATAGCCTTGTATTGCTGAAGGTTCACTTTAAATATTCAGAGGTTAGAATATCACTTTTAAAAATAAATTGCTCTATATCTTATTACAGTGTTTAAAAAAATTTGCTATCATTGTGTATTACAACAATAAAAATAATAACCTATTACTTGTCATTTTTGCATATATAACAGTTTTATATATATAACAGTTTGGGGCTGCAAGAAAATGGAGGGGGGGCCTTGAAATTTTTTTTCCAAAGGGTTGAAAAAATGCACTTTAAAAGTAACCTTTGAAAGTAATTCAAAACTGTTCCTTGTTAGATCAGTAACTTTTATGCACTTGAAATGTAGCTTTCATTCCATGATCCTCCCAATATAACTAGTAGAGTGCAACAGCATTACTTGTACTACAGTTGGCTCTCCAGATCCACAAATTTTTTATGTACATATTTAACCATCCACAGCTTGAAAATAGTCCAAAAATATATAAATTCCAAATAGCAAACCATGATCTTGCCATTTTATATAAAAGACCGCCATCATTTTACTACCCCACTTTACATAATAGGACTTGAGCATCCATAGATTTTAGTATCCATGTGAGGTCCTGGAACCAAACCAGAGTGGATACCAAGGGCCCACAGTACATGACTTCTACGTTCTGGGAATATATCACTTAATATTTGCCATCTGTATTCTAAGGAAGACCTGTTTCAACTTGATAGTCATAGATTGCTGCAGGTGCTTCTCTACATCCCTTATCAGTATGTTTTCAACTTTAACAAGTGTGGAGCAAACAATATTCATTGTGTGTCCTTTTTTTATTATGGATTATGGGCCACACTTTTTTCTGTGTTGCAAGTAACACAGTTACTGGGAACACACCACTCCCAAGCTCTGAGAGTCACATCAACACATGACAAGCAAACTAATACTTCAGTGAGCAAGGCAAAAGCCCCTGGTGACAGTCTCTGACAAACTCTAATGCAGGGTTAGGCAACCTTTTTGAGCCGGGGGCCGGGTTGCTGTCCCTCAGACAATTGGGGGGCCGAAGCACCAAAAATAAATAAATAAATAAATAAATAAATAAATAAATAAATTTTTAATTTTTAAAAAATGTAAAAAAAATTTTAAAAATATGCATGCACTCTCTCTCAACTCCAGAAAAGCCATGGCAAACTCCCTGTGGAAATTTTGCCAAGAAAACCCCAAGAACAAGTAATAACAACAATAATCAATATCATCATGGCGGGCGGCGGCGGCAGGACCGGCCTGGGGCCGGTCCAAAGGCCCCAGGGGGCTGCATCCGGCCCCCGGGCCTTAGGTTGCCTACCCCTGCTCTAATGTATAGGAACTACAAGGGAGCAGGTGTACAGCTTGGGAGTACTTGTAGATTCATCTCAGTTTCCAGAGGCCCGGGTGGACTCTATGGCTTGGAGTATCTGAGGCCAGCTTCAACAAATCCTCTAGCTATGCCCTTAGTAATTCATGCATGGGTAACTTCCCAATTAGACTACTGCAATGTACTCTTAAATGGGGCTGCCCTTGAATGTGATGAGAAAACTGCAACAAGTACAAAATGCAGCACATAACACTGCTGGCCAGATCATCATACAGAAACCTTATGCAAACTGCCATCTATATCCAAGGATTCCTTATCCATGCCCTGAAAATATTTTTTGAATAGATGAATTCCAAAAAGCAAACACTGATTTTGCAATTTTTATATAAGGGATACCATTTTACTACATCATGGTATTTAATGGCACTTGAGTATCCACTGATTTTGGTTTTCACAGGCAGGGGGGTCCTGGAATCAAATCCCAGTGGATACCAAGGGCCTGCTGTAAAAGTGATTTTAAAGACATCAAATTAGTTGGCAATATATCTCTGGTCTGAATTCGAGGTATTAGTGATGACACATAAAGCTCTAAATGGCTTGGATGCGAGAACTTGAAGGAGTGCTTCTCTTTATATACATATCCGCCTGAGGACTGAGGATTGAGAGAGAGGCCCTGTATTACTAAAGGATGCAATACATTGTGTGAGGACACTGGAGAGGTGTCCTCTAAGGTGGTACCCTGGTTGTAAATTCTCTCTCCTTGGAAGTCTGATTGGCTGGCATCACTCCAGTGCCAAGTTAAAACATGATTGTTTACTAAAGCCCTACAGCCCTGAATTGATTTTGTCCAAATGTATACACAAGCATGGTTTTAAACTGTCTTAATCTTTTAAGTGGTTTAATATGTATTTAACCTATTTAAATTATTCTCTGTTATTTTAAATTTCAAATCATCTTGCTGCTGTGTGCCTTCAAGTTGTTGTGACCCAAAGGAGGACCTATCATGCAATGTTCTTTGCAAGATTTGTTCATAGCCATTGCCTTCCTATGAGGGTGAGAATGCATGAATTGCCCAACGTCATCCAGGGGGTTTCCATGACTGAGTGGGAATTCAAACCCTGATTTCCAGAGTAATAGTCCAACGCTCAAACCACTACACCTTGCTGGCTCTTCAAATCTAAAATTGTTTAAATGGGTTTTATTTGTACATTCCCTAAAATCCCATGATACAGAGAAGGATATAAATATTCTAAGGAATCATAGGTGGTGGGAGGCAAACAATCCCTCAGATAGATGGCAACTGATAAAAAGTTCCATCCATTCACCCATCACTTTATTTGTATCCTGTCTTTCTCCCAGACTTACAAGGCAGTTTACAAAAAGGCAGAAAATTACAATAAAAACACATATAGTTAAAATACAAAATTAAGATTAAAACTGTATTAAACAACAAAGCTGCTGCCTTGGCCAGAGGCACCAATATTAGTAACAGGAGGAATTATTCTTTTGTCTCCCACTAATGCCCCATACTGAATGCATTTGTAAGAGAAAGCACCTACCTTAGTGATAAGATATATTGGGTAATCTCTTACAGCCCTCATTTAAGTTGGGAGCGTTTCCCCCCCCCCCATGTGACAGAATGACATTCAAAGTTAATCATTACCTATGCTACCACCAGACCTCAACCATCTCTAAAAGTAAGGGACAAATAAATCCTTCCAACCTGTGTGTGCATATCACAAGAATCAAATTAAAGGCTTATAACAACATTGTGCTGGCAATAATTGGTAAAAGGGGGAGTCTTCCTCTGTTTAAACATGAATTTCAAATAGCAAAAGTGAAAGCAAGTAAAAGAGCAAACCAAGAATAGCACTTATGGTTATTTATTAACAATACAGTTTTTTGTGAATATTTACTAAACATGTTGAAAGAATGCAGACTAGCATGTACCAGAATGAACCTCTTGGAAGGTCTCAAAATCTCTGTAGATACCCAAGGAATGCTCCTCACGAAAATTAAAGCACTCATCACTCCTATAGGATATACAGGTAAGCCTGCATTGTCTGTGAAACTGTCCTGGTTATGTGCTTTTGATTTATCTTTTGCAGCACAGAATAAATCCTGAGTTATCTATTTGGTTCCATGCTCTTGTATTTATATTCATATTCTTCCTTAGTCTTCAAGAGCCAATGTTGTAAAATCATTTGAGTGTTGGACTATGACACTCTGGAGACCAGATGTCAATTCCCAGCTTGGCCATGAAACCCAGTGGGTGCTGAGAGCAAGTCACATGCTCTCAGCCTAAAGGGAAGGTAATGGCAAACCTCCTCTAAACAAACCTTGCCAAGAAAACTCTGTAACAGGTTCAGCCTAGGGTTACCATAAGTCACAAACTACCTGAAGGCAAGCCTTTGCCATGAAATGACTATTTGCTTCCTGGAAAGTTCCAAAATAATTCCTTATTATTATTGCCTGTCAAACCTTTAAGTGCTACTGGAATGCTGAGACCAAAGGGACCGTTCAAGAACAGAAAGCAGTCCCCTGCCTCACAGTTCATAGTCACAGATATCACACTGCAACTTTTAAGTGTTGAAATTTCCCCCTTTTCACTTTGGCATCATAAAAAGGACAAAATGGAGTGGCAAGTGTTTTTGGTACATTAGATCATATCAAAAACAGGTGTCAAATGTATTGCAATATGTGACAGAGCGAGTGTGCTCAGATGTATACCTAAAATAATGTTCAAGTGAGGGTTTTTCTCCTTTTTGTTATTACTGAAAAGGAATAGTGGAATTTTTTTTGGATTTCTCTCTCTCTCTCTCCTTCTCCACCTGTTCATTTAAGCGCAGAATCCAAAAGGGGAGCCCTCTCCACATTTGGCAAGAGGCTCGTGCAACAAGCTGTAACAATCCAAGATATTTTGATTTATAATTTAGCAATGCTGACTTGAAATTAAATATGGGTTTGTTCACCTTGGCATATGAAATAGGTTTGATCCAGAACCTGCCTTTTGGTTAGGGAAGGTTCCAGTCACCAAAGGTACTTCCAAAACCCTTTTTTCAGGGGAGAGTGGAAATCTATCTGTCTAATTTACATGATTGCTCATGCTATGCAGCAAGGTCCATGAATTTCTGCATAGCATTTTCAAGATGCAGGAGGGGCATCTAGACAGAGGCGGTGGCAAGAAAGTTCCCTTTCATTAGTCTTATATCTGTCTCCAACACCTAAATCTGGATCCAGTCTTCTACTGAATCAATCTGAACTTATTTCTGAATGTCTATCTTTGCATTTATTCATTGCCTCTTAGCCAGCTGGGGCCCCTGAAGTGATGTACAACAGATATAATGCCTGAGAAGGTTAGGAATTGGAGGCACTGAGGGTGATGCTTGAGGATAGTTGCTCAGCAAGGAAAGACTTAAGTGTGGTGTCCCTCAAGGTGCCATCTTGTCCCCGATGTTATTTAATATCTATATGAAGGCTCTGGGAGAGATCATCCGGAGACATGGGGCGGGGTTTTATCAGTATGCTGATGACACCCAGATATATTTCTCCATGTCTCGGTCCTTAGATGGCATCTCTCCTTTCAATGACTGTTTTAAGGCAGTAATGGACTGGATGAGGAAAAAGAGATTGAGACTGAATCCAGATAAAATGGAGGTACTCACAGTAGCGGCCCCGAAACCAGGTATTTGGGATACAATATCCAGTCCTGGATGGAGTCACACTCTCCTCTAAGGACTGTGTTCACAGTCTGGGGGTGCTCCTGGATCCATCGCTTCTGATGGCAAATCAGGTAAATGCGACGGTCAGGAGTGCCTGTTATCAGCTTCAGCTGATACGCCAGCTGCACCCTCTCCTGGAAGTTAGGGACCTTGAAATTGTGGTGCATGCTCTGGTAACCTCCCGTATTAATTTTCTGTAATGCACTCTACATGGGGCTACCCTCGTGCTTGGTCCAGAAACTTCAATTAGTACAGAATATGGCAGCCAGACTGGTCTTGGGAAGATCGAGAAGAAAACATATAATGTCAGTCTTAAAATCTCTTCACTAGCTGCTTATTAGTTTCCGGGCACAGTACAAGGTTTTGGTTATCACCTTTAAAGCCGTAAATGGCTTGGGTCCTACCTATCTTTGGGACAGCCTCCTCCCGTAGCCCTAACCCTAACCCTGCACTCAGATCCTTTGGGAGGAATTTGCTGCAGCCTATAAAAAGTCGGCTGTCTGCAACTGCCCAGAGGGCCTTCACTGGAACCGCTCCCAGATTATGGAATAGCCTGCCGGATGAGATCCATCATATCATCAACTTAACCAGCTTTAAAAAGGCTGTTAAGGCGGATCTTTTCCGGCAGGCCTTTCCCGAATAGATATCCTGGCCTCAAGAGTCAGCCCATCTCCTTCCCGCAATCTTTGCTCTAGTTATTGTCATTATTGTTTGTATTGTTGTGTTATTGTGATGCACTCTTTTAGTATGTTTTAATAGTTTAATTGTTTAATGCTATTTTAAGGGGTGGGTGGGTTCTTGGGATTTATATTGTATTTTTTAATATTATGTTTTTAATGCTGTTAGCTGTCCCAGTTGCGTTTGCAGAGGGGCGAGATAAAAATAAATTACTATTATTATTATTATTACATTATTTAAAATATTAAACAGATTGAATTAATAGGGAAAAATAAATTAAAGCAATAGTGTTTAAAATAGTTTAAACACCACAGACACTTAAAACAACTGGAGCAGTCACCCCTGGTTTTAAGGACCAAAGGCCACACCAAGTGTTAGCTGCTTGCCAGATGCTCAAAAGGGACTGAGCCAAACTGGCTTCGCTTGGGAGGGATTTCCATACCTAGGGTGCATCTACTAAGAATTCTCTGCCACACATGTTCACCAGTCCAGCCACACACTGGACTTTCAAATTTCAGGAAGGCTCAGATAGAAGAAGACAATCTTTCAAATGTCCTAGCCCCAAGCTGCTTAAAGGTT
Source organism: Phrynosoma platyrhinos (assembly GCA_020142125.1). Lineage (NCBI taxonomy): Eukaryota > Metazoa > Chordata > Lepidosauria > Squamata > Phrynosomatidae > Phrynosoma > Phrynosoma platyrhinos. The sequence continues at coordinate 112,371,017 of CM034701.1, read as the reverse complement.
TGAATACAAAAGCAGCATACTGAGTTCAGCTCAGAAGCAAACTGGAAGTCACTACAATAGGCAGTAATATACAGTCTCTAAAGTGCACATCTGACAACAGTCTGGCTGCTGCATTTTGCCCTTTTCAAAGGCAGTGCCACACAGAGGATAACTGAAAGATAATTAAGGTGTGAGGCACTGTAGTCAGATATGCTGACTAGGAAAAGGCACATAACAATCAAAACTGGACAAAAGTATTCCTGGCTATAGCAACCAGGAGCAATGCAAGGTTTAAGAGCAGTCCTACCTAATCTTTCAGAGGGAGTGCAATCTCTTTTTGTTGTGTGCCTTCAAATTGTTCCTACTTATGTCAACGGGGTTTTCTTAGGCAGATTTGTTCAGAGGAGGTTTGCCATTGCCTCCCCCTGAGGCTGAGAGCATGTGACTTGCCCAAAGACACCCAGCAGTGGATTTCCATGGCTGAAGTGGGAATCAACCCCTGGTCTCCAGGGTTGTAGTCCAAAACTCAAACAACTACGTCATGTGGCTCAGTTGTAATTTCAACCCCATGTTAGCTTTCCTAGTGACTAACAATACAGTATTTTTATCTTGCCTGAAATGAGCCTCATATTATTCACCCATATTGAATCCTTCACTGTATCCAGACAATTCAGGATTTCTAGAGCCTCCTTGGCATTTGTTGAAAAAGAAAGACAGCATTCTGATGACACCTGAACGCATATGGGACCCAATATTTGTGCAACAAGGTAATAGCCAGGAGGCTGAACAACAGTTCCAAGCACCAGTTTCTGAGAAAGTTCAGCCAAGAAGTACTAAAAACAACTGCAGACGAATGCCTCCAAGTTCCATATCCACTAAACCTCCCAGAAGGACAACACAATCAGTGCGATTCAAATACCTCTGAGAGGTCCAGCAGAACCAACAAGGCTGTACTCCCCATCCCATTCCTAGCAGAGATCATTCACCACTCATCTATTACAGATATTACAATAAAATATTACATTAATCAGCAGATACAAAAGATACAATAAGAAACACAAGAGGATGGCAACTTGGCAGTCAATCTTCCTGTGTAGAAACAGCACCTGGGGGTGGAGTAGCAGGCAGACACAATCTGAAGTCTTATTTGATTAGAAGAGCTAGATACATGATCTATAAGTAAAGAAGCCCAACGAAAGGATTGTCCCAATGGCCACAATTTATGAGTATGCCCCAACATCTGGCTTTAAAAAAACCCAAGGGCAAACAAAATCACATTAGAAAATTTAGTGGGGAGGGTTGAGAAGATTATTATTATCAGTAAATAGGTGGGGCTCATGGAGGCTTGTCATTCATAGGGTCACCAAGAGTCAAAGCTGATTTAACAACAAACAGCAGTGGCAACAACATCCTATGAGGGTAGTACTGTACTCCACTATGAATGATCTATGGAGAGGAGAGGACTAGAGCAGCTGTATAAGGACAGAGAAATGTCTACCCACAACACTGACTTCAAGGGCATGTCAATTTTGCTTCATTGATCTCAGAGAAAAAGCATGGCTCCTTTCCACATGAGAGTCCCCCCTCAGATCAATAATGAGAGGCCAGCACTAGTACTGGCCATTCCCCAGTCATTCTTTTAAAACCACTGAGATTTTCAAATTATGTTCTTGGGATACCTAGGAATCTCTTAAGAAGAAAAATTATCAGAAATTTTTGAAACAGGTCAATTACAGTGGACAGATTTCCTAAACGATAGCTTACTAGGCACTATCAGTCTTGCTATGCATTACACAGCTCATACAGAAGAACAATAAACTAGCCAGTGCTCCCAACCAATAAATGTGTATCATGACTTTCTGCAATGCACAGTTGCACAATAGATGGGGAAGGACTACACAGCAGACAAATCAATACAAAGAGATTGCAAGGTTACAAGTCAGAAAATTATCACAGCAGAAGTAGGATGAAGTCATTAAAAAAAAAAAAACACCATGTGGGATTAAACTAGCCCTACCAAAAGTGAAAATCACAGTGCACTAAAGAAACAGAGGTGTCTTCCTCCTCTTTTACAGAAAAGGAATCTGAGTGAAGAAGCACCTGATGGTGAACTCCTATTCTCAACATACATTAATTTCTTCTAAGGACAGGAATTTTTAAGGAAATATAAGAAGTAGTAAGGAAACTGCACTTTCCAGATAATATAGCATATGTGTACTTGTTAATAGTGGGATTGTTGGCATTACATCTCCAGTGCCTGAGCAACACATGCTCATTTCATATTATCAATAATCCTTAAGGATTGTTCCTTAAGAAACACTCATACAAGTAATATGGGGTAAAAAAAGTACCCCACATAATAAGTCAGTGTGGTACAGTGGTTTGAGTGTCCGGCTATGACTCTGGAGACCAGGGTTTGGTTGCCTGCTTGGCTATGAAACTCACTGGGTGACCTTGGGCAAGTCACATGCTCTCAGCCTCAGGGAAGGCAATGACAAACCTCTTTTGAATAAATCATGCCAAGAAAACCCCATGATAGGTTCGCCTTAGGCTTGCCATAAGTCAGAAAAGACTTGAAGGCACACAACAACAAGAAGAACAACAAACTGCACACAAACTCATGGCAACACAGTTATAACTTGTTAAATATTTTGGCTATTCATTACTGAGCCAAATTCAAGGAACTGAGACTTACCCTTAAAAGGCAAAAGGGCTTGCAAGACAAATCTCTGGAGGAGCTCCCACTATCATATTAACCTTGCAGTGCATTAAGGGGTGAAACAGACGGCCAGGAAAAAGTGGCTTGAAGCTCCCTTTTCCAACGTTGAAACCCCACCAACTGCACCGCCAGCTCCCAAGGCAGCTGGAGTGTACATGTCATGACAACACAGCACGCCTTCAAGCCGCACCACTGAGTATTTGTTTGTTTGTTTGTTTTTTACTGTCCCCACCACCGTGAACTGCTGGTGACTGCCATCCCATTGCATGGCCATCCCTGTGAACCTGCACACATTCGCATGTGCAGCGCTTCACTGGGACAGGGCATCAGAGCAGAAGTGTGCCCATACAGATGTCAGCAAGGTACAATCATGCCTCCCTTCACCCCGCCTCTTCACCTCTTTGATTGTTGGTTTTGTGTATGTTGTACTCATCGCCATAAGAGGTTCCATAGTTTCTCTTTTGGGCATTGCCACCCCCAACACTTGTGCATGACAGCTCTGTTCTTTTAAATGTGCTCCTGCAACAGGGCATTTACATGCACAATTAAGGTTAGGGTTTGGAAAGAGCGCTGCTTTAGAGCTGCCCTGGCGTTGGT
>CM034701.1:112355057-112367622 GCA_020142125.1 Phrynosoma platyrhinos | reverse complement strand
GTCTGATGTGATCATACTTAGTGTTTTACAAATATATGATCTGCTCACTAGATAAATCAAACATACACAGATTGGAGCCAGTGGATGCAGTTCCAACTATCTGCCCTGGCCAACATTCACTATTAACATTACAGATTAAATAACAATGGTACTTTACTGAAATAAAAAATTAACTAGTGGAATCCAGTCTACAGTAAGTGGAACCCAGTAGGACCCAGCAATCAGGCTGAAGGAGTCAAAACAAGAGAAGCCTCTATTTGCCTTTTTCTTGAGTAGTGTTTTGTTCAATTGCTGTTAGAACTATAGTACGATAGGTGCCACAGAGACTTACTCTACAATGGTACTTCATTGAAACCAGCAATAAAGGATTAAGTGAACTATATACACAACAGGGTTACTGTTTCAGACTCTTAAAAGTGATCCACTGTGCCAGAGACAGACACAATGCACAGAGCAGCAGATCTTTTACTCCTCTTAACTAAATTCCATGTCTGAATTCAAAGCAGTGTCATTATGCCAGGCAAAAAAGAACGTGTCCCACACTGACATTTTTCAGCCTGTTGGTTAAAATCTTTTAGTATTTACTCATCTCCAATAATAGCCATATTAAAGCACACACACATACACATGCACAATGGGTTCCCTATTGAGGGTCTTCCTCAGGACAGATAAGTCATTTACATAGAACTTTTCTGTATCACTCGGATGAAACTTCACAAAGACTCAATTCAAACACCATTCTGATTTCTATCAGACAAAAAAATTAAATTAAAAGAAAAAGCTCAACAGAAAAAGTACTGATGATCCACCATCAAGGAAGCCTGTTAACAGGAATACAGTACTTAAAAATGGTTGTTGAAACTTCCTAGATGACTAAAATATTTGTATGTGACTCATAAATGAAGTAGCAATCATACAAATAAAATGGGCAAAAAAATATATATATCCCCCAATATATAAGGCATAGGTAGAGGCCAATTACCTATTGCACCATTAATTCTTTTAACATTTACTTTGCTAGTTGCCTCACCAGGGTCTTCTAATTTCCACGGGCTCATAAATCCCAAAGGGACTTAGCTAAAGAATCTGCCTATCAGTTTTCTCTATTTGCTAAGTTATGATTTTGGTTATAGTAAAAATTAACAACATTGATTATGGCTACAAACTTTGGTTATAGGTGAGCAGATGCAAAAGCAGATCTGGATTCTATCACTGAAGGTAATCTGAGCCTATCTTCCCAAGCTCCTCAGGAGGAGAGCAGGGCATAAATACAAAAGCTAAAAATAATTTTTAAAATGCAAAAAACCCACAAACTCTCCCCAAAAAACCAAAGCAAAAACCTACAATACAAAGAAAAGTTCTCTGTAGTAGGTGTTTTTTGATAAAAACTTTAGAGATGAATATTTAAAAATCATGTTTCTAAAAAATAATGTTTCATTGAGTTATGGACCTAGCTATATTTACGTGTTTCATTAATAAGGTTCAGTTTGCTAACAAAGTGTCTTACTGTTTTAGTTTGCTGCTTTGAAATGATAAATGTTTTATGCTTTAGATATAAATCAGAGATTACATGAACCCCTTCCTCATCAGATAGCAATTTTCTTATTTCCCCCATTTTAGAAATACTAATTTACTCAGTCACGCACTGAACCAATAACAAAAGTCCAGCAGTCCAGTACCACCACTGCCTCACATCCACACCTGAACCTGGTTATTCATCCTAAGTGTTGAAGCCTGAATGCTCCAATGCAGTATTTCCACATAGGAGCCTCCTCATTCACTTCAATGAAAGGGATGGCTCACAAATGCAAAAGCAATGTGCAGAATGCCTCCTGTTTAATACAATTTAGGATATTTGTATGCATTGCAATTGTATCAAAAGTGTGCAGGGAGCTCTGAATGGTATGATTTTTCCCATCAAATGAGTGATTGTTATAAGGCGCAATGAATCAACATATTCAGAGTTTCATACTGAAAATGCTTCAAAACATATGAGTAATAAAAGTTCCTGTCACAACTTTTGCAGTGAAGGAATGCTCAGAAACAGGCTCTGGAAAAAATGTGAAATATATCCCCTCATTCTGCTAATTTGTTCTCCAACTTATCTTTCAGTGCTTTAAGACATAGTGGATTTTTAAAAAGAAATATCTGCAGAAGGAATAATCTGGTTATTTACTAATGGAAGAAGGTGGGATAACAAGTAGAGGGGAAAGACCCCAATGAAGCACTATAAAGAGCCCTGGTGGCGCAGTGGTTAAATGCCTGTACTGCAGTCACTCACTTACAAACCATAAGGTTGCGAGTTCAATACCGGCCAGGGGGCTCAGGCTTGCATCCTTCTGAGGTCACTAAAATGAGAACCCAGCTTGTTGGGGGCAATTAGCTTACACATTGTAAACTGCTTGGAGTGCTGAAGTGCACTGGTATAGAAATGTACTTGCTATTGCTACTTGCTATAATGTAAGTGCAACTAGACAAGCAAAATCCAGACTTAGAGCAATCTGGCAGACAGACATGGTCAGGCCACTCAAGATCAACAGGTAGAATGTGAAGCCACATAAAACAACAATAACAACTGGTATCTGGATAGTGTCAATTCCCAGCCATTCTCTGTCTTCTTCTTTTTCCCTCAGCATGCCTTTGGGTCCTGCCAAGTGGAGTAAAGCAGAGGTGGAGATGAAGAATGTTTGCTGCCAAAAACAGGGTACCTGACTGCTATGACTGCAAGCCTATCTTGGTTGTTTTTATTTGGGATCCAGAGTTCATCACGTGATCTATCCTGGCCTTCCCAGTCTCCTTCCAGCACTCTCCTTTGGCTAGAAATGGATGTTGCTGCTTAAAGTAACCACTGCTAGTGCACCTTTTGTTTCTTCCAGGGTATCATATTGGGACATGCTGACTTCTGCTTTCTCAAGAGATTTTTTTGGACTACAGCTGCCATAGCCTCCCCGCCAACATAGCCAGTGGCCAAGCTGCTGGGAAATCTGGGAGGCTGCAATCCCCCCAAAAGCATTTTTTTAAAAAATACAGATAGGTATTAGAAACTCACCCTGCTGAGGCCAAACGCTTCTGCCCAAAGATGGGCAACTTGTTCTAAACAAAGAGTACTACCGTATATACTTGAATGTAAGTCAACTTCATGTATAAGTCAAGGGCAGGTTTAAGGGCCAAAATTATGGATTTTGATATGATATGTGGGTTTTGTCATTGTTGTTAGCTGCCCTTGAGTCGGTTCCAACTCATGATGACCCTGTGGATGAGACATCTCCAAGAATCCCTATCTTCCACTGCCTTGCCCAGATCCTGCAAGCCCTTGCCCATAACCCCCGATTGAGTCTATCCATCGGTTTGTGGTCCTCCTCTCTTTTTTTCCACCTTCTACCTTTCCTAGCATTAGTTTTTTTTCTAGGGATCTGTGCCTTCTCATTATGTGGCCAAAGTACAATAGTCTCAACTTGATCATCTTAGCTTCCAAGGAGAGCTCTGGTCTGGTCTGTTCAAGAACCTATTTGTTTGTCTTCTTGGACGTCCACAATATCCTAAACTTTCTCTTCTCCAGCACCACATTTCAAATGAGTTGATTTTCTTTCTGTCTGCTTACTTCACTGCTTTCGCATCCTTACAGGGTAAATGGGAATACAATTCTGACTTTAGTGCTCAGCTGTATGTCTTTGCTCTTCAGTATCTTTTCCAGTTCCTTCATAACTGCCCTTCCAATTCTTAGTCTTCTTGTTATTTCTTGACTGCAGTCTCCATTCTGGTCAATGTTTGATCCTAGATATGGGAATTCTTTAACTATTTCAATTTCCTTGTTGTCTAGATTGGACTTGTGTATTTCCTCTGTGGAGATTATCTTTGTTTTCTTTATGTTCAGTGCATCAGGCCTGCCTTTGCACTTTCATCTTTGATTTTTCTTATCAACTGTTCCAAATCCTGAACATCTTCTGCTAATATTATGGTGTTGTCCGCATATCTTAGGTCATTAATGTAGCTCTCTCCTATCTTAACTCCTAGGTGATAGGATACAGCCTTGCCTGACCCCTTTGACTATTGAGAACCACTCTCTTTCCCCGAATTCTGTTCTGACAGTGGCCTCTTGTCCATGGTACAGATTCCTCATCAGGACTATCACACGTAGCGGCACTCCCATGTCTTTGAGTGCATTCCATAGTTTTTTGTGATCTATACAATCAAATGCTTTGCTGAAGTCTATGAATCATATGCTGATTCTTTTTTTTTTTAATTCTTTGGTGTGCTTCATTAGCCATTGTATGTTTGCAATGTGGTGCCTAGTGTCCCTTCTTTTTCTGAATCCAGCTTGAATGTCTGGAATTTCTCTCTCTATGTCTGGTTGGAGTCTGCTGCAGAATTTTGAGCATTATTTTGCTTACATGTGAGTTTAGTGCTATTGTCCTATAGTTGCTGCAGTCTTTTTTATCTCCTTTCTTGTGGATTGGTATGTATATTGAGAGTTTACAGTCTGTTGGCCACCACTTTGTCTTCTTATTTGTTGGCATATTTCAGTCAGCACTAAATCTGAATCTGTCTGTGGGCAATGCAGCAGTTCAATTGGGGTATCATCTGTTCCTAGTGATTTGTTTTTTCCTGTTTCCTTTATTGCAGATTCCACTCCACTTCTTTGAATTTGGAGTTTATCTCCATACGTCTCCTTGTTCCAAATGTCATTCATTCCCTCATCTCTTCTGTATAACTCTTCTGTGTATTGCCTCCAGTGTCTTTTTTGATTCTTCTTGTTCCTATATTATGTTTTTTTCCCTCCATAGAGCATCCCTGCCCTTGGTTTGAACTTGGCTTTAATTTCTCAGATTTTTTGATACAGATATCTTGTTCTTCCCCTTTTTATTGTTGTCTTCTATTTCTCTGCATTGTCATTGTAGTATTTCTCCTTATCCCTGCATGTCAGACATTGCACAGTCGTGTTCATACTTCTGGTTTTGTTCCTATCTCCCTTTGCTTTGCTTTTTTCTTTTATTGTATGATGTGTTTCAACTATCATCCATTGTTTCTTATATATCTTTTTGATCAGTGTTAGTGTTTTCTTGTATTCATCCTTAATTATATCTTTGACTTCTATGGATAAGTCAAGGGTAAAACTTGGGGGCACATAAGAAAGGATGTAGAGGATGCATCAAAAGAAAACAATCCAAAGAACTTAGAAAATTCCAGCAGGCATAACTGTTTGTGCTTACTCTAAAAGCTGGACAGATGAAGAGGGAACTACAGTAAATGGTGACTGTGCAATGTGCCGGGAGGTGATCAGGCACAGACAGGGCTAAGAAAACATACACATGTCAAAAAGGATGAAAAGAGAAAACAAAGAAAATAGCAACTACATTAGCAGTGATTACACCCTTTTACTTTAATGTAATAAATTTGCCTGATCTTAACCTAGAAAAGCTGACAGGCATACACAAATGTCTTATTCAAATATTTCAAAGCCTGATTCCTCTCCATGCTCTTTTGAGAAGAAGTGCCACAGAGTTTCCATCGTCATTTTCCCACTCATGTATTCAAAAAGGTCAGAAGCAGTGCTGTGGCAAAGATCATAGAGGGGATTGGTGCTACTTTTAGGTTCTCCTGGATGGTTGCTTTTTGCCACACTATTCAGAAAAGAGGATGACTCTATATAAGAGTTAAAGTACAGTACTTATAATGACCTGTGGATAAGTCAACTGAGGTCTTTGGGGCCATTTTTTGACTTTTTTTTTCTTTCTAAACTTATACATGAGTATGCATAGTAAGCCTATTACTCCTCATCCAATATCGAATCAGAAAGTAGGATGCTTAACCCACTGTTTAAGATTGTACTGTTGTTCCTAAAGCTGCAGAAGAATTAGCAAGAAGGAACAAAACAACAGAAACTGAATCTTCTGATATGACTTCCTAGCATGGCATTAATCGTATGGCTCCAGCCTTTGTCCAGAAGATACATGTACGTATATATGTACGTGTGTGTGTGTGTGTCTGTCTGTCTCCTTCAGCCACATAGTTAACCTTGTTTACGCCTGCAATTTTATGTAAAAGACTCAGTGACTTTAGGCTCATCTGCAGCTCACTCCTCCCCTCAGTTTATAAATAGAATAGTTCCTTGTTTGCATACCAAGGCTTTCAGGAATCTAGCAGCAGTACATTAAACTGATGAACTTTTTTTAAAGGAACATTTTTATTCAGAAAAGAGAAATTTTCTCTTCTTAATGATATGTTGATGTTACAAACTGTTTTGTGCATCCCAGTCCTGAATAACTTTGAAAGTCAAAAATTACATATACTCCAGGTAACAATCTGGTTTTCCAAGAGGTTAACAGTTGCAATACACATTCTTGCATGCTTCAAGGAATGTGGTGGAGAATGGGAAAAGAGAAAGAGATTGCGATGATAACATAAACATTCCCATTCATCCCTACATTGTTCTCTGGCATCTGTTCTTCATCAAGCTATAGAACTTTTGATTCCATCTGCATTTCTAAAGTTAGAAAACTAGTCCTTACACAGGAATCTGCAAAATAGTTGACTCATGTTTATCAGTTAAGGAACTTTTTCATTTCTCTCTACCAAAATACCCTAAAAGCCCAAAATCCTGTCTGGCTTTGGAAACTAAGCAGGGTCAGTCCTAGTTAGTATCTGGATGGGAGACTGTCAACCAACACCAAGTGCTATAGTCTATATTTCAGAGGACAGAACTGGCAAAATCACCTCTGAGTACTCCTTACCTAAGAAAATCCCATAAAATTCTTGGGGTCGTTATAGGTCAACAGGTAACTTGATGGCACAAACCAGTGTCAGTAGGGCTTTACAAATTTCATGAAAGTGATGTTTTTCAAGAACATAAAAACTACCCATGCCTTCTCAAAATAAAACACGCATCAGACCACATTATTGATCAGCATTTGATCTTTAGGTATTCACTTCTAGAATCCTTTGTTTTGTAGGCACTATACATAAAAATCACAGTCCTGTCCCCAGGCCAACAAACTAAAAAAGAAAAGAATGGAGGAGGGAGAATAAGTGCAATTTGACAATGTCACAATAAAAAGGTGAGTTTTTACTTGGGTCAAGTTGACCTCTTCTTACCCTTGTTCTTTAAGATGAAGGTTGTGCCATTACTGAGAAGCCCCTGCTAAAAATTGACTATCAGTTATTGTTAGACATTTGCCTCCCACCTCCATTTTAAACGAGTGCTTCTTGGTCCCCCAGATTTTTTTATTCTAAATATGTACACACAGATGGTTTGAGTTAGAAAAAGGGAAACTAAATTATCTTACTGAAACCACAACATACACTATAAAGAATTTGACTAAACTGGCACTCTGCACAAAACTGAACATGCATCATTTGAAGTACTAGCAGACATTATAGCTATGGGGAGCAGTGCCACAGTTTTATTTCTTCTGTCACCTTAGACCCCAGTTCTGAACTGTACCACTCATTTTTCTTCCAACAAATATTGGCCAGTATCCAATGGTATAGTTCTGTTGGTAGGAGCTGCTTCCACCAACAGAACATGATGGGGAAGATCTTCCTTCCTCATGTAGGTCTCCATACACCCTATAAGCCTGCTCTGGAGGGAAAGAGAGCCCTTCAGAGCAGGTTTTTAATACCACAAGGGGCTGCAGAGGGAGAGAGGGAGGGGAAGAAAATGCCAATGTTACTGCTAGTGATCCATTAGATGTAGCCTATTGGATGTTCTTCCAGAAAATTCTCAAGATTTCAATTTAAATTTAGAACTTACAACTTGGGTGAGCCCAGCCTATATCCCAATATGTAGTTGTCCAAACCATTGTATTCCCTGTCACCATGTACGGACGTGACAGTTGGACAGTGAAGAAAGCAGTAAGAAGAAAAACAACTCATTTGAGATAGGGTGCTGGAGAAGAGTGCTGAGCATACCATGGACAGCCAAAAAGACAAACAAATGGGTCCTTGAACAGATCTGGAGATGGGCTCATTCACAGAGTCGCTGTGAGTTTAGATTGACTTAAGGGTGGGTTAACAGCAACAACAAGTTGTTCATATGGTAGGACATATTGAGGTTCCCTGTTTGCTAAGTGCCCAAGCCCAAGCGTAATAACTAGTCCAGAGCACTTAACTGCAACAAGTATATGCTAAGTGAAGCATTCTTAAAGATATGAATATTCTGTTCTGTAAAAGCCTTTCTAGTTTGAATATTTCAGCTTTTCATGGGAGCTGTATAAAAGAATGTTTATAAAAACTGTTTGCACAGCTAGAAACCCTAGGCTTGCAAATTTTAAGCATTCAAGAATGAGAGGCATCGACTGGGCTGTCTGGAGAACAAGGAGTTGCAAGGGCAAAGATGATGAGAAGCAGGAAAAGAAAAAGAGGGGAGCTTTTATTACTATAGCAGCCATTCTGTTATGAAAGAAAGCCTAATTTCTGAGATCTGGACACCTTTAAGCAGCTTTGCAGATTGCCAGCTACCCAGTAACAATTAGTAGCAAGTTAGTCCAGGTGACTAACTTTATGGACTACCAACTATAGCTATCAACCAGATTGACTTAACATGTGCGCAGGATGGGTGGGCTGATGTCAGTTATGACAGTTTATATGCTGCTTAGAAACAACATTTGTTTACAGAAGTGTTTCAGTGGTGCAATCCAATCTAGTCATAAACTAATTTACAGCTGAGATATTTTGATTTTGCATAAGAGAACCAGAGCAGCGTGCACATATATAAACGTATGAAAAATGAAAGCTGAACTCTGATTAGAACAATTATTTAACTTAAACCAGGCACCAAGTAAGCTTATATACAAGGTAAAAAATAATTCTTAGTTCAGATATAAAATGTCACCTCTAATAAAACCTCAAGCTGCTGTTCCTTGATATGCTAGACTAGCACATTCAAATAATTTCCCCTTCCACCTTTGCATGTGTTAGGGCACACATAACTATCAAAATGATGAAGCATGCAAATTATATAGTATGCCACATAACTTTGTGCATATTTCACAAAGACACTGAACTTGTGTGTCTTTTAAGATTTTCTTTCAGCAGCCCCTTTGTTTTTAACTAAGTACTTCTAAAATAACAGAATTACACAAATTGGATTCAAATACAGAAGAACAAGAAGAACATGCAGATCCTCCAGTTCTCCAAGCATTTTCTTAAAATCCTTTAGTATTTTAGCATTCTTTTCAAAAATTTCTACTTGGGACATGGTAACAAGTCTAAAACACCAATTTCCCTACCAATTCATATCCATGACTCTGGAGGAGGCCAAGAAGGACAAAACGGTGCACATACACGGCCACGCACGGCCATTATATCCAATTGGACTTGGATATTTGTGTTTTTTCCAATTCATGGGGTGGGTGGATTCCGATACAGATCCCCCATGACTCAGGAGGGATGACTGTAGTTTGATTCAAATAAGCTTCATTTGATGTTGTGCTACCATGAGCATGTTTGGCTTATCTACAATGCTTACCCCCGAGTTTTCTACATTTTATTTTTACTTATTAATATGCAAGTGTGTTTAGGGTTATAGGCTTAGTCTTCCCTTCCAAGAAGCCAAGATCCTTCCAACCTCATCTGCCATATCACAACGAGTCAGTAGGGAAATATTTCCATTTCTGATCATGTGTCAGCAGCTTGAAGCTTCACCACAATGTCACTCCAAGATAGTTCCGGTTTTGGATTGAAGAGAAGCTTGTCCTCCTCAGGACAGCAGTGGCAAAAGCCTGTTGCTGAAACAAAAGTTAACCCTGCCTTATGTTGAGTCTTAACAAACAGAAGCACCCTGGGACAATAGAGTAAAAGAAAAGATTAAATTCATCAAGAAATATGAGAATTTGCCTCACAGAAGAAATAAAGTTGGGTTTTTAAAAAGTCTACAATGCCACTGTCTTTATCAAGGCATCATTCTCATATCCACACATTTCTTAAAACAGACCAGAAGATTCCAAGACAGTTCTTTTAAGATGTGGTCTGTCTTCGCCATCAAGGTAATTGGCTTCAGTGTTAAGGTGTTTTCCTTGTAAGCCATTAGCACATAAAAAGTATTATAGTTCTGATCTAGGTGATATAATATCCACACCCACATACATTTATCTATACATCAACCCACACATATATAAACTAATTATACCCTATAGTAAGTAGTGTGTCTGTATGTGTCCTAGGGCAGGGGGGGGGGACTATTAATGATGTTCCTATTACCATCTTCTGTGATAAGAAACATAAGAAACACTTATCATATTTTTAACTAGCTTCTAGACATAAATTATTTTTCCCCTTCCGTTTGGTGATTAACTCAAGATTTTAATGGATGCAGACTAACATTTCCAGATGCTTAAACCACTACTATTTGTTTATATACCTACAATTAGCAACTATTTCTAAAAATCTGTACTTGCTTTCATGCAGAAGTGCCTTTCACTTACTCACTGTGAACAAGCTTGATTCCCATTTACTTATGCTAGATTTTACAACCTGCAAAATGGGAAATCCAGTGTTCCTGTTAATAATGTCCCAAGAAATTTCAGCACCCCTAAAACAGCCATCTGATCAGGCTGCAGCAAGGAAAATAATCTGCCAACTGTATTGAGAATACCATCAGGCCTCCTCCTTTCCCTTATCTATTAATTGACCACAACCATTTCATCAGACTGCAACTGAGAGAAAGATGGGAGGCAGATTTGCCAACCAAAAAACTTGCAACCAATGGGAAAAGTGAGCATAATGAAAAATCGGTCTGGATACAATTTCTGGTCAAAAATTGATATGCCCTGAAATTTTGCCCTGTCATGCCCATGTTTCCCATTCAGAAATGAAGTGTCAAAGATCTTGCTGTTACCTCTCATCTCAGACCAGGAGTAGCAATAACTTTCCCCTGCCTATAGTTTGCTTTCCCAATGTGAAAGCTAGCTGCACACAAGGGAATCAAATCACTGTGACATAGGGGTGAAGCTTTAAAGGGGCTAGAGTTTGGGGGAAGGGGGAGGCATCTTGATGATAGGGACTCATTTACTAGTATCTGGAAGCCATTCTAGAAATCTTAGGGCAAATCATGAAAAACTTATTAAAATGCTTTAAATAAATAAAACAAAATAAAACTTAATTTTACCTAATAAATTTGCAGAAGATTATGTAAACTTTTAGCAGAGGAACCATGAAGTTTAGCTACATCCATGTGATACAGTGTTTACAAAGCCAGGAAGCATCTTGTTCTATTCTCATCAGCTTCTAGTGTCTTTCTTATTTCTAGAAATTTCCAGTCATACCATGATTCCTTAAACATTAATTACTCAGTAGGAACAGTACTATCCAAACATTTTTTTAAAAAACCAACCCAATACATATTAGTCATCAGAGGCTGGGGGAAAAAGTATACACATTATATCTGCAATTTTCCTCTAAAATAGGCCAGTTTTATTTAGCCCCATATTACATGTAATTAAGGTATGACTGATAGACAATAGATTGCTTAAGGCGTCCTAGTGAGTAAATGGGCTGAGGTGAGTTTTAAACTAAGGACCTCACAATGTGTTCTTTCATCCATTGTGCTGCATGAATTACTGTTGCAAGCCACCCCCTCTACCTCTAAAATGCACTGAGCTAGAAAATGCACCTGCCTCAATCTATATCACTGAACATGCATTCAGTACTTTAGTTTGTGCATTTGTGTTTATAATACATGTAAACTGTTTCTTTAAGAAACCTACTTGCCCTATAAAAACAGCTCCCCCTCCATCTTATCTAGACATGGTTCCCTGCCCGATCCAACTAGACCTAATTAGAGCAGGGGTGGAAAATGTGTGCTCCCTCCCCATGTGCTGTTGCAGCCAGCATGGCCAATGCTGAATGATGATGAGAGCTGCAGTCCAACAGCACTCAGAGGGTCACCACACCTACTTCTGATGCTGCTCTAGCTGTATAGCAATCCCAAACTACATACAGTGGTCCTTCCACATTTGCTGAGGTTGGGGTGAAGGACCCCCATGAATGTGGAAAATCCAAAGATTAAAAACCAAAACTATTCTTTTTTTTTTATCTGAGAGGACACCTCTCTAGGAATATCCAGGTTCTCCAGTGCAACTCTATGGTCAACATCTGCCAGAAGTCGATCATAGAATCATGCTAGAGGACCTACAAATGCCTACAGAAGTGTTTTCTCTAGGAACATGTAAGTTCTCCAGCACAACTCTATGGTCAATGTCTGGCACAGTTGCTCTAGAAGACCTAGTGATTCATAGATAGAACATATTAATCAAAATTGGGAATAATCAAATCCACAAAAGTCAAAGCCACAAATGTGGAAGACCAACTGTACTGTTTGTCTTGTTGGCTTCTGTTATTTCAAAATAAACAAGGTTCTTGAATTTGCCCTGCCTCCTGATGCTTCTCACCAGCAGGAGAAGACCTTTCTGTTGAAACAGGCCTTCAGCTTTAATTGAATAGGGTAGAGGAATATGTAAACAAACATGTTGTTTTTTAATACAGTTGGCCCTCCATATCCACAGATTCTATATCCACGGATACAAGCATCCATGGTTAGAAAATATTTCAAAAAGTACAACTTCCAAAT
>CM034701.1:112311279-112321495 GCA_020142125.1 Phrynosoma platyrhinos | reverse complement strand
TCTTTTCAGTAAATCTGCACAAGATTGGGCTGTTATGATCAATTATTTAGGTTGCAATCCTATATCAACTTCCCACTAAACTCAACAGTGCTTACCTCTAGACAAATATAGGATTGCTATATTCCCTATATGTCCTATTTGTGCCAAAATAAGGAAAATATTTTCATTTGGGTCCAGTTACCTTCTCCCATATAATCTGCCCTGTACATTCAAGTCCTCTGGTGGACATTTTACTCCAGTCAGCCAGGACTAGGTTGTTGACTGTCAGCCAGAGGACTTTTTCTTCAGCCACCCCTAGACTGTGGAATTACTTCTCAGAAGAGATTTGACAGCTGAATATGCTGTTTGAATTTAAAAGAGCATTAAGATCAGTCTTCTGGCAGGCTTATCCAGATGATTTTTAAACTGTGAATTTTAAATGTGGATTGTTTTAATATGCATACATCTTATATGCCCTTTTAAATTCATGTGTGTTTTCATTGATGTCTTTTAAATTGATGTTGTTTCTTAATTTTTGTTGTTCCCCACCTCGAGCCAGGGGGAGAAGCAGGTAAGAAATAACAATAACAATAACAATAATATGTTCTGCTAGTTTATTTTATAGAGGCATCCAAATTTATAAAGAATTCTTGTACTTTATATAACCATACAGTACCTCTTCACCACTTTTTGCACATTGCCAGCACTCACTATATATATATATATATATATATATATATATATATATATATGTATATTAAAAAAAATAACATTGTGGGCTTGCTGCTGAAATTTGGTAGCTGAATGTACTAAAGTCAATGGGAAATGGAACCAAATGTGCTATAGAGCTATCACAGTCAATTTAGTGCTTTTTAGTTCAATTTCTGTAGGACCAGAGGCTACTGTCAGAACAGAATATGGTGAAACAGAATGGTTCTCACCTGGCAAAGAAATAATACAAGGCTGCTTTCTATCACCCTATTTATTCACCTTGTCTGCAGAAAATATCATATGAAGAGCACATTCAGACAAAGGAAGAGTGAAGACAGGAAGAAGGAACATCAACAATCTAAGATATAGAGATGACACCATATTACTAGCAGAAAACGTCAAAGACTTAGAACAATTACTAAGGAAGGTCAAGGAAGAAAGTGCACAGGCAGGCTTAATGCTGAACATAAAGAAAACAAAAATAATGACCACAGAAGAAACACATAAATTCAGCCTAGATAATGAGAAAATTGAAATAGGGGCTATGCAGACAGGCAGATCTGGGCCAACCCTGCTAGCGGTGGATCTAGGCCATGGCAACCCCACACCGTGGCCCCGATCCTTCCATTTGCTGCCCCTAAAAGAGTGGCAAAATGCCGCTCCTTTTAGGGGTGGCAAAAGGCCACCCTAAGAGCCGGTGCCGTGACTGTTGCGCTCTTTTGGTGCAGCATGTCTGCACGCTGCGCTGGGAAGGCATCCTGATGCTGCGCACTATGCAAACAGCTGTGCGGCATCAGGATGGCATTGGGGTGGGGTTAGGGTGGGGTTGGGGTGGCCAGCGTTCGGCTATCCCACCCCAACTCCAGCCCCAGGCTGGCCCTTTAGGCTGGTCTGCAATGCCTCATGGTTAAACAATTCCCATACCTAGGATAAGACATTGATCAGAAGGGAGACTACAGTCAAGAAATGAGAAGAAGACTAGGAATGGGAAAGGCAGTTGTTAAAGATCTAGACAAGATTCTAAAGTGTAAAGATATACAACTGAACACTAAAGTTAGAATCATGCATTGTATTCCCTATCACCACATACGGATGTGAGAGCTGGACAATAAAAAAAGCAGAAACTGGAAGAAAATCAACTCATTTGAGATGTGGTGCTGGAGAAGAGTGCTGAGGATACTGTGGACAGCCAAAAAGACAAACAAATCGGTCCTAGAACAGATAAAACCAGACTATCCCTGGAAGCCAAGATGATGTAACTGAGGCTGTCATACTTTGGCCACATGAGAAGGCATGACTCATTAGAAAAGGCAATAATGCTAGAGAAGATAGAAGGCACTAGAAAGAGAGGCAGACCCCACACCAGATGGATGGACTCAATTAAGGAGACCATGTAACTGAGGGCCTCGGCAGACGGCTTATTGAGCCGTCTCCGAGGCAAGGAAGAGGAGGGGCAGCCACACGCGCGGCGCCCCTTCCTCTTCCTGAGGTCATCCTCGGAGCCGCCGGCCCTCCACACGGTCGGCGCTCCGGGGACAACCTCCCGCCGCAGCGACCACACGCGCTGCAGCGGATAAGTCAGGGAAAGTGCGCCCTACGCGTTTAGGGTGCACTTTCCCTGACTTATGAAAGGAGCGCTGATTTAGTGCTCCTTTCAGAGGCGCTGACGGTGCGCCGTGGTGCGGCTGCGTTGCTCCGGCAGCGCACCGTCCCGCGGCATCCTCGGCGCCACCGTCTGTTTCCCCCCTGAGTCTGCAGGACCCAAGCAGTGCAGTGGAGGATACAGGGTCTTGGAAATGTCTCACTGATAGGGTTGCCACGAATCAGGGAGAGCTCAAGGCCAGCTAACAACAACAAAACTCAATATCATATGAATTAAATACAGTTTAATTACATTAAAGTTTTTTTTTCTGTCTCTGTATTTGTAATTAATCAAGTATGAGTGGAGGGTTTTATTTTCTAATAATGAGTGGGAGATTCTAATGAATTAAATAATATCTGATGAATATTCAACTTTAAATTAATATTAACCCATTTTAATATACTTTACATATATGTGGCTATTTTTTAAAGTATTTTCTTGGAAACCTTCTGCAACAACATCCCTTGTTTTAAACACTGTAAAATAATGTAAAACAACACAAAGCCTCTCTCCTTCATTTTATGTAAAGCTGCTGTTCTTTTCAATCAAGCCCACAATTAAGAAGGAAATCTCCCTAGCCTTATAACTGAGTTCTGGTTATTCTCTGTACTTAGTTTTGTATATCCTTATGAGAAACAGGAATTCAGGAAGTTAAACCAATAACAACAACAAATTGAGGGAGGGGGTTTAATGCAGTTAACACTGTTAGATTCATAGACTATTTAGAAGCTCAATTTAAATCCATCATTCACACTCAAAGGGCAATGTTCCTCAACCCTGTTTCCTTCTGTAATGTTTACAACCAATATACCACCTAGAAGTGGGAGTTAAGCAAGATGGGGAAGAGATGAGAAGTGAAAGAAAGAGAGAAGCAAACAGAAATAAGCCAGAGTCCAGGGTCTGTAGTGGTGTTTTACAGTCACTGAAATATAAGATGTACTATTTGGACAGAAAACACATAAGCACATTACAGGAAGGAATAACTGTAATTTTGGAGAGCAGTTTCCTTGTAATATTTTTATTGTGTTTACTCTGGAAAACTAGTCCTCTGCATAACTCAATATGCTATAAACATTTAGCATGGAATCACATTTCAATGTTAATTGAAATTTCCTGGTTTAGGCAGTGTGAAACTGGCTCATAAGACTCCATGAGACCTCTGCTATTAGATTTTGAATCATATCCACAGCAAGAAAACCATTATTTCAGAACTGGGGGGAGAGGGTTGTCCATACAAATATTGAAGAGACTCTCCGGTTGTGTCAATATATAGTCTACTGAAAGTGGTCTTTAATTTGGGCAAGAATTAGTAAGACTGTCTCTTTGTAAAAAACAAAATAAAAAAGGAGTCACTGCTTTTTGACTGACCACACTCATGCCACAAACACATAATTAAGCTCCAGTAATTTCAGTGAGCCTTGCTTCTGAATCAGTAACACATTACAGTTTAAAGGGTGAATGCCACTGATCCATGGTGTGTGCTTATTTAGGGGCAAACCCCATGGAAGCATGTTTATTAAACATGTGTGCTCATTGGACTACAAAAGTGAAGGTGAAGAATGAACTTCTAATACTAAAAGGAGAATAAGGGAAAGGGGAGAAAATCCGCTAGTCTTATGCCTTGTCTCCTCTGCTTCCCACAACCATATCAGATGAGCTAAGTGGGTAGGTATGTTGAAGGAGTCTGTCCATTTTTTGGACATGAGGTGAGCCTAACTGCAGTTCCCTACAACATGTTTTCATTGTACATACCTCACAATTACAAAAAAAACCCCTTATTTTTAAAGCTAACAGCAAAATCGTATGCATGTCTACTCATAGGTAAGCCACATTCATTTCAGCAGGCCTTTGGCCAACAAAGTTTGTACTAAATTTCAAGTTGCCAGAGGGACATCCATGTTATTCTGTAGCTGCAAACAACAAAGCATCCATACCACTAAACTTATTATGTCGTAAGCTCTTGTGGACTAGAAACTTCTTGTGCACCTGATCAAAGCTTGGGAAATTACTTTTAAAAAGAAATTTACAGTGAAGCCATTATCAAAAGGTTGTCTTATAATCAATTTTACTCATCATGGTGCTACAATTTGTTTTTACAAGACAGAAAGAGATAGGAAGTAATTCATTTTTAATTAGTTGTCCTGGTCAATTGTTAATTATGCAATAACTTATTGTTGCTACTGTTGATGTGTGTCTTAAATTTGTTACTGACTTATGGTGACCCTAAGGCAAATCTTATCATGGGATTTTCTAGGACTGAGAGTGAGGAGGGATGCAGACTGCGCAAAGCGCCATCTTGGAGCCAGAGAAGGGGAGGGGCAGCCGGACGCTGGACGCCCCAACCCCTTCTTGAGGACATGATCAGAGCGCTCACCATTGCACATGGCAAGTGCTCTGATGATGTCCTTCAGGCTCAGCGTCCGAACACGCTGAGCCGGAAGGAGTGCGGAAGAGGCGCCCGGCACTTCTTCCAGCACCCCTTTTGGCTCCTCTGAAAGGAGCACTATTTTAGCACTCCTATTCAGAGGCGCCCATAAGGATGGATCGGGGCCGAGGCGTGGGGCAGCCTTGGTCCCAATCCGCAGCTTCTCAGGGCGGCCCATGGCCGCCCGTCTGTAAAGGCCCTGAGTTTCTATAGCTGAGTGGGGAAATGAACCCTGGTCTCCAGAGTTGTAGTCCAGCTCTGAAACCACTGCAATACCAGTAGCAAACTAGAAGGAAATTACTTTTGAGGCTGTACTGGCAATGGCTGTAGATCTCTAATTCACAGTGGGAATAAGAATAGGTTGTCTGACTTTTACTTATGTCCTGACACAGCCTATGTCTGTGGTCGGGGGAGAACAAACAGTCCCATAGGTGGTTGGTTCATGCTACAGCCAGCAAGATTGTAATGTGATGTCTTTTGCATTTTTTTCTTGGAATTTCTAAGGTGCCGTATCTGAATTGGCCACTTGGAAGAACCAAGGAACATTTGCATGTTTTTTCCAATGGCCCAGTATTAACAATAACTGTAATAGTTACCTTATGGATTGCACTATCAATAAAAAAAGTGATATTTTGAGTAATCAGAGTAAAAGTAAAGTAACTACTTCCTTTTATAAATTATCATTCTGTGTTTTGAAAATGGATTATCATTCAGCCTTGCATGTACTCTGCACTCGTAGACTGAGGGTGTTATGCTTTATATTTCCATTAAAAGAAAAACTTAACCACAGAGGAGTTTGTAAAAATTGTTTGCTTGAGAAACTGCAGGCATAATTTCCTTGAAAGGACCACAAATTATACAACAAAGTTTGCGAATCTGTGACCTTTCTTCTCTGCTCACTCCACAGCACAGGCCTTGCACCATAATAGTCTGCGTTCTGCCTTCTCTCTCCTATCATCTGCCTGTCTCTGGTTCTCTATTGCAAAAATGCATGCTCAGTGTTACAAGGCATATTAGAGGCTTATTTTCACTATAAATAAGAGTTCACTTTGATTAGTAATAACATTATATAATCTGATACTCCAGATTAATGGGCTCTACAAATGGCTTCATACTGATTGATAAGGTGGTTAGTGACTGAGTGTCTATATGTCTTAGAATCATAGAATTGGAAGATATCACAAGGGCCATCTAGTCCAACCCTGTCATGCAGGGATACACAATCAAACCAATCCTGACAGATGGCCATCCAGCCTTTGTTTAAAAACCTCCAAAGAAGGAAACTCCACTACACTCCTAGGAAGATTGCTTCACTGTCAAACAGCTCTTACTGTAAGGAAGTTCTTCCTAATGTTGAGGTGGAATATCTTTTCCTGTAGTTTTAATCCATTGCTCCATGCCCTAGCCTCTGGAGCAGCAGAAAATATGCTTGCTCCATCTTCAATAGGACATCCCTTAAAATATTTCAACGTGCCTATCATAACTTCTTAGCCTTCTCTTTTCCAGACTAAGCATACCCATCTCCCTTAGCTGCTTCTCATAGAACATGATTTCCAGACCTTTCATCATTTTAATCACCCTCCTTTGGACACACTCCAGCTTGTCAATATCTCTCCTGAATTATCGTGCCCAGAACTGGACACAATATTCTAGGTGAGGTCTGACCAAAGCAGAATAGAGTGGTACTAGTATTTCCTTTGATCAAGATGCTATACTTCTGTTGATGCTGTCTAGAATCATATTGGCTTTTTAAGCTGATGCTTCATACTGTTGACTCATGTTCAGCTTGTGGTCTACTACTCCCAGATCCTTTTCACATGTACTGTTGTCAAGCCAAGTGTCATCCATCTTATATCTGAACCTTTCATTTTTTCTGCCTAAGTGTAATATCTTGCCTTTCTTCCTGTTGGGATTCATTTTGTTAGTTTTGGCCCAACTCTCTAATCTGTTAAGGTCCTTTTGAATTCTGATTCTGTCCTCTGGGTCTTCAAATTGTCTGTCAACTTATGGTAACCCCATGAATTTCACAGTGTTTTCTTAGTCAAGGAATATTTAGATATGGTTTTGCCATTTCTTTACCCTGAAATATAGCCTATAGCACCTGGTATTAGTTGACAGTTTGAGAACCAATGAGGTGTAGTGGTTTGAGTGTTGGACAACTCTGGAGACCAGGGTTTGATTCCCAGCTTGGCCATAAAACCCACTAGGTAACCTTGGGCAAGTCACATGCTCTCAGCCTCAGGAAGGCAATGGCAAACCTTCTGTGAACAAATCTTGCCAAGAAACCCCATAATAGGGTCACCATAAGCCATAAACAACATGAAGGCACACAACAACAACAACAACAGAAACAACTTTGATCCAACTACTATAGCAATAGCAATAGCAGCTTCACTTATATACCACTTCATACCATGCTATGCAGTCTCTAAGCCAGGGGTAGGCAACCTTTCCCCTTTAAGGGCCGAGGGACTTCAGCTTCCAGAAGCCTCAGCCATGTTGGCCAATAGTCCCATGTTGGCCAATAGCTCCTGGGATTCTGGGAGCTGAAGTCCTTCGGCCCTTAAAGGGGAAAAGTTGCATATCTCTGCTCTAAGCGGTTTGCAACTGTAAGCTAATTGTGCCCAACAAGCTTACTCATTTTGGTGACCTCGGAAGTACTCAAGTAAATGGGTACTCATTTTAGCAACCTTCGAAGGATTCAAGCCTGAGTCGAGCCTGAGCCCTGGCTGGTATTGAACTCACAACCTTGTGGTTTGTGAGTGAGTGGCTGCAGTACAGGCATTTAACCAGTGCACCACCAGGGCTCCTGCTTAGCTTCCAAGATCAGACAGGATCTGGTGCCTTTGGGGTATTTAGGCCTCTACTACACCTGGAAATAAATTGCACTGAACTCAGTAGGGCTTATTTCAGAGTAGGCATGTATAGGATTGCATTGTTAGCCATTGTGATTTTCTTTTCAGATATTTCAAACTTTTTTAAATGTTTGTACTCGTGGAGCCAATCATAACTTAAATGCTGTCTGATATATCTATTGTTAAAATGCCTGTAGTACAAATAGGAAGAGAGACAGCATGATGTAATGTTTTAAGCACTGGATTATGACTCTGGAGACCAGCATTCAAATTAATGCTCAGCCATGGAAACCTATTGTGTGACCTGGGGCAAGTCACACTCTCTCAGTCTCAGAGGAGGTCTGTGATAGGTTTGCCTTAGGTTTACTTATAAGTCAGAAACAACTTGAAGGAACACAACAACAACAACACAAACAGGAATGGTATTCAAAAGCCAGAAGAGTGAATGCAGAGGGTATTTTGAGAGGGCTAAAAACTATCCACTTAGAGCCAATAGTCTGTCATAATGCATGAACTGTTCTTTGAGCTTTATCACTGCTGGAAGAATGCACTGGCTAATATTTTTGAAGAAAGAAGCAGTAATAGTATTTCAAAGAAAAAGATGTTTTCTTTACAGTCCTTGTTATTAAAATGGATAACTGTATTTGCTTGTTTATAACTTTTGAGACTAGAGTATCAGTCTTCAAAACTACAAACAAAATTAATGAGTTGTGTTATGCATAGGTTGGATAGCATAAGAGAATAGGACATAAATGAAAGGGAAGTTTCCTAACCCCTTCTCTCTTTGTCTGTGACCTCAACCAAATTCTCCAGAAAGGCAAGATATAAATTAAATATATAAATAAAATTGGGAGAGCCTATTAACAATGTGCAATGAGGCATCAGAGGGCTGTTGGGGAAGGTGGAATGCTCCCAAAATTGTGATTACATTATTAAGCCCCTGCCTCATTTTGGATTATATTTTCCTCAATCAGTTTATGCTGGCCTTAGTTCACAAATTTTTTTATGTTGTACCCACCTAGCAGCAACCTGTACCCCAACCTGCATTGTTCAAGTTGGGCCTCCAAAATTCAAGAGGATTTAGAGGGAATGCAAGCCACTGCAGAAGGTATTCAGAAACTTTTCTTCCATGAACTTCCCTCTGTTTATTTATCTCTTGTTCTGAGCCATAGGGTTCCCCTACAGAAAAATAGTAAATCACCAGGAATCGACATGTGTTTGGTGTCATAATGAGGTAGGAAATTTTTAGTTATTTTCCCCCTTTTTTCTTTTTAATGTCAGTGGAAAATGGCTTGTAGGATTTTTCTCCCTCAGTTGCCAAATTAACTTTGTTTGCCCTAGGTACTATGAATCATGGTGGGAACATTTACTAATTGGCCTCAGGCAGCAAAATATTTTAATCCAACACTAGAATTAGAGGAATGTTGCACATTACTTTGGTAATACTGAGAAGTTCATTCAGATTGCAGTACTTCTACCCAAACCATCTTCTACTCTAGGTCTTCTTCAAGTTGACTCCTCCTATAGGCTGCCTGTTACCACAAGGCTCTCTGTAAAGTTTAAACTGCTTCCTTTTTCCTTTTGTTCTAATAAACTCAAGGCAAAGGACAGCTGATTTATATGACACACTGGAGATGCAAAGAGAAATATGTATCAGAACTCACTAGACCAGTTATGTCTGCTGTGATTGTTATTTAGTCAATGATTTTGGTTGATGCACACATGTTTATGATCACTCTTGCTTGAACTCTGTGTTACTTAGTAAACAAAGGCGTTCACTGTAGCTCTGTAAAATATTTATTTTTTATTTATGCCAGTGGTTCCCAGCCTTTTCTATGCTCCACACCCCAAGGAAATGCTTGCTCGCATCCCTACAAAACTAATATCACATTTGAAGATGAAGAAGTCCAATTTCTAACTTTTAACCTGCAAACTGAACCACATACAATACTGGGGGTGAACAAACTGAACTTTAAGAAAATAAGCTTTTAATTTGGTGCATAAAATGCCAAGTTTAGTTTTAAAATTGTAAATAATTGTAAACTGTAAAATTCTCTCCTTTTGATTAAATAAACGGGACTACTATCTATGCAACACAACTACCTACTACCACTTCTCAAGGCACACTGGGGACTGGCTGAGTGATGACTCGTGACTCGTCATTCAAGGACACAAGCCACTCTTTGTCACACCTCTTGAAATTCCATATTGCACTCCCAGGGAGTGTGGACATCCCAGGTTGGGAACCCCTGATTTATGCATTTAAACAATTTTACCTCATTGTGCTCCAACAACAAGATAACAGAGCAACTTATAAAATCCAGTACAGACACACCTCACTTAACAAAGACTGTAGCCACACTGCAGAAATAATCTGGTTTGACACCACTTTAACTGCCATGGCTCAATGCTATGAAATTCTAGAAGTGTAGTTTGTTGTAGCACCAGACCTCCGCTTCCCAGAATTCATAGCATGTTGTCAAACCAGATTATTTCTGTAGTGCAGATGCAGCCCAAGTCTCTGACAAAAAAACTCCTTTTTACAAAGTCTTTCAATACTTCTCCCCTCCTTTCATTCTTGTCCTGCTGGATGTTTTTAGTAGC
>CM034701.1:112287306-112297721 GCA_020142125.1 Phrynosoma platyrhinos | reverse complement strand
TATGATCAATGTCTGGCAGATGTTGACCACAGAGTTGCACTGGAGGACTAGAGGTTCCTAGAGACATGTTCTCTCAGGTAAAAACATAGTGTGTGTGTTTTGTTTTAATTATTTGTGGTTTTTCCACATTCAGGGGGTCCTGTGCCCCTAACCCCAGCAAATGTGGAGGGACAAGTGTAATTGTAAAAGAAGGTGTCTCCTGTCCACTGGCAAAAGAAGGCTGAAAAGAAGAAAAGAGGTCAGGTTTCTTCTTTAGTCCTTGCTCTCTCTCTCTGTTGCAGAACTATTTGGGTTGCTCAGAAAATTGGCAAAGAGTTTGATTCAACTTGATGGTGACTTGCAGTCTGCATGTTGTTTGAAAGCCCATCTACTCAGCCACTTTCCTTCTCTTCTTCCTTACCTGTCTGGCTAATTTATAGCAGAGATGGAGGAGTCCTGCTGGTTTCGCTTGCATCCTCCTAGTTCAGATGTCTCTTTTGGCTGATGAGATGAGTTACAAGCTTTCATTCCTTAGCAGTGCTTGATTTTGTCATGGTGGCTCAGCTTCTTCCATTCCAAAGCCTCAAGGTAGGTAACAGTGGGCTACAGCAAGGTGGGAATCATATGGCCAGATGTTGTCAAACTGCAAGTCCCAGCATTCCCAGCCAATATAGCCAATGGTGAGGAATGCTGGGAGTTGCAGTGTAACAGCTTCTGGAGGTTCACATGATTTCTACCCTTCATCTGTATCTAATTGCTAGTCATGACTAGAATAGATCCATTGAATCAGTGGGAATTTGGTCAGTTTAGGTCAGTTGCATTTATTCAATGGGTCTAGTCGATTGGGACTAACCATAGAAGTAACCTCAATATGTTGAGTCATTACAGCTTTTGCACAAAGGACTTTATTACATGGGGGGAAAAGATGGGAACATCAATATTGCGTAATAATGGGAAGATTTTCATACAATGTCACCATTATCGTGCAATTATCCCGTGACTAAAGTGGCAAAATCACACCACTTTTTATTCATGGGATTTCCCCTTGAATAAAAAATGGTGTAATTTTGCCACTTTATTCATGAGATAATTGTGTAATAATGGCGATGTTGTGTAACATCATGTGAAAATCTTCCGTTATTGCATGATATTGATGGGAGCAGAGCGCTATGCTCCTGTCTTTTCCTCCCAGTGTAATAAAGTCCAAAGATTTTCTCCCAGTAGAGCTCCAGTTTATGAGAAGTTTTCTACTGTTGGCAGCAAGATGCATCAAGAACCATTTCTCAACTATCAAATCAGCCAGTCTGTGTCACTTTTCTTTGTTTCTTCATTTTGTGATGACAGACCCAGCTCTCTCATGATTTTTCAACCTTACCATTTCCAGTATTGCCAAAGTGGAACTATAGCCGCTTGTGACAGAGTATGAATATTTTCACTCCATACTTTTGTAATGCAAAAGTCAATACAAAGGAGCTTTAGCATCTGTCTATAGATGACAAGTACTTTTTCATCTAGGCATGGCAAAGGATAAAAAACCACTCAGAGTTTGGAAAAGTTACTCTTTTAGACTATAAATGCTAGAATCTCACAGGGAGTTCTAGGAGGTTTAGTCGAAAAAGTTGCTCAAATTATGAATTTTCTGGGCAAAAAAAGCACATTCCAGAAGGGAAGGAAACACTATGGAATATAATGTCTAAGGGGGGTTGCAGACTGTCAGAAATAGTGTGAATTCAGTCCACTTTTAGGGTTAGGGTTAGTGCTAGGGAATTATGGGAACTGTTATTTTCCTGAGACATTGAACCTTCTCTGTCAGACAACTCTAGTGCCACAATAAAATACAGTTCCCATGGTTCCCTAACTCTAACCCTAACCCTAAAAGTGGACTGAATTCACACTATTTCTGGCAGTGTGCAACCCCCCTATGTTTTATAAAGACTGGTTCATTGTGGTTGACACAATCTTTCTGATAGATCAGGACTGGGAGCTGCCACGGATTCAGGGGCCACTCTCACCTCATTTTCACACACACTCAGACGTCAGCACATTCTTTATTCAAAAACTGGAAGTGCCTGGACACTGGGGGGATTTTTCCAGTGAGGGGAGGGTTGAGGAGGGACTGGAAAACTGAGGGCTGCACTGGGGGTGCCCTATGGCTGGCCCAATTCCCACCCTGTGATAGATGAATGTAAGGAGCCCTGCTCAAAGATTAACAGAAGGAGCCTAAACTTTAGCAAATGAAGTGTTGCACCTTAAACAAACCTTTAAAAAATTGAACATTTTTGGGGTTTGTTTTATAGGGTGCCCAAATTCCAGCTATTAAATTAAGGTGTTAATTCTGCCATTGATAAAGCTACTGCTTGGCCTACAATGAAATCGAGATTACGGTATTGTTAAAATTAAAGGAATTCCTGTTCTATGTTGTTATTCTTGGCAGGTGGGATATTATGGGTTTTCACTGCAAGCAATGAATTTTCTTCAGACTAAATTTCCTTTAATTCATCAGCAGCAACTTGGGCTGTTCCACTTAGACTTTGTGACTGTTTTTTTTAATGGGATTGTGAACATGCCAGTGATGAATTAGAGGGCTGTTCAGGCCATTATCTTAGACATTTTGTTCTATTTTTGCTCTATGCCCTTCCTTTTCCAAGGGTTCTTCCCAGCTGAAACAGTTCAGAATTGTTTTCTTCACTCCAGCCTTCCTTTCCTAGAATTTTCTTCACTTTAGACTTCCTTTCTTAGAAGACAAATTCATATCATTGTAGACCAAAGTGGACCCAAACTCTTCAATTATGTAATCAAGAGAAAGTAAGAGAAACTAAATGTCTACCATCTGGATGTGACTGGGGTGACAGGAGGGGGTGGACTAGTAAATCTGTATTTAATTACATTAAAAATCCATCCTGCTCAGTCATGGACCTGCTTTGTGAATCTGGGAAAATAGCATATCTTTTGTATATCAGAATTCATATCTCTACTATTGTCCTTCCATAACAATATTTAGTGAATTGGTTGTTTTTCTGTCAGAAATCAGGGCAGCTATGTTGCTACTTGTGTAGAACAATGGCAGACCCACAGATCAGTGTTGACCCTACCATTAGGCAGAGTGAGGTGGCCTCCTTAGCCAGCAAGTTTTGGATGATATGAAAGAGTAGCAACTTTTCATAAGTGAAAACAGCCCAGGGTGAGTAGAGAGGTATTTATTGAATGTTTTCTCTTATATGCCAAAATAACACATTGAGTTCAGTTGTTAGGGAAAGGGTACCATTTGCTGCTCTACTTCAGTCAGCAAAATGTGTTTCCCCCCAGGAGACCCTGAAGGGCTGCATCTCCTCCTGAAAAAACTAAGCAATGTTTTATCCCCATATGCCTTTAGGTGGTCTGGGGGCATTTTCACCATGTTTTGGTTTTCATAGATGTCTTCTCCTGGGCCTAAATTGGCTCAGGAACCCTGTAAAATGTAGTGGAAATGCACTCCACTCCCCCAGTGGAGTATTTAAGAGCAAAAAATATTCAAAATGCTTTGCAAAAATCATTTTGACCACTGGAAGAGTCAGGGGGGCTCCAAACGTGGTGAAAATGCCATCCACAACCCCTACTGTGCATTTTTTGGGGGGGAGGGGGATTCTAGTCTCAAAGCAAGTTTTTGCAAAAAGTATTTTTGCCAAAATAAAACCCCTTTTTGACTCCTAGGAGTCCTGTGGGCCAGAAAAATGGCCCTAAATGGTTGCATGCAGGTTACTCTTGGTCACCCCTGATGTAAGGGATGGGGACTCTGGGAATGTACACATTTCTTCCCGATTGCTAGGTCATTAATCCTAATGAAGATACTTAAAGGAAAGCTTGAATCAGTAACCCAAAATGATGGCAAAAAAAGCACTCAGATTGCAGCAATGTCTAACACCTATAGACACACCTTTCACACAATACCAGCACACCAACCCATTTCATTTTAACATCTCTCTGTCATTTTTCACACAGTATTCTTGCTCAGTATTCTCAATTCACTTTGGCCCCTCATTTTTGGGAACGCCACACCAAATGTAACTGAAATGTAAACAAAGTTTCCTCTGAAGCTTGTATGCTGTTTACGGTCTAGATCTGGTCACTCTGCTGTTGAATGTCCTTCTAGTCTTCCTCCCTGTATCTATGTTCTTTATTCTAGTCAGGTTTCCAAAGGGAAAAATTGTTTCCCTTTCATGGCAAACAAAAAAGTATTTTTTTGACTGTGCAAAAATTAAAGGAGACCACATTTAACCACATCACATATAAGACAATTGAGAAGCATGGGAGCTGTGTACACACTCAAAGTCTTCTGTGAAGCCCCAGGCTCCTTCTGGACTCTGCCATCTTTTTAAAAAATGTATGGAGGGGAGCATACATGCTTGCAGAGGCCTTCAGGGGATATGATTCTCCATTTAAATCTTCTTTCCATGGAGCATCTTTTAAAAGTCCAAAACTGTATTTTCCCAAAATTTTCAAATCCCCTGTCTTCAGGGTGACTGAGTGCTTTGAAAATTGTAATATCACTAGGGCCCTACCTCTGTAACATTGAAATGGTTTTCCCCCAGGTCTCAGATTTTGACCCTGAAATGGTCAGCATAGTCCTGATCTGGTGGCCCTTCTAGGAGCATGTATACACAGATCAAATTAGTGGTTCCCCCATCCTCACAGAGTCCTGTCTACACGATACAGGGACTAATCTCCAATTCAAGTGTGGACTATCTTTATGATGGAAGGCCATTTCTACACCAAATCCATCCTTTTCCCTTCCTTCAACTGGCTTGAAATAACTTACCTTTTGCTCTGCAGAAAAATCCAGAGCACTCTGTAGCAACACTGGGAGGCTATCTACACACTTGTCCCACTGTGTTGCCCAGTGCTACTGCCGCTGGTGTGAGCCACTCCCTCTGAAGTCACAACAAGGCACCCAGTCTTGTGGTTGAGTCTGACAGCCTCATTTTTGACCCTAGAGAGTGCAACTTTGCACACAGCAGGGCACATGTGTACATAGCTGTCCCATATTGTTACGGAGTGCAAAAGTAATAGGGAAAATATGGAGCAACTCCAGGGCCAGAATACTCTGGGAGAAGCCTGGAGTATTCTGGCTGGTGTAGACAAGCCCTAGATGTGACCATCCAATCATTTTCTGGGTTGTTGTTGTTGTTGTTGTTGTTGTTTTTGGGTGAGCGGATGTCACAAAGGGGTCTTCAGAGGTCCAGGAAGCAGCAGAAAATGGGGCAGAGGATTTTGGATTTTGCAGAATAACCCACCCTTGCTATGGAAGAATTAAGGAAGGCCAACTCCTGAACTAGAAACTGAAACCTACAGCACCTCAAACCTCCTCTTTATACTCCTCCTTCTCACCCTTTCCCATTCTTCCTCTTTTGTTTCTATACTCATCTCCTCTTGTTGTCCAACTGGGTGTATTCTCCTCTTGAATTTCTTTATTGTGTTGAGGCTTCCAGATTTTTCTGGTAAACCTCAAGCACCACAGCCTCCCCATATCTGACTTCCTCTACTGCTTTCTACTGGCAGGACCGCTCCCCTCATGAAAGGTGCTTTCACTGAATTTTGTAGAAAATTCCTCTCACATGACATACCCCAGCTATCCCATTTAGTAGGGTCCTTTGGGTAGTATTTTGATGGATGGCAGAGAAGCGTAGCCCTACAGGGGGAGTTTGCTATCCCAACAGCACACATGGTGAATAAAACTGCTTATGACAAACAGAGTGTATTTATTACTCTCTAGCATGCAAGCATCAGTCAAAATCATCTGCTAATGATACTACATAGAACTGTAAACTAATAGGTTGTATGACCAAAACAGAGTATCACTGCTGAGTTTACCTTAGAGGGATATTAAACCTAATTAGCATATTTTCATTTATTTCACTGAATCCGATTTGCTTGCATATGCCATTTCTCATGTTAAAACCAACAAAGAGCTGCTTTGATTATACAAACATGGAGTACAAACTCTAGGAAGAATATAGTAATATTAGACACAGTACCACTGTGCCATAATTCCAGCTATCCCTTAGAAGGAAATTATGCTCACTGAGAAAATAATGAGAACTAATAGCACCACACACACAAGGTCATTTCCTTGTCCTTTGTGTGAAATAATACTGTATAACTCCCTTTTCCTGGTTCTGTATTCAGAGGAACAAGTTCAAATTAAAACCCCAACTTGATATTGATCTGGAGAGGAAAAACCCACCCTTTCACCACCCTGGTTGCAAGTATGACAAAAGTGGATGCGCTATGTAATTTGTGTCTAAGAAGCCCAAGTATGTGCCATAGACAACATTGTAAGCAAAAAGCACAAAGACAATTAAGCTTAGAGAAGTTTATAAATCAAAGCTATTGATTAAAACCATCACCCTGTTTAGTTTGCTCTGACCCATTGCAAGAGTTGAGCTGACAGCAAAATTTGACTTCAGTGATTATGACAGGACAATGTCCACCAACTCATCTGAGGGAAGCAGGTTCATTTAGGATAGGGATGGGCAAAGTGTGCCCCACTGGCTTTATGCAGTGTCTGGTCTCTTTTTGTTTCCCCCAGGGGAAACAAGCCCCAAATACCCCCAAATCTTCTCTAGTGAGCACAGGGGCATTTTTGCCCCATTTTTTGGCCTCCCCAACTCACAGGCCCTGGAAAGGCCTCTTTTAAAAACAGAAAGTAACTTTGGAGATTATCACACAGGAAATCCATGCTGGGATAGACGTGGGTTGTAACCAACTGGAATGGATCTTATTGCATGGTTGGGAGCCCAGGCAGCCCATATCCAACCCAGTTGTCTCTAGCAGCTTTTAATGAACAGGATTTTCCCATTCTTCAAAAGCTGCCAGAGAAACCTGGGTTGGATACAAGCTGCCTACTGCCCAGGCTCCTGGCTGTGCAATAAGATCCATTCCAGATTGTTACAATCCACGTCTATCCTGTGTGATAATTTCCGTTGAGTCACCTCCTGTTATTAAAAAAGAGCTCTCAGGGGCCCAAAACCATGGCAAACAAATAATAATAATATTTATTTATATCCCACCCCTCTGCATCACCCCCAAAGGGGGTTTCAGGTGCATCTGGGGACAATTTACTTGCAGGGGAGATACAGTGGTCAATGTGGCCCTCCTTGGGAGTCTGTGTAGCTCCCTGGTCTCCCACTGTTACCCACCCCTGGTTTAGGAGGTGCAGCAAAGGCCATATAGGGCTCACAACTCTGTCCTCATGAAGAAACTAGAGACAAGCACTGGCCATCTGGGGCAGTTGCCTCACTTTGTCTAGTAGCAGGACTGGCCTTGCCCATCTGTTCCAAACGGTAAAAGGTCTGCAAAAAACAAACAAACCCAAAAACCAATGCTCAATTAATTTTACCTTGCATTCCCTCTTCTGTATATCTGCAACCTCTTCAGGCACCCCACTGAGCCTGCTAGTACTGTACCTCAGTAGTTCATGAGT
Source organism: Phrynosoma platyrhinos (assembly GCA_020142125.1). NCBI lineage: Eukaryota > Metazoa > Chordata > Lepidosauria > Squamata > Phrynosomatidae > Phrynosoma > Phrynosoma platyrhinos. The sequence goes on along the minus strand of CM034701.1, from coordinate 112,290,283 downwards.
TATCTGATGGGAAGGACCAGCAGAATTTTTGTTTTTCCATGGACCAACACCATATTTATGCCCATTAGGTACAACTGTTTTTTTCTTTCCTGGAAACTCACCATGAGTTGTCAGCTAATAGCTTGTGGCCTAGCACTGATTCACAAACCACCACACTGAACAGCACTGCTCTGTCTTATAGCAGGGGATGTTACTCAGCCTACTCATCTGATACTTTGGTCCTCTATCTTCCCACCCACAGGCATTTCTGTGTATACATGTTGTAACATAGCCAACAACACAGATGAAAGGAGGGGCTTTCACTGTATAGCTCCATGTCAGTGGTATGGTGAACCCCATGTGGATTTTATTTCACACTTTAAAGGATATAAACAAGATGTTGGGGTTCAGCCCCTTTGACAGCTCTTTCCAAGTCTGAAATAAAGCCCTGAGGAGATTCACTGCACTCCTGATACAAATGCCCATGGTGGGGTGTGCACAGGGGATTTATACAAAATGAGGAAGAGATAATTTTTAAAGGGAGAAATTAGCTCAGGTGCTTGTTGAAAGCCCAAAGTCCACAGGTTATATTTTTATAGAATTTCCCCCACCAAAAAATAGATACACAAGCACAATCATTAAAGAAGAGGGAAAAATGTGCCCTTGGTCAAATCGCAGCCTCAGAGGAAGACAATGACAAACCTCCTCTGAACAACTCTTGTCAAGAAAACCCCATGGCAGATTCACCTTAGGGTTGCCATAAATTAGAAATTACTTGAAGGCACACAATAATAACAGTGTATTCGCCCACTAATGCATATGCGGCAGTGTTTTATGAAGCCTAAACTAAAATGGAGACTGGGGTGGAGATTGAGAGGAAATAATTGGGTGGGGTGGTTGTGTGACTATAAGATTGCTGGAGAGAATGGTTGGTTACAAGCACAGAAACAGATTTGGGAGAAACAGAAGAGAAACAGACCCAAAGCAGCTGACTTCAGAGAAAAGGGAACCCAAAGGATTTCATTTCCCACTTGATTGCCAAAAGTTAGAAAAATGTGCACAGATTAACTTTAGGGTTCTCAGCTTTCAGTTCTAGAGATGGGAAGGGGCAGGTCAAAAATGTCACGTTGCATTGATCTATTTGAGTGCTGTGTTGTCCAAAAAGAACTAAAGGATGATATATTCAACAGTGAGTTTGAGACAACTACCGGTAGTACTTGTAGTGATGATGACAATATCAGAGGTTAGACCAGGGGTAGGCAACCTTTCCCCTTTAAGGGCCGAGGGACTTCAGCTCCGAGAATCCCAGGAGCTATTGGCCAACATGGGACTATTGGCCAACATGGCTGAGGCTTCTGGGAGCTGAAGTCCCTCAGCCCTTAAAGGGGAAAGGTTACCTACCCCTGGGTTAGACCATTATTAGGAACTCCAAACCAACTACAAGAGAATTACAAATATATTTCGAGAGAATTAGACCCCCCTTTCTCTTGAGTTTCCAGTAAGATTCAGGTTCCCTTTCACCCTAAACAGTTATAGCACTTTCATTCCACTCTAAACAGCCATGGTTTCATCCTATGGAATCCTAGGATTTGCAGTTGAGGGAGGAGCCTTTAGAACTCACAGAGAGATCCTCTAGTGTCTCAGTAAAATACAAATCCCAGGATTCCATAGTATGCAACCATGACAGTCAAACTGGAATCATAGTATTATAATTGCGTGGTGTGGAAGGCTCCTAGATCACTTGGGAGTATCCTGGAGTTGCCTAGTGACTGTGGAGTCTGCCTTCTTTGTCTGATGGCTGATGAGACCAGAAGTGCTAAACAATTGCCTGCTTAAGATCCAATACTAGAGACAAATGGACGTTCTCAGAATAGAGTCCAGAGTTTGACCGCAAAACAAAGAGATGATTACAACAACACAGAGAATCAAGGTTAAATCATTGCAGTAGACTCCTTCAATCACTTATGAGGAACCAAGGTCAAAAAAATAACCATATCATAATCTTTTATAATAGATATAAAACAAACCCACACCAAAGTGATATCTGATGGAAACCAACAGGATACCAACCCTTATATTGTTCCCATTATATGTTTAACCTCTGACATAAAAGATTAAATACTTTTGGTTAACAGTTTCCCTGACTCACATCAGGAAGTACAGGAACTACAGCAAACCAGGAATAACATATTCAAGTGCTGTTGGGCAGACTGGAAAATGAAGTTTATGTTTGATGGGAGGCATCAAACACCATTTTTTTCTTTTGAATTGCCATTTTTAGGAGATCTACCTACCTGTCTGTCTGTCTATATATCTTTCTACCTGATTTATTTTCTGCCTGTCTCCCCAAACCAGGATGCAAGCTATTTCACAACAAGATTAAGGCAGATAACAAATAAAAATAGATAAAACAAACACATATATAAAGGTAATTATGACTTGAAATTAAACAAAATTATAATATTCAACTATTATTGAGTTAAAGACAATTTTAAAACACATCTGTTTGTAAAAAACACAGCACCAATGGATGAAAAGCTTTTTCCTTGACAGACAGTTAATTGCCTGAAGCTCTTTGGTGACCAGTGGAAACTTTTTTGCTGGCCACCCAAAAAAAAAAAGTCCAGCTTAGCTTTCCTCAGGAGTTCCAGGAGCTGGGAACAATCCTTGAGAACACCCTCCCTTGCATTTCCACTGAAATGTATTCTCTCCTGTGAACCTGCTTGAGATTCATCTGAGATCTTCAGGGAATTGAGAGAACAGCCTTTCTTAAAGACCTCCGAGGTCTGGTAAACTTGTATGAGAGATCATGGTCCTTTGGATGACCTGGAGTTTTGCCATTGTTCTCCACTTAGAGCTGAATGTGTGTTAATCTTTTTAGTACTGTACTTCAGTGTTTAAGCCAAGGCTTAAAGAAATGATGCAGGGAGCAAGCAATACCCCTTCTCTGCACAGAAGCATCCTACAACAATATGCTAGGATTAGCTTAAGCTGGTAG
>CM034701.1:112197703-112211268 GCA_020142125.1 Phrynosoma platyrhinos | reverse complement strand
GCTGTCTTCTGGTCTTCACAGCTCCCTGCTGTCTTTCTGTTCTTCACACAGACCACCTCCAGTTTTGTCATTATGGTCTTCTGTTACAAGATACACATCTGGCCTGATATGAGCACAGGAGAATGCTTATAGAGAGTTCTAATCTCCTAGAGAGAAGACCTGGTACTTTTCAAACAATAGATTGCCTGACATTTTATAGAGCAGCCAGACATATTCTAGGACAAGGCTGGCACACCTTGGGAATATCAGAATTTCTGGAAATAAGCATCTCCCCCTCCTTTTTTTTTTTTAATGTCTGCTGTGACTGAAAATGTTAACTGTAATGTGGAGGAGCAAAACACCATTCATCTTGCAATGCTGCTTACTGCCAGTATCAGCTAGAGTGAGCTTTCAAACAGGGGCAGCTAGGATTAAATCCCACCGAAGGTCAAACTGGACATTAGTCAATTTGTGCATGTTAGAATGACTGTGAGAAAGCCTGAGCACCCTCTGGCCTGTGTGGAGGGGAAATTTTTAACTTTCTCTCTTCACCACCATCAGGATAAAAACTACCTCTCAGAAGCTGCTATCTGCATTTTAAGGGAAGTGGATTTCAATGCTATAAATGTAAGCTTCTTTTGAAACACAAATAGCTTTTTTGGAGAAGTGAATTTTGTCAGAACTATGGAAGATAAAGAGAACATTAAATTCTGGCTGAGACAGTGCCACTGTCTTAATGGCTGCTGGTGGTTGTTCTTGTTCTTGTGTGTCTTCAAGTCTTTTTTGACTTATGACAACCCTAGGGTGAATTATCATGGGGTTTTCTTGGCAGAATTTGTTCAGAAGGGTTTTGTTCTTGCCTTCTTCTAAGGCTAAAAACTTGCCTAAGGTACTCAGTGGGTTTCCATTGTCAAGCGAGACTGAGACAGAAACATCGTAAAGCTGAGGTTATATACCCCACGAAGCTTACTTTCTAGAACGGATGTGAGAGAACTGTCTTTGCTTTTTATTTCTATTATTGCATTCCCTTCCCACCTCTGTGTAATCAATAAAGTTACATTTTATATCATCAGTAGCTTTGTCTTACTACAATATACCATTAATCATGTTTTGGATAAAACCTAAGCACATGAAGCCCTCCAGAACAATACAATGGATTTCCTAGAAATTGGCCTAAATTTTATGACTAGTGATAATTGATTGCAGTACTTCCTTCATTGCATTTTGAAGGAAAGATTGACTCATAATATCTGATGATTTGATTCTATTCCTTGTCTGTATGTGAAGCTAGTTAAGATCATAACAGTCCTGCAGGACTGATTATGATAACTGATGAAAAGTCCATCTGGTGTAGTATTCCATTTCTGGGAAATCCACAAACAAATTTCATTTTATGAGAAGATGCAGCAACTTGACATTGTAAAACACAACTTGAATGCTTTTGGTCAGAGTCAACTACTCTCTATAGTTGACTCAGGTTTTGTTAGAAAACCAGCTCTTCTACTTGGAGTAAATCAATGCTGGTGAGATGTAGTGATAACTATGTTATTGTATTTTATTCTTACCCAACACTGCAGTTTCTTGTACTGATTAGAACCATGTATGTCACCTGTAGGCAGGGGTATCACTAGGGGGTGAGAGAGATGCAAACTGTACTGGGTGACATATCAGAGGGAGGAGTAAACACCTGGTGGGCTGGTCTCTCCTGGTCATCCTCCCCCTATAACAGCCAGGGTGTCTCTGCTGTCCAACAAATGTGGCTGCTGGTGGGGATGAGAGGCTGTCACCACTTGGTAGCTCCCTCTGGGTATGATGGAGCTGTTGGCCAAGTGGGGAGAAGGCAGAAGCTCACCCTCATGAGCAGCCGCTGGTGGGAAGAGGCTGTCTTCCACATCTGGCACAAGTTGCTGGCCGGACAGTCACTTCCATTTCCCACTCAGCCAGCAGCCCTGCCAGACTCATAAAAAGGCTGCCAGGCAGCAGCAGCAATCTTCCTGGTCTAGTGGGATTGCCTTTTGGATCTGGCAGGGCTGTTGGCCAAGTGGTAAAGAGAGTTGCCTCCCTTTCAAGCTCACCCAGCACCTGGAAGTTGCTGCTGGGTGGAAGCAGCAGCTGGCCATCCTCACCATGGCAGAAACAACCTTACTATGACAGAGGGGGGCAGTTAGGGTTGTGCCAGGCAACCTGGGGGTGACAGCATGAGTTGCTCTACTGGGGTGACAGCAACTCTAGTGATGCCACTGCCTGTAGGATGAATTGAAGTACACAATTAATATTCCTGCTTTGGGTTGTTTCTTGCTATTCTTATGAATTTTCATTTTTAGATCCTTAAATGCAGTGAACACTATCTTCAAAGAAAGACCCTAATTTCTATTGCTGTATTTGTCAAGAATTGCAATGAACGGTACCTATGCACCCGAGATTGTTGCTATATTTTTCAAAAATGGGGAAGAGAGGAGTTATTACTCAGTTGCTGATAGAATTATTGTTGTGTATAATTTAGCTTTGGTATGTATAGATAGGGCATTACTAAATGTAGTGCTAAGTGTAGAGCAAAGTCAGGCATGTGTATGTTCTTAATTATATGAGTCATTTTTAATGTGTAAGTTATTCTGTCACTTCCTGAATCCCATATGTGCTTTTTAAATGCTTGAACTTTCTGAACAGAAAAAGAATATGCCTTGCCCTTCATCCCCATAAAATTATGTTATGCTGAATTGTATAATATATAGTTTTGTATAAATGGAAACATCCGTACATTGTTGTTCTTAGAGCTGTCAGTTGTTCACCATGTTGTTTGGTGCAGCATTGTTCACAGTTGCAGCATCAAAAATCAAATATGCATCCCTTGAACAAGAAATGCTCAAAGGTAAAGGCGTTCAAAATGGATGGGAATTGCTTGAAGGCAAGATATTGAATTTCAAATAATTCCAATGAGAAGGAAAAGTTGGAGGTGTTTAAAGAAACCAGGGAGGATGTATAACGAACGTTCAGATAAACTGAGATTTAAAAGAGCCAGTGTGGCTTAGTTGTTTGAATGTTGGACTGTGACTCTGGAGACCTGGGTTCAATTCCCAGCTTGGCCATGAAACATATTGGGTAATTTTGGGCAAGTTAAATGCTGTCCGCCTCAGAGAAAGGCAATGAAAAACCTCCTCTGAACAAATCTTGCCAAGAAAACCCTATGATAGATTCACCTTAAGGTTACCATAAGTCAGGAATGACTTGAAGGCACATAACAATAACAACATACAAGAGAAAGGGAAATCACTATAGAGGAATACAAATTCTCTCTATTTATAAAGAGAACGTCAGAAAGGCTAAATTTCAACATAAGCTTGGCTTTTGCTTGGAGCCCCCCCCCCTTTTAAAAAAAGATGCAGGTAACCAGAGCCAGAGCAGTTAATTTAACGTTTGTTGTTAATTTTTGGCTGTATCTGTACCAAGAAGAAAAGTAATGAAATAGTAGGGTCTCTGCATGTAAAAGATGATGAAATGCTAATGGGGAAGAGAGAGAAGGCCAAACTGCTCAGCACCTTCTTTACTCTGTCTTTCCCAGAAGAAAGGTGCAAATAGAACACATTATACAGTAAAGAGATTACAGCCCACAATAGGTAAAGACATAATACTGGAATTCCCAGCTACTCTAAGCAAGATTAGGTCTCCAAAACCAGATGAACTATATAAGGGGACACCATTTTACTATGCCATTGTATTTAGTGGGACTTGAGCATCCACAAATTTTGGTATTGATGGGGGGTCCTGGACCCAAGCCCCAGCAGATACCATGGGTCACTGTACTAGAGGAACTGGCAGATGTAATCTCAGAATTTCCATAATCTTGGAGAATACTACAGCAGTCTGGAGGAAGATGAACGTTACCTGCATCTTTTTTAAAAGGGGGGGGGCTCCAAGCAAAAGCCAATCAATGAGTTTGACATCAGTACCAGGAAAGGTTCTAGAACAGATTGTTAAATAGTCAGTGTATGAACACTTCAAAAGGACTGCTGTGATTATTAAGGATGCATCGACTTGGCAGAAATAATTCAGTTTGACACCACTTTAATTGCCATGTCTCAATGCTATTGAATTCTGGGAATTATAGTTTGTTCTGGCACCAATGTTCTCAGAGAGAGAAGGCTAAATATCTCACAAAACCACAGTTCCCAGAATCCCATGGCAGTTAAAGTGGTGTCAAACTGGATGATGTGGACTAGACACTTGAAGCAGTTCAGTTCACCCCATGTGAGCTTGACTCTTTCCCATTTTGCCTGATTAAAATCTAGCAGGGGTGGTCAGTCCAGGGGGAGATAAATGCATCAATATGTCAGAGGAAGATGCCTGCTTCTTTGAAGGAGGCAGTGGTGCACCCTCTCCTGGAGTGGACCTTCCTGGACAAAAGGTATATGGGAACTACCACTTGATTGATGTTTCCCTTTTGGGGCAAGGTGCTTGAGCATTTGGTGTCTAGACAACTTCAGGCATTCTTGGAAGAAAAATTATCTGGACTTATTTCAGTCTAATTTCAGGCTAGGGTATGGGAGAGTGCTATACTACTGATCTTTCTGGATCTCAGTGATTTTTTGGTATAATTAATCATAGTATTTTACTGGATTAGCTCTGTGGGATAGGACTAGGAGGTGCTGTTCTGCAATGGTTTTGTTCCTAATCCGAGGACTAGTTCCAGAGATTAGCATTGGGGGTTTCCTGTTCAATCCCATGACTATTACATTGTGGAATGCAACATGAAGCCACTGGGGGATGTCATAAGGGTGCTTGGAGTGGGGTGCCATCAGTATGCTGATGAAATGCCACTCTATGTTTCCTTGTCATTAGAGTCAGCTAGGGCTGTGCAGGTGCTGGACTAGTGTCTGTAATGGGCTGGATGAGGCCAATAAACTGAAACTGAAATCCTAATAAGATGGAGCCTTTATGGATTGATGGGTTCAGCATTTGGGTAAACATCCTGTCCTAGATGGGGTCGAACTCCCCCTGAGGGAGCAAGTGTATCTTAGGAGTGCTGCTAGATACATCCTCGTCACTGTAGGCCCAATTGGACTCCGTGGCTTTGATTGGTGTACCAGCTGTGGCCTTTACTGGACAGAGATTACCTAGTCACAATAGTTGATACACTGGTAACCTCCTGGTTGGACTACTGTAAAGTGTGAGGCTGCCCTTGAAGAAGACTCAGAAGCTGCAGCTAGTGCAAAATGCAGCAGCTTGACTACTGATTGCCTTTCCTCATATGTGGCTGCCCAAGGATTAAGATCTGTGGGGTGTGTGTGTGAGCGCCTCTATGTCCCACCAGTAAGATCAATACACTGTGTGGGACAGGGGACAGTGCTTCCTCAGCTGTGGCACCCAAACTGTGGAATGCTGTCCTCCCGGAGGCCTGACTGGCACCAACACTCATGTTATTTGGACCACATGTTAAAACTTGACTGTTCATCAAAGCCTTTGTGCCTCATTAATGCATTCCAAATTTGATGTACATAGTTTCAATTTTTTTAAAAAAAATCTTTTAAATTTGTTTTAGCTTACTGCTGAATTTAATCATTTTATTGCTTTGAATTGTGCAACTTGTGTAACAAATACTTTTTGTCAGCAGCCCTTTGATACAGGGCAGGGTATAAATATTTTAATTAATTAATTAAGAAGATGGAGCAAGCATGTTTTCTGCTGCTCCAAAAAAGAAAACATTCAAATTACAAGAAAAGAGATTCCACCTAAATGGTAGGAAGAACTTCCTAACAGTGAAAGTTTTTGACAGTGGGATAGACTGAGTAGATGTCCTCTGGCAGACTTTAAATAGACTTTAAATAGACTTTAAATAGACCTCACTTTTAGGAGTGATTTAGCTGCAGATTCCTGTATAGTAGGGGATTGGAGCAGATGGTCCTTGCAGTCCCTTCCAACTCTATGATTCTAAGTACTCTGTGCTCTTCTTGATTGTGGTTGCTGCATCATGAACTTTGTGTCTGTACACTACAGATGAGTCTTTAGGAAGTTGTTAGCTCTTTGGCCAAAGCATAACGAGTGATTCAGGATAAAAATATTGGCTGAGATATATCAGCTATATCACATTACATATGTCAATCATGCTATTAAGAGATTTCTGGGTTGCAGACTTTTCATTCATAAATTCTTTTAGAAATGCACTAAAATTGGAAATGGGATGTTCTTTTGTTTTTCATCCATTCTTTGGTGCGACACTCCTCTCATATTACTGTACAGTACATTTTCATAGCGCTAAATGCAAGGTTCTGTTTAATTTCTAAAATGCATTTCTCATTCATACCCACTAAAGAGCACTTTTCTTTTCTTTCTTTCATTCATTAGGAGACAACGATAGTAACTGATGAGTCAGCTCAAGAAATCCTGAAACTGTAAACATATAGAATGATTGACTGCTTGGTAAGTTTATAGTATCTATCGGATTGAATGTAGAAGCAAGAAATTAGTTTTTTGAATACCAGACAGGATGTGAATGCTGCTGCTATGTAAATCACAAACAAATCCATGAGATTTACTTCAATTATCTACTTGTTAGTTTAAATGAAATCCCACATACCCACTAGAACACATATGTTGATGTGTTGATGCAGATCCTGTGTAAATGTCTACATAGGTATAGAATCATCACACATTATTCTCTCTGCAAAGGATTTGTATGATTTCTTAAAGTACTGTAACATTACAAAGATCACATTTTTGTAAAATGTGGAAAAAAACTTTTAGAGGGACATGAAAAGAGTGGTGTCTGACTGGTCACCAAAGATTGAAGATGTGTTGTTGTTTTTTAAACCTGCAACTCCAAGAATCCTTCACTTGTTGTGGCTATGCTAACTGGAGTTTCTGGGAGGTGGAGTATTAAAAAAGTAAAATTTCTATGCTCTGCTGTTCACATTGTCTGTGCATTCCTAAATGAGGTCTTGCTTTTTATCCATCCATCTAGTGTGATAGCCACCTTTATAATGAAGACTGCTGTTTTGACTTTTGTGCAGAGGAAAAGTAAAAATAAAACCATTGATCATTTTCTGTGGCATTGAATATAGTAATGGCATGGTGCCAATAAACTACGCACATTGGATGACTAATAGGGCACCCACACTATCAGCGTAGGCAAGGATTGCTGCCACGTAAGGTGCCTTTGGTACTTACTAAATGCTTTTAGTCCATTAATGTCTTGCCTTGTTGAATAAAAAAGATTTTTGAGGAGGATTGTTTAATTCATGTTTGAAAAAGTACATAGATGATGAAAAATATTCTTTAACCAATAGCCTTGGATTTACTGTTGTTTGAATGTATTATATCTGATGTCACAGAGCTAATTGATTTATTCCATGCATGCTAGTTTAAGTGTGGATAGAGAATAGCTTAGTACTTTATTCCTTTTTAATTGAATTACTATATGTTTAAGAGGTTTTCAAAGAGATATAAATGTTTCAGCATTTTTTAAAAATGGAAAAGTGGGATTATGGTGGGGGAGAAGGAATCCAGCAGCACTTTTGAAACTAACTGGTTTATTTTAGAATGAGTTAAATGGATTTTAGTTTATTTCTTCAGATCTGCATCAGAAGAAGAGGCCTAAATTCCAGAAAAACTCATCCTAAAATAAACCATTTTCAAAAATGCTGCTAGATTTCCCCCTCCTCCCTTACTTCCCTTTTCTATACTCTAAGAATAATCACTAAGGAGCTCAGTTATAATGTTCAGACATTTTTCATCAATAAAGTATATGTAGCATGTGTTGTCCAAAACCTGAGTAATGCTACTAACCACAGTTTTCTACAATACTTCACTCTAATAAGCCAATTCCTGTAATACTGTTAGCATTAGAGACAAGTTAAAAGCATGGCAAAAAAGATCAGTACAAAGTTTCTTGTTTATACTAGCATGGAACGTCTTGTCTCTTGTCTAAGGGAGGTATTTTGTTTTGCCAAATGTGTAAAAAGCGCTTTGATGTGGAAAATACATTTGCAATGACTGATGCACATTACCTGCATTGTGAAGATATGATGCAAGTATAAAATCAAATCAGATCTTTAAATGGGAAGCATGACACAGTTACCATCCACTGTTACACACATATAGCAGATATTTGCATGAGGTTCCTGTATATAGTACTGTGTGCAGCCAGCAATGAAGTGCAGAGCAATCCAGGATGGTATTTCAGGACAGGAATTTAAATAGAAAATCCTGAATTTTCTAAATCCATGGATTCTAAATGGATTTCCTAGATAGGCAGAATTCTGCCAAAACACTGTACAAATGATTAAATCTGCTGGTTGTGTTTGTGTTTCCTGTTATTGCTACAGGGCTTAATTAGATTTGTTTTCCTCTTCTGATTCATTCAGTTTTTAACCTAAGCCTTAATAAACATTTAAAAACACAACATCCTTCCTATATTTAATTGGGCATTATAGCACTGTAACTTGGCTCCAAACGTTTAAATGAAACAATATCTGGGGATGATAGATAGATGATAGATTGATAGATAGATAGATAGATAGATAGATAGATAGATAGATAGATAAAGTGATGTGAAACTATAACAGGAAATACCTTGCAAACATGTTACTGAGTGGTTCTTGGATGAATGGGCATGAAGCAATGCTTGGAATTATAGAGGGCAGGCAGCGATGGGAGGGAAGGGCCTTGGGATTGAAAAGGGCGTTTTAAAAATGATATGGTTGAGAGCTGTCAGTTTGGTTGAGAGTTGACAGTTGGAGGAGTCAGTTGAGGAATTATTATTATTATTATTATTATTATTATTATTTCTTACCCATTTCTCCCCATGGATTCAGTACGGATTGTCTTAATTGGTTGAAGGAAAGGTTCTGACATAACTCTGGTTGAATATTGTTATATGTTTGGAACTATGATTGGAACATGTTAAAGCATTTTCCTTTCTACATGATATAATAAACCACATTAATTATCTTGTTATTTTGTGAGCTCTGACTCAGACTGTGTTCTTTACCCTAAATCAAAGGCTAGTCACACTTACAAAAAATGAACACACAGCTAACACACACACTAGTCCACAGTGAGGTCACTTGGAAACCAGTCACCCCAATTCCAAGGCAAGCATCCAAGGATATGAACTGCAGGGCCAGCCTTGGAAGGCAGATGTCACAGATGTACAGATACATGTGATGAAAATGTTAAATATCTGATTATTTGAAAAATAAACAGGCTTCAGACATTCATACGAATGGAGAAATAAGAGCTTTATGAGTATCCCCACCACCACCATCCAAAAGAAGGTATAAGGCTCTAGCAGACAGAGGCCTAGTTGAGCAGAGATCTACAGGGAATATCACAGTTGAGGCACTATATATTATTTGGGTGCAGTAAATTTTGTAAATGTACCAAAATCAATTAATATTTTGTAAGAGGACAGAAGTTAGAGAACACTTCTGCTTCAAGGAACTGGAACTTGCAACAAGGATAATCATGGCCAGGAAACCTTTTTCAGGCTGTAATTGCTGCATCCCATTTTGGTTAACTGTTCAGTGGCCAATATGCCAGCGGTGAGCAAGATCAAAGCACTCATGTCCATACATATTTATGCATATTCACAAACAAGCACAGACATATATATATATATGCTTTTGTACACATCCACTCACAAGCATACATGCATCTATTTGCATGCAAAATGCATACAATGTAACACTACCACCACCACCCAGAATTTAGGCTTGAAAAAAAGTGTGCTGTTGGCATTTAGTTGTTTAAAATGTCTGATTGTCATGTGTGTGGGATTCTGCATACTTAACAACTACATGTAGACTCCCAACTACCCAACTACATACCTAACAAAGGATTCCCCTGCCCTGTGCAATTTATCTATGGAGGAAGAGAGTGATCCTTACCTCTACTGACAGAAAGAAGGCTTCCTTTTCTGAGCACCCAGGATATAAGCACAGTCAGCAGCCTGTGTACAAAAATACTCCATTACCTGCTGCTCAGCAGTTTCTAATAAAAGAATGTGTATTGATGATTTCAAAAATTAAAAGAAAGAAAAAAGAAATTCAACACACATACACAAACTATTACATAGACATAAACATATAACTGACTCACCAACCTGAAAAACACAATAGCAACAACAATGAAAAACACATCAATATACTATATTCCCCCACCCCACCCTTAAAATAAGACTTCCTTCTTTCATCTAACCACCACCAAAATCTATGTTCTAATTTTCACTTTTGTATTATTTATTTATTTTCATTGTTTATCTATCATCTACTTAGATCTATTATCTACCATCATATACTATACTGCTCAGCAGTTTCCTTCTTGTCAGCTGAGAAGCTCGGAGAGCATTGACAGGTTGAAACTTCTTTCCCATTACAACAGTGGTTCTCAAACGTTGGTCTTTTGGGTGTTTTTGGACTTCATCTCCCAAATGGTCCAGCCAACTTGGCCAACTGTCAGGCATTCTGAGACCTGAAGTCCAAAACACCTGGAAGACTAAAGTTTGGGAACCACTGCATTACAGAGTTGATCAGGAAGCAGATGAGCAAGAGAGAAAAAAAACAGAGTTGTGGAACAGGCAGGACTGAGGAGAGTGGGTGAGGCTTAGGAAAATTGTCTACGCTAAGGCATTGGTTCTCAATCTCTAGTTCTCCAGGTCCCAGAATTCCTGAACTTTAATCATACTGGCTGAGATTTCTGAAATAACTGAAGTTCAAAAGACCTGGGGGGACCAGAGTTTGAGAACAACTGTTGGGAGCCATATGGAGAGGTCCACGAGGCCCATAGACTACTTGTTCCCCACCTACAAGTTAGAGCAAGGGTGAGCAATCCTTCTTCTCTCAAGGGCCACATTCTCTGGGAGGGCTGTGGGCTGTGCTATATTGTTTTTAATTGCTCTTGTCATAGTTTTAAATGATTTTATATTGTTTGAAAGTATTTCTGTGCTTAATTGTGTTTCACATTTAGTCATTGCTCATTCTTAATTCAAGTATAGTACCAATGAGGGAACAAAGTGAAGGCATTATCCTTTTAATAAGAATTTTGACCCCAAATGAAATTTTCCTTCAGTCCTCAAATTTTAGCAGTAGTTTAAACTTCAGTTGAACATTTAGAAATAGAGCTTAGACAGGCAAAGTGACCAAGAGAATGTGAACCCAGCAAATAGAAGTGTTCTATGCATTAATCATTTTCAGTATCTCACCAGCTGCAATGTTATAATATTGGGGAATGAATAAAATTTCACTTGGGGGAACCATGGTTCTTATTTTTGGAAGTCAAAGCCTTCCTCTCCCCCTGCCCATGCAGCTACATCTCTGCATATACTTCATTTTATCTCATGTGCGATCTGCCTTGGGTCCCACTCAGGAGAAAGGAGGATGATAAATTAGTCAAATAAATAAATAGATGGATGGATAGAAGCCACTAATAGCATTCCATAATAAATAAAATAAGCATGTGTTTTTCAAAAGTCCAGGGTACCTCTGGTACTAAATGTTTACCCTATTTTTTTCCTATTCTTTTTCATCTGTTTCTAGGATTTTTAAAACATAAAACATTTGAAGATAACAAGACTTTGTTCTGCAAAGTATCATTCCTATCAGAAGAGTACTGGAAGAGATATAAGCAGACCTAACCATGTGACTGGGAATAATGGTTTGTTAGATGGTGAGTATGTTCATTTTGATCCTAAACAAACAATCAAACAAAACCCCTTTCTTTTTTGTCATGAAGAAGATATTCCAGCAAACTTTAATACAACCTCCTGGAACATTAAAGTGTGTACATTGTGAGCATTCCTATCATATTTAGAAGGGGGTACTTTAAGAGAAAATGTATTGTTCCACATCCCTGCTGTAAGTTTCATCAACCTTTTACAAATATTCCTTCCTGCAGAAGACTAATATTTACACAGGTAATGTTACCTGGTTTTAAAGCTCTTGGTTTATAAATAGCAAAGCTTTCAGAACTTACTTAATTTAAAGCTTTTAAATAAAGATGTTCATAGGCAACTTAAAATAAAACAAAAAATATTTAACAGTTTATTTTGGGTTCAGTTAGTCACAGACAGACAGCATGGCATAGTGATTAGAACATTGGACTAATAGGGTCTGATTGCCACTTGGCCATGAAACCTCCTTGGGCAAGTCACATGTTCTCAGCTTCAGGGGAAGGCAATGGCAAACATCTTCTGAACAAATCTTGCCAAGAAAACCCCATGATAGGGTCACCATAAGTCAGAAATGACTTGAAGGCACAACACACACACACACATACACACACACACAACTTTACACACATGCAAGCCTGTGCACTGCTTTGTCCCAATGGTCCTAGGGACAGTCCTGAAATCATCACAGTCACTAGTAGAGCCTAATTTGAATGTTTTCTTCTGCTACCCACAATTCATATTCAATGTACATGCCTTAAAATCAGCATCAGCACATTTTTGTTGTTATGTATCTTCAAGTTGACATTGATTTATGCTGACCCTATCCTAGGAGTTTCTTGGCAAGATTCATTCACAGGGGTTTTTCCATTTCCTTCCTCTGAGGCTGAGAGAGTATGACTTCTCCAAGGTCACCCTATGGGTTTCTATGGCTGAGGGAGATTCATACCCTAGAATCATAGAATCATTTGGAAGAGATCACAAGGGCCATCCAGTCCAGTTCACTGTCATGCAGGAATACACAGTCTCCCAGAATCCTATTCTAACATACAAAACACTGCATCATGTTGTCTGTACACAGCACATTATTTTGTGACATTTTAGTTAGTCCAGTATTGCCTTAATACAGATTTAAGTTATTTTTTAAAATAGTCACTGAGTATCTTTAGATACCCAGTGGTCCCCAAACATTTTCACCCACTTTCTTCTTGGGCGACAATCCTAGAATCCTCCAATGCCTATTTCATAATATTAAGTCTGTTGTTCTGCAGCCAGTTCAAAACAACAAATCTTGGTCACTGCTGCCTTTGCATTCAATTACCTTGGGAGCAACAGCTAAGCAGCTGACTAAGCTGCAACTGAGAAGCCACTCACATGTGCTGGCCTTGTGGCAAAGCCCAGCATGGGAAACAGACTTTTTGGTTGCTGCTCCATTTGCACCTGATCACTCTGGGAACAGCAACTGAGCAGTGACTGAGAAACTTTTCACCTATGCTGGCCTTGTGACAAAGGCCGGCATGGAGGAGAGGCTTCTCAGTCACTGCTTGACCAGCTGATTAGTTGCTGCTCCCAAGGTGACTGGGTACAAAGAAAGAAGCTTCTTCCCAGTGGTGAAGAGGAGGCCAACCAGAATCTCACTTTTCTCCCTGGAGAGGAAGGATTCTCAGTCCGAGAGAGGCAAGAAAAGTGAAGGATTTTTTTACAGAAATGATCCCAGATGCTCCTCCATCTCCTTGCCCAGAGATGTGCCTTCCCCAGACAGCTTCAAGTTGTTCTCCTGAACACACACAGTTTCTTCTGCTACTTCTTTTCTCAGCCTAATTGATGAAAGAAAGCAGTAGCAGTAGTGCAGCTCTACCCTGCCAGCCACATCCTGGCAAAGCTCACAATGCCTGAGCACGGATCCAAATGTGAAAGCTCTTTTCTG
>CM034701.1:112176397-112190589 GCA_020142125.1 Phrynosoma platyrhinos | reverse complement strand
GTGAAGTCCATATGGAATTTACTGACCCCAATATACCAGAACACTTGATCAAGATTGAGTGAGCTAAGACTCATATGTCACTAAGTGAAGGATGTAGGATCAGCAATTTATTTATTTTTTTGCCTGCTGTAGGAGTCTTCATTCCAATTTATTCTGCAAGTATATTGTACAAGTTGTTAACTGCCTGCAAGTCAATCTCGACTCATGGCAACCCTATGGATGAGACATCTCCAAGGCCCTCTGTCCTCCACTGCTCTGTTTAAATCCTGCAAACCCATACCCATGACCTCCTTAATAGAGTCCATCCATCTGGCATGTGGCCTTCCTCTCTTCCTACTTCTCTCCACCTTTCCCCGCATCATTGTCTTTTCCAATGAGTCCTTTCTTCTCATGGTGTGTCGAAAGTACAACAGCCTCAGTTTGGGCATCTTTTAGCTTCCAGGGAAGTTTCCAGCTTAATCTGCTCTAGGACCCACTTGTTTGTCTTTTTGGCTGTCCATGGGATCCTCAGCACTCTTCTCCAGCATCACATCCCAAATGCATTGATTTTCTTCCTGTCATCTTTCTTAACTGTCCAGCTTTCACATCCATACATGGTAATAGGGAATACAATGGCTTGTAGGATTCTAGCTTTTGTACTGAGTTGTATATCTTTGCATTTTAGAATCTTTTTTAGTTCTTTCATAGCCACCCTCCCCATTCTTAATCTTCTTCTGATTTCCTGTCTGCAGTCCCCAAATATTTTCATCAATGTTTGATCCAGGTATGGGAATTCTTTGACTATTTCTATTTCTTCATTGTCTAGGTTGAACTTGTGAAGGTTCTCTGTGGTCAGTATTTTTTTCTTTATGTTCAACATTAAGCCTGCCTTTACACTTTCTTCTTTGATCTTCCTAAGTAAGTGTTTCAGATCTGTAAGGTTTTCTGCTAGTACTATGGTGTCATCTGCATATCTTAGATTGTTGATATTCCTTCCTCCTATTTTCACTCCTCCTACTTCTGTGCTTAAAGACCTCCAAGGAAGGAGATTCCACTACTCTCCGAGGGAGTGTGTTCCACTGTCGAACCGCCCTTCATCAGTTTTGCTCTATGAGGGGCTAACAATTGAATGTAAGCTGAAGATTCAGTTCATCTCTAGAACATTATACACGAACGCACACACACAAGACTGTAGAACTGCCATTGGGAAGCACTTCACTATATAGCAACACTTAGTATAGAATATGATGCAAAATACCAAATACAATTGCATAAAATTATTATACATATTACAGAAAAATTGACTGGCGAGGAAACACCCTTTGTCTAATTGAAGTCAGTGGCATTTTCAATTTTGCAAGTAATTTCCCAACTACAGTCATAATTTTGTGGGTTCTAAAAATGACATACTCTGAACAATTACAGTGTGGCTTTTTTTACAGACAATGAGTCCCTGAGAAATTCATACTATGGAAGCCTCCAATGGGGTTTCAAAAAAGGAAATACTGCAATATCTTACCCTATGGCTAATGTACTATACAATGCAATTCAACAATACATTAATATATAATACAATAATACAGTGATGTTATATGAAATTACACAAACCACTCTGCCTTTCCCTGTTAAATAGCATGGTGAATTTCTTCTCAACCCTCACTCATTTGGATAGCATGGAAAAAAATGCAAGTCTCAAGCCAGTTCTAGACACTTTATAAACAACCTGTTATATGAGTCATTGTGGGAGAACATGGGTGTTAATGTCCAACTCAATTTACATTGGAATGTATATTCTAGTAAAAAAAAATCAGTACATATAATCTATGATATATTTTGTAAACCAGCAAATGATATATGAACATCTCTAAAATATCTTTTTTTTTCTCCCTTGGATTGTAGTGGTCTATCCACACTGGAAAAAAATATTTATAAAAAGGCAAATAGACTACAGTAATACAGCAGTAGAGAACAAAGCTTGTTTATGATTGTGAGTGATCTGGATAAGTGAAGTATTGCTACATGTTTCTGCTTTTCAAAATTCATTTTCAAAGAGCAAAGCTATTTTTATTTTTAAAAACATACACACCAGCTTTTCCTTTTGAATACAAAGGAATGCTGCTGTGCTACAAAAGGGGTGGCAATTAACTAAATTAAATAAATTATCCACACTCTCTTCCCTTTTAGGTGTTGTTTCAGCAACACAAACACAGCATGATCTCCAAGCTATAGTCCAGTGCATTTCTAAACATTTAATCAGTGGTTTTCTCTGAATATTGTTGTCCTGCTTTCAATCTGCATGAACTGAAGAATGGGCTAGGAGAAAATTAAACTGTTTTCAACTCAGCAGGTAGTTTTGTTGGCACATGTAGTAAACCTATTTCTTTTTGTTGTGTGCACAATTCACACGTTCCAGTAGATGTATACAAATCACTGTTAAAGCAGAGTATACAAGGACTTAGTAGGGAAGAACAGGAATGATGGCATGTCCCTCTTTGTTTCATATTTGTTGTGAGCTGCTTTGGGTACAGTCCACTGTGGGAAAACAGCATATAAATAAACAAACACAGTCCAGTTCTTTTACTAGAGATGTGTAATGTAGTTGCCAATGTAGCAGGTCTCTTTGGGAAACAGAACAACAGAGCAACCACAGGACAAGCACGGGTTACATAGGGGCTGCGTATGGGCTGTATATGCCTGGCCATGGGAGAACGTGATAAGATCCATCACTGACAGTTAAACGCACATGTATTCCGTTGGGGGGAAATGGGATAAGTCATGTGAAATAATCTAGAGATGAGGAAGTACCGTAGTGGCCTTTTGTGTCCAACAACCAGGAAATGTTTTCAGGAAACTGAAAGCACTTTGTAATCAACCTAATAGATTCCTTCCATCTCCCTTCATGTTGCCAGGATGTAGAAAACTTTAATGAGAATTGCCATATACATAAATCCACAGCATAACTTGAATCTATGTCCATACCAGCTTCCACCTGCAGCTTAGATTGGACATTGCACAGATACTGAGGAGGATCAACCTTCATGTGAATGTTGGATGCTCTGGCTTCTGGTAGGCAGTGAGGCTTGCCAGTTCTGTGGCTATGAGGATACACTTCTACCATGATAATGGCATAGTGGGAGATAGGGTCCACATGCATAGTGCCCTTAAAACTGAATGTTGGTTGCTGTAGTGTGCTTTCAACATGTTTCCAATTTATGGAGACCCTAAGGAAAACCTATCCCAGGGATTCCTTGGCAAGATTTGTTTTATGTTTTTTCTTTGGGGGGGGGCTGCCATTGCCTTCCTCTGGGGCTGAGAGAGTGTGACTTGTCCAAGGTCATCCAGTGGGTTTCCATGACTGAGTGGGGATTTGAACCCTGGTTTCCCAGAGCCCTAGTCCAAATCTCAAACCACTACATCATACTGGCTGCACAAGCCATTTTTTTTCTCTCTCTATTCGTGTGTGTGTGTGTGTGTGTGTGTGTGTGTGTGTACATACATACATACAGCTATCTGCAGAATACTTGAAGACTGAGGGGCTTCTATATCCTGGTGGTCAAAAAAACATGAGAAGAGGTAATGGATCAGACCCCTCTCATCTAGCATTTTGTTTCCACAGTCATCAGTCAACTTTATATGGGAAGCCCACCAAAAGAAGATTTGCATTCTCTACCTTGCAATCTGTGTTAACTTACTTACTGAGGTTTACTGCCTCCAATATGCAAGCGATATTTAGTCATCTTGATTAGTGACTATTGATGACCCTAATCTCCTTCAGTACCTCTAATCCCTTTTAAAAACTGTCTTAATTTGCCAAGCACCACTACCTCTTGGTGGCAGTGGATTCCACGGTTTCACTATGTGCTGTGTGAAGAATTCCTTTGACCCATCCAAACCATTCATCTTGAGTGGATGAGCTTGGATTTTGTACTGTGAAAGAGAAAATCACCTCTCTCTTGTTTGCTTTGTAGCCTTGTAAAATTTGTAGCCTAAATTCATACACTTGTATGATGTCTTTACTTTTAAAGCTTAGCAGCCCCATAATATTGTACCTTTTCCCGTTACGAGAGTTGCTTCAGTCCCCTGATCATTTTGTTTGCTCTTTTCTACATTCATTTGTGCTCTACAATATGCTTTCTCAGTTGTTCTGACCAAAACTCTACACAGTAATCCAGATTTATTGCCCCATGGATTTCTGTAAGGGTAATATTTTCTTTTTTAATTTTAATTTGTTTTGTTTTTATCTTTACTAATTATACCCCAAACAGATTTTGTAATTTTTTTACAGCAGTCATATACTGGGTAATCATTTTTGTTGGCACCAGTATTTCAATCATGTTCGTGCTAATTTCACATTCCTCTTCATAGAGAAACATATGCTTACTTCTTTTTCTTTTTCAACTGGTAAGCCATTTAAAAGAAAATTGCATATGGATATGAAAAAATAGCTTTATTCCCCTACTTATTTGTCAGCTTCCTTTGCTCAAAGTCAAGTCATTTTGGTAAGTGTGGACAAGTTGCTGTCCCTCAGCTTAATCTGCCCAAAAGGATTGAGTGCTTGTTAATAAAGTACCATTTGAACGGAATAAACCTGCAATTATTTTTAATCATGTCAAGCAATTCAGTATCAGGCATGCCCTTCCCAACTACTAACTTTGTGCCATTTAATGTTAACACTGAAAGAGGATTCTAAAGCTCAAAAAAAGGAGGAAAGGAGGAGGATGGAGGGGAAAAGGAATGTAGCAACAGCTGCCTTTGATTTTTGCATGTTCTTTCATGGATTCTCTGTAAGCTTCTGAATAAGTGGGTTTATATCCATGAAAGCTCATGCAAAAATAAAAGGCAGTTAGTCTTAAAGCTGTTGCTACCTTCCTTTTTTCCCCTCACCTTCACATATAAAAAATAACTGAGCACTGTAAAGATATGAAAGACCTGTATTACATTATGCAGTCCTTTGGAAAAAAAGATCATGATTTGTGTCCTTCTGAGTCCTATTACATTCCGTCCCACTCCCACAACTATATAAATGTACTTTATATCTGAGCATTTATTATCACTGTACTGCATTTGAAAAAGTGGGTTTATATCCACAAAAGCTTGTGCAAAAATAAAAGCCAGTTAAAAGTGTGTCTACATTCCTTTTTAATTTCCCTCTCCCTCCTTTCTTTTTTTTAAGCTGCAAGAGGCTAACATGACTACTCCTTTGAAAAGATAAAGTTCAGTAGCTGAGAATGATTTTAAGTACAAAATGTTCTCATTTTTGAAAATATGTTACTTGATTCCGTACTACTTACTCCAAATTAACTGTCTCCCAATTCTTTAAGACTGAAGCTATAAGCACCTTTACATGTTGAAATATAAAAGCAAAATTTAACTCAATGCATGTTTTAGATGGAATGAGCCTAATTACTTTAATATGGGAGATCTGTGTTGAGGTAGACTTGTACCCATTAAAAAATGTATGCTGCTCATTTGAAGTGAGCTACACGTAGGAATGGAATAATTGGAACTGTGTAAAAATAAAGTTCATTAATAAAGTCTTGCAAAACTGATAGTATTGAACAGTGGCAGCCATGCAACATGCATGCTACCGTCTGTTGTAAAGGGTAAAATTGTTCATCTTGCTTTTTAAAATCATTAGTTAAGCAATACAAGGGGAGTTTATTCCTGTTCAAATAGGAATTGAAAATAGTCCATTAATCAGTTTCTTCTACTGGGCAGGAGCAGTAGTGGGGAATGACACTGATAGAGGCTCTTCAGAGACAGTGACAGTAGACATTTGTTAATACTGCACAGAAAGAGGCAGTGGTGAACCATTTTTCATTGCCTTTTACCATGAAAACCCTATGATAGGATAGTCCAAAATGAAATAAGAGATAGTGCCAAACGTGTGACTCCCAGGTTGGAGGGAACTCAAGTTTAGGCTGGCCTGAGAGTGGAGTTGGGGCAGGGCAACCGCACGCCATCCGCCCTGACTCTGCCCTGACTACGCGTGCCCATCTGCACCAAAAGGGCATAAAAGAGCCACCGTGGTGGCTCTAAAGGCGGCCTTTTGCCGCCCCTAAAAGAAGTGGCATTTTGCTGCTCTTTTGGGGGCAGCAAAAAGGAAGATTGGGGCCATGGCATGTGGTTGCCATGGCCCCAGTCTGCCACTCCCAGGGGCAGCCCAGAGCCACCCCTTCTTGGCTGTCTGCATCAGCCCTAAGAGACAAGTATGAGTAGCGCTGTGACTAATGATTCACTTGGGCTCAAGTCAAAATGACATTCAGCTGTTGATGTGCTCAGAGGTGAAAGGAAAACTCAAAACTGTACAACACATATTACAGTGGGTCTTGGTATCCACTGGGGTTTGGTTCCAGTACCCCCTGTGGATTAAAAACTCCATGGATGCTCAGCTCCCATTAAATTAATGTAAGTAAAATGGTGTCGTTCATAAAAAATGGCAAAATCCAATTTTGATTTTTGATTTTTTTAAAAAAATATTTTCAAGCTGTGGAAAGTTAAATCCATGGATAAATAATCCATGGATACAGAGGACCAACTGTATAGGAACATGGAATGTGGGAAACATGAATCAAGGGAAGCTAGACATAGTAATACAAGAATTAGTGCTTATAAATATTGCAATACTTGTGATAAGCAAGCTAAAGTGCAGGAATGGGACATTTTCAGTCAGATAATTGCAGTCAGAAAATAAAAATCTAAGAAATGGGGTAGCATTAGTAGAAAGGAGAAATGTAACAAAAGCAGTCAAAGGATATAATGCACAGTCTGACTGAATAATATAAATAAGACTTCAGGGAAACAATTCAAGTTTATACTTCAGAGGCAGAAGAGGAAGAAATTGAAAGTTTCTATTCTGGAGATCCCACACCAAAACAGGACATGTTGATAATCATAGGCAATTGGAATGCTAAAGATGGAAACAGAATAGAACTAAACATTGTTGGAAAATTTGGCCTAGGCTAAATAAATGAAGCAGGAGAATGACTGATTTAATTTTGTGTGGCCAACAGTATGTTCATTGCAAAGATATTCTTCAAACAATCAAAGAGGTGACAGTAGGCATGGACATTATCTAATAGCCAATATGGAAACCTAATAGACTCCATAATTGGAAGCAGGAGATGGAAAAGCTCCATTGCCTCTGCAAAAACAAGACCAGGAACTACTAATATTAGAGTAAAGCTAAAGAAGAACACAAAATCAATCATTTCACCAAAATGCTAACTGAAGAACATCCCTTCAGAATTTAAAGCATGTAAAAAATTGATTTGCATTATTAACCCTAATGGACTTAAAGCCAGAAAAACTCTGGATCTAAGCCAGGATATTGTCCATGAAGAATGCAAAAAGACACTATCTGCAGCACACCAAAAAAGAAAAAAGAAAAGAATAGCCTCACAGAATGATAGATGAAACTCTTTAGGCAATTAAGAACAGATGAGAAGTAAAAGTGACAGAAACAGGGTCAGAAACCTGAATGCTCTCAGTCAAAGAGAACTACTTTAATAGTTAATGAGGAAAATAGGAGATGACAACACAAATGATAAAGCAAGAGAACTATTCTACAAGATTTGAGAAATCAATGAGAAATTTAAAGTTGGAATGCTGTGGAATTTGTCCCTATATAGAGACAAAAGCAGGATATAAGAAAATAAAATAATAATAATGGTCAAGAAAAAATAAAAAGAAGATGGAAACAACACACTGAGGAACTATACATAGATATGAAAGGATAACAGGTAAATAACAGAAAAACCATTTGAAGATGAACTCTCAGCTTTAGAAAATGAAATGGAAGCTGTACTCGGAGCACTTGGAAGAAATGAATCACCAGGAACAGATGACAATAGAGCAGTTTCAAAAGAAAGAGACAGGATTTACTGAAGTTCTAAGATCTGCCAAGAGATATGAAAACAAAAGAAAGCCCACAGATTGGAAACCCTCAATATACATACCATTCCCCCAAAAAGGGGACACTACGGATTGCAGTAACCAACAGACAGTTGCATTCATGCAAACAAACTAGTAAGCTAGAAGTTGCCCCATCTTCAAAAGAGAAAAAAAGAAGACCCAGATAATTACAATCCAGTCAGCCTGACATCACACTCAGTAAGCACTTAGGAAGAAATGCTATGATCACTTGATATGAAGAAATTTATTCACCTGGGTGAAAGGTATAAGCTCAGATATTTTCCAATTGTCAAACAGAGTAATTTATGTATTATTTTATCTATGCTTTAAACTGTATGTGGGGGAGACCGCCCATCCCTAGAAGTAGGAGTTCAGCCCAGGAAACTCCATTGTATGAGTATTTCCCTACATACAAACATTCTCCTTTTTCATTTATAGTTGGAGTTTTCAAGGTTGTTCAATTTAAATCAAACCAAGATAAAAACCAAATCCAAGAATTCATGTGTTAAACACTCAAACCCCAACAGAACACAGTGAAAGGATGCATTTAGAGGTTTTTTGTAAAGTATTATAAACCTAATTGCTAATTAGGTTAATAGTCTGCCACTCTGCTAAACTACCTCATTAAGAACAGCAGTGAGAATATATAAGCAAATTAAGGATAGGAGTACTCCCGCATGAACCTGGGAGTGTTACATAGAGGCTGACAGAGGATAAGAGTGGAAGCTCAGAGTTAAGTGGTAAGTTAATTTCTTTGCAAAGTTAATTTCTTTGTATATGCTAGTATTAAAAGTGCCAAAAATTGTATGTATATCTTTTTAGGAAAAAAACTGATGAAGAAATGAATTAGCTGAAGATTATCTGGATTTGACTGTCTTTTTTTCTACTATGTGGTTGTTGCAAGGGAATTTCTTAACAAGAATGTGTATTTAACAAGAGAGTGAGAGACACTGTTTCATCTTTCTACTGCTCAAGAGAAACAAAGTTTCAGCTTTGTACTGGTCTTTTCATTTGTCAAGAAATACAGAATTTCAGCTTGTGTGAGATTGAAAAGGAAAAGATGATTGTGGAGAATGTTGAGAATCCCATGAGTCAACAAAACAGAAATAAACAGGCTTACATATTTTTGAATACAAGATTAATTTGTACTATAATAATATAGGTAACATTTCATGTTTGTTATGTATATATTCCTTTAAATGGGAGTAATTTATACACTTGTGTAGTTATTATTCTAGAAACTGAGATACTGCATTGTAATAGTATTGAGATCACATTTCTAGGGTATGTTACTATGATGATGAATTTTTTTTTTGCCATATAGTTTTACTATAAATTTCTTTTACATATGTTGATGCTCTTATTTTTGTTTGTGATCACTAAAAGTCAACATGGGTTACTCAAAAACAAGTCATGTCAAACTAATTTCTCTCTCTCCTTTGAATAGAGTTAGAAGCTTGGTACATGATAAGGAGAATGTTGTGGAGGAGAATGTTGTGGATGTAGTGTATCTTGATTTCAGTAAAGCCTTTGACAAGGTCCCCTGTGATATCATTGCTAAAAAGCTAGTAAAATGTGGACTAGACAGTGCAACTATTAGGTGATTTTGGTATCAGGTGACCAAACCTAAAGGATACTCAGCAATAGCTCCTCTTCATCTTGGAGAGAAGTGACCAGTTAGGTGCCACAGGGTTCTGTCCTGGGCCCAGTGTTATTTAACATCTTTATCAATGACTTGGATGACGGAATTGGGGGCAGGCTTATAAAATTTGCAGATGACACCAAATTAGGAGGGGTAGCTAATATCCCAGGGGACAGGGTCAAAATTCAAAATGACCTTAACAGATTAGAAAGCAGGGTCAGAACTATCAAAATTAATTTCATTGGGAGAAATGTAAGGTACTAGGCTTAGGCAGAAAAAAAATCACAGATATAAGATGGATGACACCTGGCTTCACAACAGTACATATAAAAAGAATCTAGGGTCTTAGTAGACCACAAGCTAAACATTAATCAACAATGTGATGCAGCAGCAAAAAAAGCCAATTTACTCCTAGGTTGCATCAGTAGGAGTGTAGTCTACATTGAGGGAAATAATAGTCCCATTTGATCCTGCTTTGGTCAGAACTTACCTGGAATACCGTGTCACATTCTGGGTACCACAATTCAAGAGAAATATTGACAAGCTGGAGTGTGTCCAGAGGAGGGCAACCCAAATGGTGAAAGGTATGGAACCTATGCCCTATGAAGAGTGGCTTTAGGGAGTTGGATATGTTTGGCCTGGTAAAGAGAAGGTTAAAAGGCAACATGATAGCCCTGTTTAAGTAGTTGAAGGGATGTCATACTGAGGATGGAGCAAGCTTGTTTTCTGCTGCTCCAGAGACTAGGACATGGAGCAATGAATTCAAACTACAGGAAAAAAGATTCCACCTCAACATTAGGAAGAATGTTGTGACAGTAAGAGCTGTTTGACAGCGGGACATGCTGCCCTGAGTGTAGTGGAATCTCCTCCTCTGGAGATTTTTAAAAAGAGGCTGGATGGCCATCTGTTTTGGTTGCTTGGATTGTGTTTTCCTGCATGGCAGGGGACTGGACTGGATGGCTCTTGAGATCTCTTTCAGCTCTACAATTCTATGACCAAGCTAAGACTTTTGTACTTCAGACATATGTGAAGGCATGATTCATTTAATTGTTTTAAAATATTTATTGTGAAGGGTTTTTAAAAATGAACTCTTGTCTGGGAGCTGCCTTGGGTCCCGCTATGGGAGAAAGGTGGCTTACAAATGCGATGGAATAGACTGAATGAATGAATAAGAAAAGACAATAATAGGTTTTTGTGGATTTTTCAGGCTGTGAGGCATGTTCTAGATGAATGTATTTCTGATGTTTTGCCTGCATCTGTGGTTGGCATCTTCAGAGAATGGTGGCATGGAAGTGTGTGGGGTATATATACTGTGTGACCCTTGATTGAGAGGATTAGCATGTAAATCTGTGTATTGTTCTGTTAAGGGTGGGAGGATATGGGAGGAGGAATTAGTGTCTATTTAATTAATGGTCTGTTGTTTGCTGAGAAACCCCCTGACCTTGAATGAGGTTCGTTTGCATATGCTGAGTCCTGATTTTGGTGTTTTTGAGGACTGGTAGCCAAACTTTATGCCTAAGCAGACTGCCAGAAATAGTGCACATTAAATTGAGGCACTGCCCAGGCTCAGTGCTAGGGAGTCATGGGAATTGTATTTTTTTCTGAGACATTGAGCCTTCTCTGTCAGAGAGCTCTGGTGCCACAATAAACTACAGTTCCCATGATTCCCTAGCACTGAGCCAGGGCAGTGCCTCAATTTAATGTGCACTATTTCTGGCAGTCTGCTTAGGCCCTTTGTTTACTTTAAAGGTTTCCTCTTTCCTGTTGAAATTGTCCAGGTGTTTGTGGATTTCAGTAGCTTCCCTGTGCATTTTAACCTGATAGTTGTTGGCATGGTCCAGAATTTCAGTGTTTTCAAATAGTATTTTGTGCCCAGGTTGGTTTATAACATGTTCTGCTTCTGCTGAAGACAATAATACTTAAGGAAGAAGGTAATAGGAAAACAGCACGGCATCCTTACAGATGAATCGACTCAATCAAGGAAGCCACTGCTTTGAATCTGCAAGACCTGAGCAATGCTGTTGTTGATGACTTGGAGGTCTTTCATTGATAGGATCACCATAAGTTGAAATGGACTTGATGGCAGTTGTTGGGGTGAGTGAGTAGAGGGAACATACGGGTGCTAGGAGATGCCAGTACCCTAAGTAGGTGAGAGTATCCATCTTTTTATCTGCCACACGTTTTATTTCTCATTCTCTGCCACACTTTTGTCTCTGTGTTTCTCTTTGCTCATTGGCTATTGAAGAGAGGCCGCATATATATGTTGTACCAGATGTCTGAAATGATCATATAACTACACCCTTCTCTCTGTTTTCTTCACTAGTTGGGCTGTTGAAAGAGGGGTGGACTGTTGTTGCCAAAGGTCTGACTTGATAATTTACAGCAGGCTTTTGAAATCAGACAACAGGCTACATGTGTCCCTAAGGCCACAGGTTGCTTTCCCATCTCCCACTCCAGACATCCTCATTGCCACCCCTAAAGCAAGGTCCAAAACTCCAACTGTGAGGATTGTCCCAGTAAACAGCTGACCAATGATACTTTTTTAAAAGACCCTGTCTTTTTACTGTTGCCAAAATAGAATGGTGAAAGAATTTGTCCCTAAGTGTGAGGGCTGATATGTATATTAAGTCCAGCTTTATGACTTTTGTTTCACATTTGTCATTCTGCAAGTGGGTACTTGAATATTTGAGGTTCTTGCTTTTACTTGAGGAAGTTCAGAGCCTTTGAATGGCTTTTCATTTCCAGGGTCAAGCGGTTACCCAATTGATCTTGTAAAAGCAGTTGCTTGGTCAACTGAGATCCATGTATTTCTTTTATAAGTTCAGATGACTGTCCCCAGTATTTCCAAGAATTAAAAATGATAAAGTTGACTACTTCTAAACAAGCAAATACTTTTATTTTAACCTTTTGGAAAAGCACTAATTGTCAATAGTCACCATTAAAGAAAAGAGGGAGGGCCTCTTAGAGACAAAAGGGCATTCTTGAACAAAGTTCCAACTGAAGGAAGTCAAATACTAATTATGTGTGGGTGTAATGAACACAAATATGCTTTGTTATGTTCTCACTAAGGATTCAGATTATTTTTAACATAAGCTGTTTGACATTATATTTTGTACTTAGCTGCTTTTAGAGGTAGTTAACTTTTTTAAAAGTTCTAATTGGAGTTTGAAATGATATCTCTAAGGTGGGGAGGGAGGGGGAGAGGGAAAAGAAAACTATATGCTTATGTTCCAAAGTTATATAAATGTGCATCTTTTCCCATATTTACATATCTGAACCCTAAGTTCATCTATGGCAGTGCTTTTCATGCTGTCTAGTGTGGTAAAGTAAAGGTAAAGGTATTCCCCATTGACAAAGTTGTCAAGTTGTGTTGGACTGTAGGAGGTAGTGCTCATCTCCATTACTACGCTGAAGAGCCAGTGTTATCTGAGGACTACTCTGTGATCATATGGCTAGCATGATTGCACAGAATGCTGTTTACCTTCCCACCAAAGTGGTATCTATTTATCTACTTGCATTTGCATGCTTTCAGACTGCTAGATTGGCAGAAGCTGGGACTAGTGACAGGAGCTCACTTCGTCATGCAGCTCCTGGGCCTCAAACTGCCAACTGCCAATCTTGCAATCAACAGAGTCAGCATCTTAACCACTTGAGCCACTGTATCCCTGGCAATATTTATTTTCTAGTGCTGGAGACTGGCATCCAATGGTTCAGGAACCAGCACCAGTCCAGCAACCACTGATCTAAATAAAGCTCTCATCCAGGTGCCCTTTCCAAATAAGTGGAGGCAGGTGGCCAGAACACAGAGAACAATGGTGTCTCTGTCAAAGGGACTTGCCTGGTAACTACATTAGGATGTTTTCAGTGTCAGATGAAGGCCTTATTCTTCCAGGCATTTTAAGGGATTTTTTCCATTCTTTTTTATCTTAGCATTCATCTGTCTTGCAGCTTGCCTTATTTTGGTTTTATATGATGCTTTTAGTCTTTGCTGCAGGTTTTATTGAATGTACTGTATTTACATATTTTATTTTTTCCATACTGCAAAAAAATCCAGTTAGTGGGCAGCTTAGAAATAAAATAAATTAATATTATTTCCTTACAGGGCTATTGTAAGGACAAATATAATAATTTATATAACATGACCAGTGATTAAAATTCTTTTCAGAAATTGATTTCATTGGAATCCTTACAATTAAATTAATGAGATAATGTATGTGAAGTACTTTGGGCATTCAAAAGGTTTACATAAAACAAGGGTGGATAACTGTTGAGGCTGGTGGTGCACTGGGCCCCCAGGAGACCTTGAAGGGTTGCATTGCCTAGCAAAACAAAACAAAACAAAAACTTTCTTTTTAAAAACCCATGCCCTCTAGAGGGCTGGGAAGCATTTTTGCCATCTCTTTGGCCCCTTGGGTCAGTTTAGGTTCAGGAGGAAATATCCAGAAATATCTTTCTGTTCACTTCCTGGGGTTTTTTTTAAGGCTTTTGAACTCAAAGCATGGTGACAATCTCTCAGACCCCTTACAAGGCATCTGGAGCATTGTGGTGGTGATGGGAATCTTTTGACTCTGAGTGGGTTCTGGTGGCCACAAAACCTTCTGTATGGGTTGCATGTGACCCATGAGCTACACTTTGCCCACTGCTCATGTAAATAATT
>CM034701.1:112164641-112176297 GCA_020142125.1 Phrynosoma platyrhinos | reverse complement strand
AGGATGCTATCAGATAAGTTTAGTCTTCTCTCCTGTTCCCTGCCTTGAATTGGCAAGCTAAAGTGAAACTAGCAAGGCTTATTAAATATAATTTAACACTTTCTATGCCACTGGACAGCTGTCAAAATCTAACCATGATGCTAATAAAGATTCTAAAATCCTTCTGCCATGCTCTGTAAATACCCAGCACTGAGATCCCCATGAGATGGCAGGATGTAAATATATATATATACACACACAGATGCATGTACACATAAACATGGCTAGGTGGTCAATTGTCTGTGATAAAGACATGGAGCCTTTCTAGCTTTGGAATTTGATATTGCTCCTTTAAATAGTATTAATCTGCAGTGGAAAGAATGGACTCCTTTTTCTGTGTGAAGCATATATTTCATTCTTCTAATGTTTTAATTTGGAACTCTGGTTTTGTTTGCTTCATTTGCTTTTAGGAAGTAAATGCAAGCAAGCAACCATAATTTACACTATAAGCCTAATGCATAACACTGATTTATAAACTGATACATGTTGCATTTATGAATTCATTAACAGCAGATTACTGTTTGGCAAATGAGTGCACCTCTACCTTTCTAAGCTTTCAACCATGGAGTTCACAAGCACAAGAGATTTGATTCCCTTGCACTGTGAGTGCTTCTTCTCTGAACAATAATGAAAAATAAATGCTGGAATTATATGGTTATGACTTAGTGTATAGAGTCCGTATGCGGAATGGTACATTTTGCTCACTAAGGGACACCTCTCAGGGGGTGTCTTTGCATCCATTATATATAAGTCCATTTTTCCTTTGTACTTTTTGTAACATATGCCCTTTTTGTTCACTGAAAGGATGACAATTCAACCATTGCTACAGAGGTATACACACAAACACAGAGACATGCATTCCATAGAGGCATAACAACACTCTTCAAAATAATTTAAAGATAGTGACCTTCCTTTTCCCCACAGTAATTTTGTATTGTCCAAAATGATGATTGGAGGTTTTTTCCTCCTTGATTTCTATTGCTTAGAAGTAATGAAAAAAACGTAATTAAATTACTGAAAATTAATGAAAAATTAATGAAAAAAATCATGATAAATTACTGATACATACTTCAAAAAAGAGAAGAGGGAAAAGATTATAAAATAGTAGCAGATAGTTGAAATGAGGCACATTTTTCCTCCAGTATTTTCCAACTGATGCTTGAGTAATGGAATGACTAGTTTAATGCTACAGAGGTTCAGTGTTGCAGAACTGCTGCCTCTGTATGGCCCATTTCATTAGAAGAAATGACTCTGTAAACCTGTGGTTGGTATCATTTGCTTCTTCCATTAGCATTAGGCAGAAGGCAGGAAGGATAGGAATTGCTGTCTGACAATATCTTGAAGTTCCTGTGATATAAACCTTGGAACAAAATCATGGTGCTTTGAACTGTGGTGGCCCTGGTGTCCTTATGATAGAATGCTTTCCTTCTTTCCTTCTTGGTAACTATGTTCATAGTGAATCACTCAGATAATGGACATCACCAAGAGCATGCATTTTGCTTATGGGAAAATTATTCTGTGCATTCAACCTTTTGAGAAAGCAAATCATTGTCACTTCAGAATTACAAGCAAGAGGAAACATGAGAAGAGCCATGCTGTATCAGCCCAAAGGCCTGGCTTGTCCAGCATTCTGTTTACATATTGCCCAATCACATGTGGATGGGGAGCCCATAACCAAGTTGTAAAAACCGTAAGTGCCTTTCCACTAGTGTTCACCAGCAACTGGTATTGAGAGACATTGCCTCTGATCTGGTGGTGATATGTAGCAATCATGATTAGTTAGTAGTTACAGTTTTATTCAGCCTTATCCAGAAAAAGAGTTGATCTGAGCTGCCAGAGGAAGGCTGGCCAGTTGAGTGGCTAGGTTATAAATGCTTCTTTTAAAGAGGTTTGCATTGAATCTATCTAAAAGAAGCAGTTATGAGAGCAGAAATGTAAAATTTCTAGAATTTTAAAGCCATGCAGGAAAATGATTTTATTGATTTGTTTAATGAAGTTTTCAGGGGGAAAAAGAAAGCAATATTAAGCTCCTTTACAGATTGAAAGTCACTTTTGTTAAAGTCACCCTAGATAATTATCAACCACTGTCTAATCTGTAAAGTTAGGTTGCCTCCATCACTTTTAAAGTTTCCAATGGGCAGTTGAAACTGTTCTAATTTCACGTGAGCTTAAGACCAGAAGTGCCTGTTCTGGTTGTTTTAACTGTCCGTGATTTTAAAACTATTTGTCAACAAGAATTTTTAGCTGCTTTTATTGTGTATTAAATGTATTAAATGGTTTTCCATGTTGTAAATCAGCTGCTGGTCTAAGAGCCAGTAAATAAATGCTTCTAAAGAAATAGATAATCCTTTACAAATTTGTCCAATCCCCTTTTAAATGCATCCAGTGTGTGTCTATCACTTTATCTTGTGGTTAACAACTCCACCATTTAATTATGCCCTTTATGAAAAATACATCCTTTCTTCTGTTATGAATGTCCTGCAATTCAGCTTGACTGGTAGACAGAAATCTTCTCAACCTTGCTGCTGTGTATACTTCTATCCTTGACTGTTCCCCACCCAAAGTGATGGAGGGAACTCAGGTGAGAAGAGAAGTTGAACAGCCATTGGTACATACACAAAAGGTTATATGTGTTCCTTTAGGTTCTGTCCTGTATTGGCTTGAATTACTTGATGAACTTCTTTAAGGAAGTCTCAGAGATATGTGAAGCTCAGAGAAAAGACAATCTGAAAGGAGTTGTTTTCTACAGCATTTGTGGAGTATTCTAGAACATAGTTTTAAAAGACAGAAACATGAAGTTTCTAATAGATAAATGCAAATTTCAACTGATAGCTCAGTGAGGCTCCAAATGCTAAATGGATCAGTTATAGATACTTGCTTCTCCATTTGATCTGACAGGGGAACAAACTGGAACAGCAGGCTTGTTGTGCCAGAGGACATAACTATAGGTTATGTGCAAACATGAGTTTTGCAGGAGATGCTTTAGTGGTTGACATAGTGCTTTACCTATTTCCTACTCACTAGAGGGAAAATCAGCCATCAGGCTTTTCCTTCATGCATGTGTTTGTGTAATGAAATATATAGCTGAGGGCAAGAGCTTTGATCAGATTTTATTTGCCTCATCCTACAGATCAGAATACAATCCACAGATGAAATCCATCCACCATAATGGAATGGGAGAACATATGAAATGACAGGTGGACTGAGTGGGAGCAATGTGAAGACTAATGTAGAAAGGATTGGTGACTCAGCAGTGACTGTTAAAGTCAAGCAATCTCCGCAAACATTTTGGCAAACATTTTGGCACACAGCTTTTCAGTTTGCCCAGAAATTGCAATAGACCATTTGTAAGTGGGACAGGGAAGGGGAGAGTGGGAAGGAGGAAGACATTGCTCACCATCAAAGCGGAGGATTGTTAAACATGTTAATCTATAAATTTAATCGGAAATCAACTGAGAAGAGGGAAGTTGTCTTTGTGTTGGAAGCATATAGGCTTCATTTCTTTTAATTTGATAGCAAAACATATTTTACCAGTTACAAATTAGTTTGGCACTCAGTGTACATAATGCTTCATCATGAAAGTTTGTTTTGTTTAAAATGGTAAGCACTAGACTTATCCAAAATACAGGTCCCTGCTTATTAGGAGGAAGTGAACAATTGTTTTCCTAAACTGCATGCAAGGTGCATGATCTATGGGTTTGCATTTTTTATTTTAAAAAATAATGCATTTCAATTTCACCAACTTTTACAGCAACGTGCTATTTATAGTTTTATTCAGAAATGGGTCCTTCTAAATACAAATAAGTATGCATGTGATTGCAATGCTGTGCCCACTCACCTGGGAGCCAGTCCCTATACAGGGATTTCCTTTTAAATAAAGATGACATTTTTGAGAGCTAGTGTGCTGTAGTGGTTTGGGCATTGGACTATGACTCTGGAGATCAGGGTGTGATCCCCCACTCAGCAGTGGCAACCCATTGGTTGAGTCACACACTCCCAGCCCCAGAAAACCCCACAATAGGATCACTATAAGCCATAAATAACTTGAAGGCACTCAACAAGAAAAAGGGAGGATGTAATTTATCCTCCCTTTGGACATAAAGTCTGAATGTACTGCATCTGTGGCAAGTATCACGCCTGAAGAGGTGATATTAAATGCCATAAGGCCCTTTAAATGAGTACTATTAACTCTAATATAGGGGGGTTGCAGACTGCCAGAAATAGTGCAAATTGAGTCCACTTTTAGGGTTAGGGTTAGGGAATCATGGGAACTGTATTGTATTGTGGCACCAGAGCTCTCTGACAAAAGGATCAATGTCTCAGAGAAAAAAACAATTCCCATGATTCCCTAGCACTAACCCTAACCATAAAAGTGGACTCAATTTGCACTATTTCTGGAAGTCTGCAACCCCCATTAGTCAGCCCTCAATATCCACAGATTCCTTATCCATGGATTCAACCATCCATAGTTTGAAAATATTTTAATATATATATAAATTGCAAAAAGCAAACCTTATTTTAGTCATTTTATGTAAGGGATACCATTTTACTATGCCATTGCATATAATGGGATTTGAGCATCCATGGATTCTGGTACCCACAGCGAGGTCCTGAAACCAAATCCCAATGGATACCAAGGGCCTACTGTACTACAAGGTCACAGTTGGGCTAGATATCTTTTTATTGCTGCTAAGCACTTTGAAATGATTAGCT
This sequence comes from Phrynosoma platyrhinos, assembly GCA_020142125.1. NCBI lineage: Eukaryota > Metazoa > Chordata > Lepidosauria > Squamata > Phrynosomatidae > Phrynosoma > Phrynosoma platyrhinos. Next base: position 112,171,545 of record CM034701.1, on the reverse strand, counting down.
CAGCTTACCATTGTAATAAGTATATTTTATACGTTTAAATCAAGGCACATGACCTCATCCTGAATAATGTAGCCAAAAGAATATTGAAAGCTGAAGTAGATGCTGTAAAGTAATCTAAATTACTGAGCAAGACGAGTGCACAGCAGCTTATTAAGGAATAACAAAACCATGCTTCTGTTGCTAAAGGGGGGGAAAGAGTAGTAATGTATCCACCCAAACTTCATTTTCCCAATGAAGGTAGCAAAGACTACTGCTATACAAAAATCTGTTGCATTTCCAAACTGTATTTACTGACGTATTTGAGAGCTTTTGCTGTCCTGTGTAGTTATTATAATCACAGGAAGAGGTGAAAGTATGCACTGTGCATTGCTGTTTATTTCCCAAATTGGTTTGTCTCCATACTTGAAGGTCTTTCAAAGCCAGTGGTGATGGAACCATTGAATGGACCTGATGGACAGCAGGATCAACACAGCAAGACAGAACCCAGGAAGGGTATTGATGGGACTCTACAGCATAGCTGGGTGGCCTGGTGGAATGGAATGACCACAGGAGGAATCCTATATCTGTTTGCCTTATCACAAATATTGGTAAGATTTCAGTCTTAACTGGGATGGGCTGAACAGGACAACATTGCTTTGGGGTTTTTAGACTGATATATTTTAGGATCCTGATTTTCCATGACATATATACTGATATAGCTGAAATTAAGTCAAAAGCATTGCACAATGCGTTGCAACCAGGTAACAATCTGTTTGACTTTTTAAAACATCTAGCTGATGTGGGTGGTCTGAAAAATACCAATTTATTAGAATACAAATGATAAAACATACAAAATCATTAAAAACAAAACATCCTTACCAATTGGCAGTGCAGGCTACAAATGAAAATGAAAAATATATTTCTTCATGATGAAAACTCATTATTAATTATCTGACTGCACAGGTCTTCTTCTTTGTGTTTTGGTATGGTGGCTCTGAGACAATCTCAGCAGTTGTAAATGCTTTGGATGTGTTGCCCAACCTGCTCACTCCATTTGGACAGTTGGCTGCAGATTCTAGTAAGGTACGTTCAACAATTTCTATGTGTTTTAATGTAGCACTTCAAGCTTTTATTTGGCACAGCAATGACAGGGTCCTGAATGAAATGTAAATAATGAATGCAATTTAATGCAGAACTTAATATTTCCTGTACTGTGCAGATTCTCTGGCTCATAATTTAAGGAGCAGTCAGAAATGTGCATTATTGCATGCCTGACCATCTGTCTGCTTCATGTGTATTCAGATGGTTGTGCATTTTCTGCAGGAGGAGGGTGAACAGATGTGAATTTGTGCAGGAAAGTTAATACAATTAACAATGCAAATGTGAGAAGATGTGCCTCACTTTGTGTAGTACACTTATGTGAAGACTAGTCCTAAGTCTCACTAAACTCAATGAAATTTATTTTTTAGTAGAACTCCCTAGAATTGCATTGTTAAGTGTGCTTAGGATCTGTTATGAAAACCAGACAAGCATTTTGAGCCTTATTTTCCTTTCTTTGATTTTCAATATCAAAGCTTCAGAATTCTCAATCATTTGGAAGGGACTGAAAGGACCATCTAGTTCCTCCCCTTGCCATGCAGGAAAGCACAAACTAAAGCATTCCTGAGAGATGACCATTCAGCCTGCATTTAAAGACTCCCAAAGGAGGAGAGTCCATCACCCCCTTTGAGGCAGTGCATGCCATGGTTGAACAGCTTTTGCAGTAGTTAACATATAATTGGTTGATATGTTTTAGTGATATTTTTTATAGATTTCATGAGAACAGGTGATGAGACAGAGTGCTGAGTCCACTGACCTATTTCAATTTTCTCCTGTTTTTCATCTCATCTCTTGTCTTTTTGTCTGATTCTGCCTTAAGGCTGGGGAATTCCCCTCACAATCCTTTCATTTTTTCCAATGCACAACCACGCTGATGCTCCCACCACTGCAGATAACAGATGTGCTCTTTCTCCATGCTAGAAATAGCACAGAACTCTACCTAGCTAGAACAGTGACTTTTTTCTTCTACAGAATAACGATATCATGCAGCATCTGCTGCAGAGGCAGTGAGCAAGGCAGTAGTTTGGGTTGCTTGTGCATAGGGAGCAGACAAGAGACAGTCTTCTCTTTCATTTCTGTCACACAGGATTTTCCAAGTGTGATGGAAATAATAATAGAGCCTGTTCATACAATGCAGTCATAGTGCTATGGTTCCACTTTAACTGCTATGGCAACATCCCATGGAATCCTATAGGGATTTGTAAGCCGCCTTGATAGCCTTGGCTAAAGGCAGGATATACATAAAATTTTATTATATTATATTATTATTATTGTTGTTGTTGTTATTGTTGTTTGCCATTCAACAGGAGGGGGCATTTAGAATTCTCAACCAGGGAGCTCATTTGCCTCACCAGACTACAAATCCTAGAATTCCATAGGATACAGCCATAGTACTTGAAGTGGAATCAGAGTGCTATAATTGTGTAGTTTAAAAGGCCCCAGGCTGGACATAAAGAAATTGGCAGCTGGATTTCATATCACTCTCCCTGTTGTAAAGTGGACATCCTATGTGTTGATAGAGTGAAATGCAAGGGAAGCAAAGTAGGAGTGTGTGCAAAAATATTCTGCTTTAACAAGGAAACATGGAAACCCACCTGAAGCCTGGGATTTATGCATCTATGTTGCCCTTGTGCTGCCTCTTTGAGACTCACTGGATAGAGTTCCCCCCCCCCAGGCCCTTGGGTCGGGGTGTGGGAGTAAAATCATACTTATTACTCCAAAGCCAATGTCAGTCCTCACTACCATCCCTTCCCTTGAGCTAGGAAGCAGCTCCTTGGCTCTAGCTCTGGGAAGACCTCCTACCAGTGTAGCCAGGAGATTCCCAACTACACCAGAAGACTTTCTTTTTTTTTTTTTTATTCACCAGAAGACTTTCTGTGGCAACCACTCTCAATGACACTGGTTCCATGCAACTGGGTTTGGGAGTTTCAGCCTCTCCACTGTCTTTACTCTCTTCCTTTTTTAAGTGAAGCACCAGTAGCAGTTATCTCTAGAATCCGGGTATCTGGAATTCAGAAGGTGATAGTATGAAGGTAAAAGGAAGAGACTTTTCTTCATCCTTTGCTGACCATCTATCTTTTGTCCCTATAACTCAAAGTGTATATGCTTGAAAGCAAATCTAACTGCTTATAGTTAGGATCAAGCTATTATAATTATAGTTGATCTGGATCATTGGATGCTACGCAGAAAGCTAACCATGCTTAAATTTTCTTAAGCATTGCAGTTAAAGAAGAAAGAGCTGCTAGGTCTTTCAACCTATGCTACGTCATTCAAACTATGTAAAATTTCTAGAAAAAGTTTCTGGGGGAAAATCATGGAAAATTGCAGGTCATATGGGATCTGGGGCCTTTAGGATATTTAGGCCATGTTATCTAAAAGTCTACATGTTGTATAATTTTTATAAATAAGGGGAGTGGGTAAATATAGGGAAACTTATAGGGATCCCCCACAAATTGGAAGGGGCTACTGTATATGCATAATCAAAAGCTCCTTGTGCAGGAAGAGGCATTCAGGTTATCTACATCCGCATGTTATTTTAAATGAAATATTTTGAAATATTTTTCCCCTCTGCAGCAGTTCTGATTTCTGAATATGATTTAACCTGCACTTCAGAAAAGAATCAGCAGCTGGTATTCAGAGCCATGCTGCCTCTGGCAGTGAAGATAATATATAGAGATCATGACTAGTAGTCATTAATCTGATCCCTCCTCCATGAATTTGTCCAGTCCCCTTTTAAAGCTGTCCAAGTTGGTTGTTATGTGAATGAATTCTAGGCCACAGCTCTAGACCTCAGTTCTAGGTACTAGAAGTGCATTCTGCTGTCTCACCTTCATCTCCCTCTATTCACCTCTGCCAATCCAAAATATAGAGATTTAAATGTGGTGAAACCTTAGAATCACAAAAGGAAGTAAGAAACTGAGGGGAGCATTGTAAATCTTTATTTTACAGGGAGTAGATTCAGCAGTTTTAGCACATACTATTAAAGCAACCATAATATCTGGAACAGAACCCATGCATTTGGAACAGAATTTCAGCATTTGTAGTCAAGTATTGTTATTATTGTAAAACTGATAGGAATTTCACAGCAGTGCTATGACCATTCTTTTAACCTCTCACTTTAAGAACCTTCTGAATTAATTGTGGGTTTGTATTATTCCTCAGGATCTGATCAGAGATGGGGGCCTCACAATGTCCTATTTCCTGCTATCTTTGGTTTCCCTTGGCTTGTTACTCATAGGAACATTGGTAAGCTACTATCTTGGATGCATTCAGTTCCAGTTAAAAGATTTGCTGTAGTACTATGTCACCTGCAAAGTACCCTCAGAAGGTTCTATTGGTGTGTGTGATGAAAAATATTAAACAATACAGACATATCTCAGTTAAGAGAGCCTCTTTTTTTACACAGTCTTTTATGGCTATCAAGCCCAACCTTTTCCTCCTTGTCCTCTGTTGAGCTAGAAGCTTTTTAGCAGCATTGGCAATAGAAGGATGGTGAAGGAGAGCTGGAGAAACACAGATTTTCAGTGTTATTTTGCAGCAGTGCTTCTGCAGTAAAAAAATGGCGCAACACTTCAGCTGAGAAGGAGTGGATTCTTCTTTAGCTGCTCCTGTTGAAGCTGTGTGTGTCTGCCTACAGCAGCAAAGTAAGCAGCAGCTTATTCTAGAATCTCTTACTGGGCATGTATGAACAGCAAAACAGAGAAAAGAGAAGAGCAGATAAGCTTGCCTTGTCAGCTCCCCCAGCATGTTTTTTAAAAAAGCATAGGACGTTATCACACGGGGGAAATCTGCTGGTTAATCCACACAAATCTCAAACAGAAACTGGATTTGTGCCTCATGATTTCACACGACATCGCACAGAAACTGGTGTTATCCGAGATCTTTTGAAATTCGGTAGTTTTCAGGAAATGCATTTGCGAAATTACAGTAATTTCGCATTTACCGGAATGTGAAAAGCAAATGCGCATTTGGGAGAACGTTAAATGTGCTTACTGTAATTTCGCAATTAAGGTAATTACGTGTGAAAGCCATTTGCGGAATCAAGGTTTATTTTCAGTTTATTTTCGGAATGCCTCATTTCCACTTTATTATCGCTTTCTGGCCCATGTGTGACAACGTCCATAGATCTGTAAGTTTGGGCAACAAAATGGCAATCATGAGAAAATGAAGGCTGATGAAAGAAAGAAAAAATCCCAAGAGTCCTTTTGGAAGAGGCTTTCAAGTGATCTCGAGAAAGTTTAATTTTTTGTTTATTATTAGTTGGAAATAAAATAGTTGAACTGCTGTTTTTCACATGCTTAAGAAAATTCTTCCCATGTAATTTCTGTCTCCTGTAACAAAGATTCTGTTAGTCATGTCCAGGAACACATCTTCTTCATTAACATACCTTATATGCCTTCAAGTTATTTCTGACTTACGGTAACCCTAAAGTAAGTCTATCAGAAGGTTTTCTTGGCAAGATTTGTTCAGAGTGAGTTTGCATTTGCCTTTCTCGAAGTTCACCCAGTAAGCTTCCAGGGGTGAATGGGCATTCGAACTCTGGACTCCAGAGTCATAGTCCAGTGCTCAAACCATTACACCACACTGGCTGTTAGCTGAGGTCTACCTGCACTCTAGTACACATTAGCAATTCACATGCAAATGACTTAGGTAAGTGAATATTGTTGGGTATAAATTGTGGTTATGTTCATTCTGGGACATTGGACAATTGCAGGGTTTTCTTTAGCAGAAAGTGTATTTAAAAGTCATTCACCAAGGATGGTAGTTAACGCTAATACCTTTGTCAATAAGAATACTGGTGTGGGTAGTGAGATTAGCTTTGCTGTACAATTGCCTTTGCTTGTTGTTTAGGCTTTTCTTAGCCAGATACTTCTTTGTGTGGTCAAATAATAAGCTTTCAGAGAGTGGTGGAACAGTGCACATTAAAGTGGAAAAGATAGACTGCTAAATTGACAGTGAGCTGTATAAAATCCAAGTTGCTTGTATAATAAGCCAGTTGAAGCTATAGAGCAAGTTTAATCAGAATTAAACACACTGTGATGTTCCCCTAGTCATTACGCCCAGTGAATTTTCTGCAGGGTTCCCCAGCCTGCGTCCCCCACTCCATTTTAATAAATGCAAAGGAACAAAATAATCAAGGAGAATATTTCCCCCAGTGTGATTATAGGTGTGTTGCAGTGTTAACACGTTGTTGTAAACCCATTCATTTTATGCAAATTCACTTGGTCAACCAGGTTATCAAAATACTTAGCTAGCAAAAGCTACAGGAGATTGATCATTATAAGTGTTCCTGTGGTAAAACAATTCTAACTACTCCTCAATAGTGATGGTGTTGTTTCTGAATGCCTGTTCTGTGTATAAGAAACCAGCTTTGACATGCCCTGGGTATATTAGCTTGTGTTTTGAAAAGGGAGTAAAATGAGAGAGGCCCACCATGGTCCATATTCAATGACTTTCAGGACTTCGGACCTTATCACACGGGGCTCAATGCAGTCAGAACCCAAACAAAATCCTGACCTAATAAGTATTATTTTTCCGTGTGTCCACACGACGTCGCACAGAACCCCAACAGAGCCCCAACAGAATGCAGAAAGAACCGAGATCTTTTGAATTTCGGTTTGTTGAGGAATTGCAATTGCGCTACGGGAATCATTTCTCTTTTGCCGGAAGTTTGAACAGACAATACGTATTGGGGAGCATTTCCCCAATACATATTGGGGAGCATTTCCCCGCCCTCGGGTGCGCTCCAAGGAGGACCTGAGGAGGTCCTCCTTGGAGTGCCGGCCCCGCGCAGGGTCCGGTTCTTATTTGGTTCTTCTGCACCATT
>CM034701.1:112138666-112164541 GCA_020142125.1 Phrynosoma platyrhinos | reverse complement strand
TTGGGAAGGGGTGACAGCCACGGCAAGTGACAGCCGCGGCTGTATTGAACATGTGCAGAGAATCATTGCTTGGTTATGTCCAGGATTTTCTCAGTTGTGTGCGAACAGCAAATACGGTTCCCAGGAGCGCTTCATCGCGCTTTCCTTAATTGCGCAATGATGCTAGTTGCGTCTAATAGCCATTTGCATATTGTGGGGTTTCTTTCAGTTTATTCCTGGATTTATTCTTATTTTGCTTTCTTATCGCTTTGTGGCCTGCGTGTGATAAGGTCCTTAGAATATTAAGGGCAGCTTATCCATGCAATGGAGGTGTATTAATTTAGAAATAGGGAGTGATTAACATCAAGCAAATGAATACATGGCATTATTTTTTTTAAAATGAACTCTATAGGAATGTGTCACATTTCCTTTTTCAGTGTTCAAGAACTTCTTTCTATTATATAACATTAAAGAATCCAGAATTTAGGCAGACATACAGCCCCTTTATTGCTATATTTTTAGTTCCAGCAATAGCATACCTGTTGAATCAAGTATTGACTTGAATCAAGTATTGACTTATCAAGTCCCATTGATCTAACAAATCTTCTCTAGCTGAGACCACCGTGAGTTTTTAGTCTATAAAGAACAGAAAGTAGAGTTCAAACAGTGAGAAACTATGGAATGCTGCAGGAAGTGAAAATGACTTTTGTAATTCTCTGTAGCAAATCATGTGGAAAAACTGCTGGTTTGGATACCTCTTTGGAGGACATGGAAAAGCTGAAGCTCTAGCACTCTGCCAGGTAGTAGAAGGTAGTACACTGCTTTAGAAAGAAGAACCTCTTTAGCAAGTATTTAAACTCTGCACATTCTACCCTACACTGAATCAAAATAGACTTGTACATTATCCCCAAAGGGTATTAAATTAAATTGGTGTGTAAATTTAGAAACTTAAATCTGAATAATATTTAATACAGTTTTCTGCAAGAGCCAGCATGGCATAGTGGTTTGAGTAGTGGAAACCCACTTGGTGACCAGGGGCAATTCACACACTCCCAGCCTGAGGAAGAAAAGGCAACCCCCTCTGAACAAATCTTGCCAAGAAAATCTTGTAATAGAGTCACTTTAGGGTCACTTTAAGTTGGAAATGACTTGAAGGCATACAACAGCAGCAATAACAGCAACAAAAGTTTTCTGGAAGTCCTACATGTGTAGTTATAGAATCAGCAGGTTGTTGGAGAACAAACCAACTACTGTAGTACCCTGCTCTCTCTCATTTCTCAGTTCCTTTTGCATACCTTCAAGAGAGGAGATTGCATTTGCCAACCTGAGAAATATATTTAATTGCTGAGTCCTCCAACAATTAGGTAATTTAATTGTAATCTCCACCTATTGCATTGCTTCTTGTTCTTTATTTTATTTTGACAAAGTAGACCATTGCTATGCTCCACCTTTGAGAAAGATGTTGAAATATTTGAAAACAACTTGTAAAATACTTTGTTTTTCAAACTTACCAATAGAATTATTTTTTTCAAAAAAAAGAGAAGGGTTGTTATTATTATTATTATTATTTTCTCTTACCAATAGCAAGAGCAGTGGGAAGGCCAAGCTAAAGATAAGTCTTTTGAGTTCAAACTAGTACTTCATGATTAAGGATTGATGCATCACTTAAGAAGGAAAGAAAGTTGTGGCTCAGTTTAGAACTGGGAACAGAGTTCTTCCCACCAGTGTTTATTGAGGGGGAATCCCAACCTATGGGGTACTGTTTCCTCTCAGCCATAAACTTTCTTACTGGAGTGTCCATGATCTCCAAGGGTTCAACAAGGCTTTCCTGCATATTTAGTTTCCTTTCCCCAGTTTGGCTCTAGTTCCTGGCTGGTGATATTTTTTCACAAGCTTTGTTCTAAAGGATGGGAACTTAGCCACCTTTATGTGCATTGTTAAATTGTCCAATTAAATTTAAAAAGCAACATAGGGAAGAAATATGGCATGGGGGAAATGTGGCAATATCCTACAAGGAAATAGCCAAATAAAGATGTGTTATGGGAAATGTGGGAGGGAGGTATAGGGAGGAATCCCAAACAACCCTCAGTGCAGAAAAGCTAAAGTGGGGACAAAGCTACAGTCTCAAGTCAAACTCTGGAAATGTGAATGGTAACATTACAATGAGCACTGTGATGGTAAAAAAATCCTCATCTTTAGCAGAACAAGAGGATAGTATGAAATTGACCAATTCCTCATCTTAAGAGAGTTGAAAGGGGTGTGAATATAGCATTACTTTCCACAATGTGCCTGCATTTATGTTGTACGATCGCCTCCCAGCAAGCACATTTGTGGAGATATTTAAAAGAGTAATAAAAAAACCCACAGTTTATTAAAGGTGAAAACAGTAGGATTGTGCACTGCGAGCAGCCAGTGATTGCTCTTTTCAAAAGGCCATAAACTCTCTGGTGGGAAAAGCTATTAATTGTATCCAGGATCCAAAAGTAGTCACAGCTTGTGACCTTTTGTGATTTTTGTGAACACAGCTTATGATTTTTAGCACTTAGTGACAGTCAATGTTCCTACAAAGGAAAAAGTGATTTCACCTTTGGCACCTATACAGATTTTCCAAGCATGGGACAGCTGGTCTGTATTCAGCAACTAAGCCTAGCAGGTTCCACAAAGCCCTCTGCCTCAGTGCAAAAATATAATAAGTGTCCCTCTTGTGATACTCACAAGAAAGCATTGTATAGCATTTTCTTTTTCCTTTAGTTCAGTTTTATTATGCAGAGGTATAATGAACCCATTGATCACCAAAAAGGGCAAATCTGCTTTAAAAAAATCCATTGCCTTTAGCTTTCTATCTGGAAAGCTTTAAATGCTGCATATATTTTCCCCATAGGTCTGGTATCTTGTGAAGCCACCTCTAGATCCCCCATTTCCCCTCCAAGAGGACAGGCGGCAATCAGTAAGCCGCCAGCCTTCATTTACCTACTCGGAATGGACGGAAGACCAAAACCAGGATGATTTTCTTGATCTGGACCCAGTGCCAGAAACGCCCGTTTTTGACTGTGTGATGGACATGAAAGCAGAGACGGATCCAGCAACTCTAACTGTTAAATCTGTGGGACTGCAAGAAAGGTAGGATATTACATGAAAATATGAAGAATTTGAGGGCCAGATGGTGGACATTTAAGACATTCTGATTTGACTAACCCAATAAGAACTTAATTTAACAGACTATCTATCTATCTATCTATATCTATCTATCTATCTTCTTTCAAAAAGAAACTTCAGGTTCAATAGCTACTTTATTTCTTGTTTCATATTCCCTTGAGGTCTTCTTGTAAGAATCCTGAGAAGAAAAAAGGTCTCTTTGTGTTTATCTTTTTACAATGTTGACATTTAGAACAAAAATAATTTTTTTCTACAAATGAAAGTGATCAGTCTGTCATCCAGTATTGTCATTGATCCATAGACCTAATTAGCAAGGGATCAATAAGTTGCTTTCGTTTTTGGACTACAGCTCCCCAAATCTTCCCAGCCAGCATGTAAGTCCAGGAGCTGTAGTCTGACAAAGGTAACATTGCTAAGCTCTTCTATCCAGAAATTAAAACTTAGGCTCTTATGAGGTTTTTGTTTTGGTAGTTTAATAAGCCCTGAGGGTTTCAGCAAAAAATATGTTGTGTGCAGTTGAGATTTTTATTCCTTTCCTCACATGCTCCCCCCCACTCATGCCAATCCTTTTACCTTTCTCCCCAGCCACCAGATTGTTCTTATCTCCAGAGGAATAATGGATCAGAGGCTTTCCTGCAATTTCCCCATGCCCGCTGAAAAAGATCTATATTTGGGGAGCATTAAAAGCCCGCCTTCCAAAATGCCATGTCCCCGATGTTCAAAGCAGATGAGGTCATAAGGTTGTCAGTTAAAAAAGCAAAAACCATGGGAAATCCTATTCTTGGGTCTGGTTATGCCTGTAGAGAAGGTTTCAAAACATATGAATGCAAGAGCTATAGGAAGGAATGCAGGTGAAATTTCTGTATTTTCTTTTTGTGAATGTACCTCACAATCACAGTAACCTAAACTACCTGTTATTTCAGATTCTCAGCCTGGAGGAAGAATATCTTAAATTTTCCATTTTACACAAACCTTAGGTAGAGTGGATTCCAGGCATAATATATATATCCCCACCCTAGCAACAAGTCATCATTAGCTGCTCACTCTTCTTGTTTACTTTGGGCAAAAATTATGAATTCTGATTTAAATTCTAAACATTCAAATTAAACATGACTTTTATTTTATATAAAATAAAAGTCATATGTTTAATATGAATGTTTAGAATTTAAATCAGAATTCATAATTTTCTTAAAATTAATTTAAAAAGAGACCAGGACAAAAAATATCATCCTTGTAACTGTATGAATATGCTAACAGCATTTTATGGAGATAAGAGACAACCTGATCAGGCATATAGTGTAGGTGGTTTACATGATCTTCCCTCTTACTATCTCACTCTTTTGGCCTTCCTTATGTCTAAGTGCAAAAATAGAGATGGTCAATGAATAGAGAATTTTTGGATCAGAGTGGAATTGTCTGAATACAAATGCAAGACATCCATTTTTATGAGCTAGAAGTGATCTGTAAATAATGAAGAATAATTGCCTAATGCATACATATCTTCTAATGAAAAATGCATCTCTGAAAGTATATCAGAGTTATATTAACAATTTGCATCTACTAAAAATGATTATTGAATGAGATCTTCTCACTGGTGATTTAAATGCTGATTTAAATCATTAAAATTGAATTTTTCAGAGACTCAAATCATTCCTGTGCCAGAGGTTACAAAAATTACTTTTTGGACTACAAGCCTGAGAATATACCAGCCACATGGCCAAACTTTCCAAGCACTGCTCATTTTGCAATCATTAATGAATGCCTGTATATCTTGCCATCTTGTGCAGGAGGGGTTCCAATGTTTCACTCACACTGGACATGTGCACTCCAGGGTGTACTGAGCAAGGCTTTGGCTATATCATGTCTCCAAGGGAGCAGTCAGCTCGAGAATACCTCCAGACAGCATCAAATGTTCTCACTGAGGAGGAATTGCACCAGAAAGCATTAGATTCTTTTGTACTCCAGACAGAGTTTTTTGTGAGTATTTTGACCATCCCAATATCAAAACAAAGACTTACTACTTTTTTTGATCGTGGCCTGGATTTCTGTGCATTGCATAAATGCAAAACCATTTCTGATAGTTCCTGTGCATGAAATGTATTTTTCTGGCTAGTGTGTCACTGAGTAAATCCTGCCTATTATAATCCCAAACACAGGGTAATAAAGGCACTTCTGATGGCACACAAAACTCAACAACCAATGAGTTGGATGAAGAACCACATTCTGCCACATAAGCCTACTCACCTATTGGGATATTCTCTGGAAGCTCTCTTGTATGTCCCAACAACCTTGAAGATACTTCTGTCTGGGACTGGGGAGAGGAACTCTTGTGGGGCTGTCCCTAGGCTCTGGAATTCCTTTCCAAGGGAGACTAGTCATTCTACTTACTTAGTGATTTTCTAGAAGTTGATAAATACCGTTTTTTTCAGGAAGGCATTAAGCAGGCAATTTGCTTTTTAAGTAGAGCCTTTAAAATATTTTGATTAAAAATGGTTTGTTTGTTTTTCATGGCAGGGTTATGTTACGTTCTTAACTGGAAAGGGTATAAAAGTTTACAAATAAATGAATGATATTCTGAATAGGGCCACAGCTGCCTTAGATTAGATCAAACTCTTTGTCCATGTAGCCCAGTATTGCTTCAGAATAGGGGACCCTTTTGAGCTCAAGGCTTTTGAGCTGAATTTCAAAGGGCTGGTCGTGACCTGTAAAGCCTTACAAAGATTAGGTTCAGATTATCTGAAAGGCCATATCTCCCCATACAAACCTGCAAGAGTACTAAGATCACTCTGGAACTCCCTTCTATGGAATTCTGGCAGGCAAAGATGTTTTTATTCAAGCAGGCTTTTAATATATAATTGTGTCAAGGTGGTTTTTATATGGGGTGTGTACTTTAGATAATGGTTTTTAACTTTTATATGTTTTATGTCATTTTACACTGTTTTTATCTGGATTTTAATTGTTTTTAAATTTTTATTGTGATTTTTAGAAAATGTAACTGTAACTTCGGGCTCTTTTCTTAGAGAAAGGCAGCACATAAATGAGAAAGAGAGAAAGAAAGAAAGAAAGAAAGAAAGAAAGAAAGAAAGAAATCAACCAACCAACCAACTTGGGAAACATCCTGGGGCCCATATTAGAGCAATGAATGTAACAGAAGCAAAGAGAGAATAAACAAGATTAAAGTAAAATGGACAGAGCTAGATATAGGTTTTAATAATTATAACATTTTCCTACCAAGCTTACAAAGTACAGCTCCAATACCAGTATGTCTCCAGTAGCACATTTGGGAGTAAGTGAAGAGGTGGACTTGCCTTTCAGACAGAGCAGAGTTGTCATTCATGACTTGACATTAAGCAGTGAGAGAAGAGACAGCAGGGTGGAAAGACTAAAAGGAGGAGGTTTTTTTAAAACAACCAAGTAGGGTTTTAAGGTTTACCATTAGTATCATTATATGTGACCATAACACAACAATATTCTCCTTTAAAGCAGAATATAGGAACAGTGGATTTATTGCAGCAGATAGCAGCTGCTCAGAAGCAGAAGCCAGTTTTCCTACCTGTACTTCTCATTGACTGTACTAGTGCATCGTAGCACACTGGAAGTGATGCCATGTCACTTCTTGTGACCATTTTTAGCTGGCTTTTAGCCAAAAACAAGCGTAGAGAGGGTTTTGATGTGGGGTTGTGGAAGCAAAACTGCCACATTTTCAAGTAGATGTCTTATACTTAGGATCATTTCTGAGATAAAATTACCTAAAAAACAGTCTAGGATTTATTTAATTTATTTTTACTATTTATTTATTCATTCATTGGAGCTCAAAGGGCTTGGGGGGGGCACATGTGCTCTTTAAGCCCCACTTTGCCCACCCATGCTTTGCAGTATACATTTTGTAGTCACTTTGTAGTCACTTTGAACACACCCAATCTCATCTAATGTCCAAAGCAAAGCACATCCACAAAAAAGAAAAAGATTTGATTTTGGAGGTTAAAGTATGACCAGACGTTTCCTATTTCTTTGAACTTTTTTCATTGCTGCCACTACTTTCAATTCAAGATATGATTGGAATAAAAATCTGCTAATGGTTTTGTACGAATTCCCTTGAGATTTCATTAGGGACCTATTAATGGTTTCTGTTCTGTATCCTTCAACAGGAAATTCCAATGAATTTTGTTGATCCAAAGGAATACGATATTCCTGGTTTGGTCCGAAAGAATCGGTATAAAACAATTCTCCCAAGTAAGCACCACATCATTATTAAAGCCATTCTTCAAACTGAGTTTTCTTAGAGGGTTTTCAAATCATGCTTATATGTTTCATTTTTTATTTTTTGTTTATTGGATTTATATTCCATATTTCTCCACAAAATGGGATTCAGCCTGGACTCTTGCTTGAGAATTTTTACAAAATGTTATCAGTATGAAATAGTCAGTGTCATATCCTTGTGTTCACTGAAGGTTTTATTAAAAGATTGTGGGCAAATCTTGTTTAGAAATTTGATGTAGTACTCTCGCAAAACCATTCCTACTGAACTTCAATATTACTATGTTATCTAGGTGGCAGGGCTGTGAATTTCTTTAGAAGAAACAGCTTTGAGTGAGAAAAGAAAATTCAGACTAGAACCAGAACTGTGCATAGTACTTTAAAAAGTATTGTAAGAAAGAAGAAAGATCCCTACTCCAAGGAGCATATTTGGAAAGTATTATTTTGCTGGGGTGAATGTGAGAGGGAAAAGAATGATATGTGCAGGAAATGTTTTTGATTACTAAGTCATGTTCATTTTATTAGTCCTTAAACCTAATCCCAAAGTTTATTGTAGCAAAAAGGAATTCTGTATAGCCTAGACCACTGCCTGTTACACATTTCAATAAATCTGTGTGGTGTGTATAATAGTGAGGCCAGGAGGTAGAACACCCAAGTCATGTTTATTAGACATATGGCTTTAAAGACTTGATCTGTTTTAATGATATCACTTACCTAAAATGATTTTATTGTTGGACCATCATAATCTAGAACAGCAAATATTGGATTACAAAAACTACCTGCAAAGCAGAGTGTGTTCCTTGCAGGCTTCAGGGCATTAAAATATTTAAGGTACCGGTAGTCTAAATCAGATATTCACTCATTACATGTGAAAGGTAAACAGACACTTAACTTATCAGTTCCCTGTACCTCTACAGTTAATTGCAATAAGTGAGGAAAAAATTACAATAGTCTTTAAAAACAGTTAATTTGTATTTTTGTCATAGAAAGTGACTCTTTCAAGTTTACACATTTGTTGTGGGTCATTTTTTAAAGAAGAGCTGTAGTTGGATTAAATTGTTTACTTTTTGTTTCCAAATTCAAAAGTACATAGAATCATGGAGTTGGAAAATACCACAAAGGTCATCCAATCTAACCCCCTGCCACACAGGAATACACAATACCACCCTAACCAGACATTGAGAACCAACATGGTGTAGTGTTTTGAGTGTTGGACGACAGCTCTGCAGACCAGAGTTCGAACACCCACTCAGCCATGGAAACCCACTGGAAACCCACTGGGTGATGCACAAGTTACACTCTTTCAGCCTCAGAGGAAGGCAAAGGCAAATCTGAACAACTCTTGCCAAGAAAACCTCATGATAGGGTCAATTTAGGGCCACCATGGTCCAAGATACACTACTGAAATAATCCACTGCTTTAACAGCCCTAGCTCAGTGGTAGTGAATGCTGGGAATTGTAGATTATTGTGGCACCAGAGCTCTCTGACACAAAAGGCTAAATGTCTCACAAAACTACAGTTCCCAGAATTCCCTAGCATTGAGCCAGGGCAGTCAAGTGGTCTCAGACTGAATTATTTCTGCAGTGTTTTTTGGACCCATAAATCAGAAATTACTTGAAGGCATGCAACAAGAACCATATGAAGATGGCTGATATTAGGATGTCCAAATCTAGGCTACGTTGCTCATTAATCTAGTATGCTATCTTTCCATGTTCCTTAAGCTATCTGATGTGTAGGGATCAGCAGGGGTTTCCCCAAAGGTGTCAATGACCTGCACCATATTTTTTCCCATTAGCTACAATTGTTTTTTTTTTTTCTTTCCTAGAACCAGCAGCCAACAGATTGTGTGTGTGTTTTAATGGCAATGTTATTAACTATTAGTTTTAGTTTTTGTTAACTATATTTTTAGCTTTTGTATGATGTGAATTTTTTAAAAGTTGTGTCTGTTATAACTTTTTAAAGTCACATTCAGATCCAAAATGGGGGGAAAGCACCATATGGATAAATAATATAATAATAGTAACAATAGCAAGTACAGTCGGCTCTCTCTATCCACAGATTCTGCATCCATGGATTCAATCAATCACGACTTGAAAATATTCCAAACAAACAAACAAAGAATTCAAAAAAACTAATCTTGATTTGGCCATATTATATAAGGGTCACAATTTTACTACACCATTGTATATAATAGGATATGAGCATCCATGAATTTGGTATCTACGGGGGTCCTGGAACCAAACGCCAGTGGATATCAAGGGCCCACAGTAATTGACAGTGGTCCATGGGCTAACACTTTGCATATTACTACTATAATAGGTACCAGAGCAAATGCAAAGGAACACCTTTGCTTTTGCACTGATAATTGGATGAGAGCTGGCCACACCACCAAAGGCAGCCTATCAGTTTGCCTCTGCAGGGATGGCAAATCCACAATGAATTTCACTGCCTCTCCTTCTGCCATTCCCCCAAGTTGAATGGGAGGTATGCCAGTGCTGAAGAAGCTGACAAAGAGCAGTGATAAAATTCAGCATGCCTTCAGTACCTCTGTGATGGCAGGTCCCCCATCCACCTCTGTTGCCCACTGCATTAACTAGTCCTCATGCAGTAAAAGCCTCTGTGTAGGGAAGCAGTGAAAAGGGGAAGAAAAACTAGAAATAAAATCAGTGCCATGAAGGTGTTGTAATAGGTACTGAAGAGCCTGCTTCCCCAGCACTGGTGCAGTGTTGTTTTCCACATAGTACATTCACTGTTGCAGGATGTGGTGATCACCATTGGCTTACTGTA
This sequence comes from Phrynosoma platyrhinos, assembly GCA_020142125.1. Classification (NCBI taxonomy): domain Eukaryota; kingdom Metazoa; phylum Chordata; class Lepidosauria; order Squamata; family Phrynosomatidae; genus Phrynosoma; species Phrynosoma platyrhinos. The sequence goes on along the minus strand of CM034701.1, from coordinate 112,154,361 downwards.
TAGACCAGGGGTAGGCAACCTAAGGCCCGGGGGCTGGATGCGCCCCCCCGAGGCCTTTGGACCGGCCCAAGGCCGGTCCTGCCGCCGCCGCCGCCCCACCATGATGATATTGATTATTGCTGTTATTACTTGTTCTTGGGGTTTTCTTGGCAAAATCTCCACAGGGCTTTTCTGGGGCTGAGGGAGTGTGCATGCATATTTTTAATTTTTTAAAAATATTTTTATTTATTCATTTTATTTATTTATTTATTTATTTTTGGTGCTTCGGCCCCCCAATGGTCTGTGGGACAGCAACCCAGCCCCCGGCTCAAAAAGGTTGCCTACCCTGGTATAGACTCATGTATAAGTCTAGAAAAAATTATCAAATTTAGTGAGAAAGCCTTTCATGTGATCATGTTCAATCATGCTTTCTGGATGGGACAATGTCCCAATAAGCACAATTTTGTATGAAAGTCCTTCCTGCAGTCACAGGATAAGCATGGGATAAGCACGGGACAGGGATGATGTCCCGTCCCCCATGTGATAATGTCCTATGTTCCTTTGCAACACAAAATTCCTTATTATTTGTTTTTGCTTTCCAGATCCTCACAGCAGAGTGTGCCTTACCTCAGATGATCAAGATGATCCCCTGAGCTGTTATATCAATGCCAACTACATTAGAGTAAGAGTTAAGCAAGTTTTCTGTGTAGCTCTTTGCTGGACTTCTATTATCTATGTATAGTTGTAGAATTCCATAAATCACTATTATCACCCTTCCAACACACATCCATGCATCAATTCTTAAAATTCGGAGCCTTAAAATACATTTTCAGTTATTCTGAATACCAGAAGCTCATGGAATTCAGCAATGGCCCAGGCTTATGCCTAGAGATTTGAAGTCTTGCAGGGTCACAAAAAAAGGGGAACTTTCCCCATTTCCTCCTTTCACTTGCCCTTGCCCTCTAAAAATGGAGGGTTCTGAATTTTTCCAGATTATTTTTAATGGTCCATCACAAAACTATAGATTAAGCCCAGGAGAATCAATCTTGTCTTAACCATAAGTTTTTCATAGCATAAATTGTTCCCATTACCATAACAACCACTGCTGCATTGTATACACTGAAAGTTGTGCCTTCTGTCCTTGACCTATGTGTATCTTGGTATATGAGTGAGAAAGAGAATATGTGTATTTATTTCTTTTATTTATGATTGAGAAAGTGAATGTGTCCTTTTAGTTCGGATTTGCTATCAGTTTCTGGCAGACTAGAGGACTAAGATATTTGTGTAATCCAGCACTAATCAACTCATATTTCTTTATTGGCAGGGCTATAGAGGAGAAGAGAAGCTGTACATTGCTACTCAGGGACCCATAGTTAATACTGTTAGTGATTTCTGGAGGATGGTGTGGCAGGAGTATTCTCCAATTATTGTCATGATTACCAATATAGAAGAGATGAATGAGGTAATTCTGAATCTTCATTGTTTATCTGTCAGTAACTGGTGTTCCACAGTAGATGCCTGTCCCATGGGAGATGATTGGATAAAATATGGTTCCATGGAGCCAGTGCACTTTGCAGCTAATTTCAGTAGTGAATATATTAGAAAGTCTTAGCAAGGAAAATGTTAGCATATATGTAATGAATGCTAGTGAGAATAAGGCTGTACAAGAGCCCTGGTCAATTTTGACAAGTCGCCACTCCATAAAGGTGCTAAAGAAACCATTTTCTCCACTCCTGTTTTCTCAGTCAGCAGATGGGGATCAGTTGCCATCCTTTAGTGAACTCCTATCCAAAATTGGTGATCTTTTGCACCAGTACCATCAGTTGCCTATCTACAGCAACTTTCCAGGAAATAAGCAACTGTAGGCATAAATATGATACTGGCCCCTAGCACATGGGAGGAGAAAGCCTGCTGATCCAGCACAGCAGATTCCTCCACTTGAGCCATCAGCATTTTGAACTATGGTTTTTGAAATGACTCTTGTGAGATTGCCTCACAAAAGCAAAAACATAGTTGCTGTACAGTGGTTTGATTAATAATCCCAATGAGCCCTGCAAATAATTTCTTATCCTGCTAAGAGAATCTAATATAATGTAGTCAGCTACCTTTGTTCTTCCAGTCTATCCATCACAGCTTGTATCTGCAGCACTTCTTATAGGTTACCAAGGAAACTAGGATGCTGCACACTCAGCAAGGCATGCCCCTGCACCTGCTTTCTCTGAAAGACATTTTTGGTTGGAAGTCATTCACAAAAGTCTAAAAGGTTCCATCAGTTTTTGTATTAACAAGAGCATCAGTTAAGCCTCATTTTTCATTGATACTACCCATTTCAAAAATTAAAATGTGCCATAGACTCAGGTACAAATATAGACTACAAACTATCTTTCCTACACTGACATTCCTCCTTTTTCACCCTGCCTCAAATTAATATATGAATACCACAAAACCATGCCAAAGCAGACTGAAACATTTGTTCTGCTGTGATGCTAGGAGGAAAAAAGGCTTTGTGTTCCTGCTATATACATTAACTCTAATAATGCAAGGATTAATGGCTCAGTATTCCCATACTCTTGTCAAGTCTAATCTCAACTGACAGACAGCCCACGGAAATGTGTGGGTGTTCTTACTTCATTTTCAGCTGCTCAGAGTCTGAGCTATAGTTAGCTACTAGCACATTTGACAGGTTTTTTCCAATAGATAGATGCTGTTGTAGCAAAGAGGGACTGCTAGGGGAGCAGGAAGGCACAGAATTGTAAATATTTGACACTGGAAATGGTCATGACCCATTTTCAAGATGGTGTAAATCAATAGTGCAACATTGATTTGAAGAGGCAACAAAGGTTGTGCCTAAGGAAAATCTGGACATTCCAAGAGTAATCTTTTTCAGCTGAATTTTGTTTAGCCTCTGTTCCTTTAATGTCTGGTGGAGGTCAGGATTTTCATACACGCACACACACACACACAAAATATGGAACACAAGATGACTTACAACACAGGTTAGAGTCTTTGAAGAATAATGCAGGGGCCATCATACTGTCAGTTTTTCTGCCTGTGCTTGCAAATGTTACTTGAAATGGACCTCAGGGAGGGAGAGACTGAGATGATCTTCATAGTTCATGAGGGGTAACTTAGTAAAGTCTATGGATGGTGGAAAACATGCTATAGGTGAATCCTTTCTTGTCTTGAGTGTAATGTAGAGAATTGTGCTGTACTCTCTGTATCAAGGATAGAAAACATTAGATCCTGTTTCCCTTAAAAATAACCTGCAAGTAACCTGCAAATTTATATTTCTAAATTGCTTTGGATCCCTGCTAAATTATTTCAGAGCAGTGACATTTGAAATAACCTTGATTATACAAATAAAAGGCTTGCAATTATATTTCATTTATTTAATTTAATTCTGATATTTTATCCCTGTTTTCATACAGCAATAATCAAGCTACTTTTCTAATGATGATGATGATGATGATAATAAATCAGAAAACAACAACAAAATAACAATTAGGTAGTGTAAAAAATAAATTTGTAGCAAAGTCCAAAAGTAGCGGCGTTGAATCCTTTGTTAAAAACATTATTCTGGAAATACTGGAGAACAGGGTTCAATTCCCAGTTTAGCCATGAAACCCACAAATCATGCCAAAAAACCCTATGATAGGGTTGCCTTAGTGTCGCCGTAAGTCAAAAAATTACTTGAAGGCACACAACAACAACAACAACAACAACAACCAACCATTGAGAGGTTGTTCCAGACTCTTGAGTGCCACAGTTAGAAAGCCTGTTTCTTCTAGAAGATCCCGTGTGGCATAGTGGTCTGCATGTTGGACTCTGGGACACCAGGGTTCAAATCTCTGCTCAGCCACTGAAACCTACTGGGTGACCTTTGGCAAATCACACTTTTTCAGACTCAGAGGAAGGGAATGGCAAACCTCCTCTGAATAAATATTATTAAAAAACCTTATTGTAGGGATGTTATAAGTTGGAATTGAGTTGAAGGCATATAACAATTTTCTCCTAAGCACTCACCCACTCAAGCACCAGTAACAGCAACTTAGGGCCTTTGCAGACTGCTAGAAATAGTGCAAATTGAGTCCACTTTAACTGCCCTGGCTCAGTGCTAGGGAATCATGGGAACTGTATTTTTTTCTGAGACATTGAGCCTTCTCTGTCAGAGAGCTCTGGTGCCACAATAAACTACAGTTCCCATGATTCCCTAGCACTGAGTCAGGGCAGTTAAAGTGGACTTAATTTGCACTATTTCTGGCAGTTTCTGCAAAGGCCCTTAGAGTCTGGTAGGTTCTAGGATTAGCTCATACTTCCCTGGATGTTTAGAACTTTTAAGTCTCATTTCCATTCTCCTTCCCAAGGGAAATTGTCATAAAAGTGTGATTTTACCAGTAAGATATACCAGCTGTCTCTAGGAATGTGGAAGTGATTCGAATAGGGAAGGGGGAAATATGGCCTTTGTTGGACACCAACTCCTCTCATTCCCTGTTAGAATTGCCAGTGGTTTCCCCACAGTTTCACCATCCCAGAAGTAGAGCACAAGTGACTGAAAACATAACTAGTTTCTTCAAGAAAGCACACAGCTGTGTCATAAGCCAAATCTGGCAGAAGATATTCTTTGCGAACACTGCCACCTAAGCATGGGGAGTAAAGCAAAATCCAGCAGTAAAATCAATTTGCAAATATGTGCTTTAAGTGAAGCACAGCTCTCTCCAGAAAAGACAGGCACCTTGTCTTAGATCCCTGACCCAACAGTGCCTCTATCTTGTCTGAGTTGGGCTTCAATTTGTTTTTCCATTATCCCACCCAAAACTTCTACTGGTTCAGAACCAATGTCATCCTGATCCTATTTGCATTTTGTTTCTCTTAATTCCAGAGTAGGGAGAATGCTATTGAATTGCAGTGTCCATCAGCCCTAGCCAGCATATCCAATGGTAAGAGATATCAAGAGTTAAAGATCAGTGACATCTGAAAAGCATCATATTCTCCATCATTACTTTATTTGGATACTGCAAACTCTATTTACTGTTATAGGCATTGCACTCATAATAAGAATTCTTCCCCTTCACCCCATGAAATTTCCCTTCAGGACTCAAATCTCTGGAGTGCAATAACTTAAAAACTCAGCTGAGCATTTAGAGAGCCTAGACATCTCAAGAAAAGGGGCAGTCAAAGCTACTATGAGAAAAAGAACACACCAAATAGAAAAGTTAAAGGTGTGGATTTATTTATTTATTACATTTATTTCCCTTCTTCCAAAAATGGGATCCAAGGTGGCTATGTTATTCAGTGTCTCGCTCCCTGTAATGCTAGAAATGTGGAAACTGAAGGAGAATTTAATGAGAGAGAAATAATTCTTATTTGTGATGATATACCCTCATTTTGCTCCCCCACACCATAGCTAGATCCCTGAGCATTTCCATGGTGCCAGGTCAAGACTGTGAGAGGGTCTCCTATGCACTGAAGAGAGTTGCACTGAAGGGAAAATTTCTCAGTATAATTTCTGCAGTCATTGCAATACTAATAGGAAAAAAAGTAAGCCTGCATCATGTAGAATGTTTTCTTTCAGTGCCAGAAGCCCTTTCTGGAGTCAACAGCCAGAGAACTTCAAAAGCAGTTTCTGGCATATCACAAAGGACTGCACCAAGGACTGTTCAAAGCCAATAATTCTGGTGGGGACTATGCAAGTCCTTGGGCACAATGTAATCAGCTTTTGGGACTTGTTCTTATTCTAGTACATAACGTAGGGCCTCTGCAGACCGGCCCAAAGGGCCAGCCTGGAGGCAGAGATGGGGCGGGGCAGCTGCACACAAGCTGCCCCAATCCCACGCCAATGCTGCCCTGATGACGCGCGCCATTACACACGGCACATGGTGTCAGGACACCCTTCTGGTGCAGTGTTCAAACACGCTGCGCTGGAAAGGGCACTGAAGAGCGGCAAAAGGGAGGATCGGGACCATGGCATGCGGTTGCCACAGCCCCAATCCACAGCTAGCAGGGGCAGCCCAGAGCCGCCTGTCTGCATAGCCCTTTAGCTGATTTCCAGAAACAACCTGCATCCGTTACTCACTTAAGTATGTGCTTGGCTTAGTTTTAGGACAGCAAAGTCAGTTTTGCCAGGTATCTGTATTTATATCTATGGCTTTTGTTTTGCTCAGAAATGTACTGAATATTGGCCAGAAGAACAGGTTACTTATGAAGGAATTGAAATAACAGTTAACCGAGTCATACAAGCGGATGATTACCGGTTAAGGCTTATTACCCTCAAGGTAAGATCACTTAGGTGGTATGTGGAACAGCATGAAAAATCCTATTCAAGGTTGTTCATGAACAGTCAAGTTGCTCTTTTATATCCATTCTATGCAGCACCGTTGAAACAATAATCTTTCATGACTACATTGATAATGCCTCTGTCTAGTTTCATATCAGGTAAGCAATATAGTAATATAAGCAGTCAGGCATTTTTTATGGCATATGCACAATCGGAAGACTTTTCAGCTATTTGTAAAATGAATGTGCTCACTCACTGGAAGTGCCCTGTGAGTCATTCCCCACAAGTGCTTAGTGGTCATTTGTTACAATGTGTTTTCTCAGTCATTTTTTAAAACTTTCTTTGGCCAGGCCCTAAAGATCATCCTAAATGCATCAGTTTTTGGATCATAGTGGTGTTTGCATCTTGCTGTCCATGTTTCTACAGTATTCCCATGCTCTTTGAGGTGGGACATACCAGGTCATCTGTGTTTCAATTTGATACTTATCTGCCACAAATGGGTGATGCTGCTGAGGCTATTAAGCTGATTATTGCCGTGGCACAACAACCAACACACAAAAGATAACACAGCTGTTATATTGGAAAAACCACATAAGTACAACAGTAACATCAAACACATTCATGCCAAAGTTTTTTCCATAGCATGTTCACTAAAGTGTCCTTCCTTAATGTACCAATTAAGATAAATAGCATTGCTTCTTTTAAGCAACAGTCGATCAACTGTTCCAAGATGAAAACTCAATGGTTTTACTTTATATCTTTGACTAAAACTGATTCTCTAAAGAAAAACCAAAGAAATCTGTGACTGTATCCCTTCTTAGTACTGTGGTTATCTCTTCTCTTATGCCAAAAGAGAAAACATTTCAATGCTTAGACTTATTAGAAGCTTCATGTGATTCATTAGCTGCAATATTTTAAAAAGATAATGGGTCTGAGGATAGAAGGGAAGACTCAGAACATTTGAGAGAAGGTGAAAGTAAGATTTTTTTTCTTTTTCTTTCCCATTTCAAAGATCACACTAAGGATCTATCTCTGATTCAGAAGCTTAGTTCAGAAAGCCCATTGCAATGTCAGACTTGGTACAACCCATTGACCTTTGTTTCCTTCTACAATTACCCAGTGTCTGCTAAGCTGTTTATCAATACAGATTTGGAGTTCTTTGCAAGAAATTGTTAAAGTGATGTCAGTTTGTGTTATACAGTTGGGAGGTTGAAGTTATATTTCTGTAACTCAGTTCCCACATGGTATAACTCCTAAAAAAAAAAGCCAGAGTAGTTCTTGATGATTTAATCTGAAAGCTAGCATGTTATATAAAAATAAGTGTTAAATCTTTCTTCACATTCTTCAGTAGAATCAACTTTTGAAAGTAGCTGTTGAGCACATTGTCAACTTCCCCAGTCAGAGATTGAAAAAATGGGTTGAAACAAATATCCCAGTGACATATATCTCCAATCAGGCACAAGATTAGGTATCCATAAAGTGAAGCAAGCAGAAATAATCAGCTTGCCTGAAAACTGAGCAACATATTTGTTGATTAAGGAGGGATTTCTTTTTTAAAATTAAGCCTTCTGCTTTCACAGAGGGTGGCATGTGGTATATGCAATTAGAAATCAGTATCTGTCTATCAGGATATAAATACAATTTCTGTTCATCTGTGTAGCCAATATCGTTAAGAATACAGTTTTATCTTGAATACAACTTTTCTGTTAGCCAAAGACCTGCATGAAACATGACTGTGTTTTAAAAGGCTACTATGAATGGATATTAGTGTGATCTATAATTTTAATTTTTAAAAAGAGCAACTTTAAAAATCCTGATTATGCTGAGGAGAGACATGACTTCTAAAGAAAAAGCTTGGGGAAATTAGCATCCCCCCCCCCCCTTGCAATGATGTCCCTGGCCTTTCAGTAAGACTTTCACAATGTGATTGGTTTCTCTTTCACACTGCAGAATTACAGCACTTTGATATCACATTATCTATCATGGCACCATCCTAGGGAACTCTGGGATTTGTAGTTCCTTGCTATTTAGAAGTCTCAACCAAAGAGCTCCTCTGGTGCCTCTGACCAGTTAAAGTGGTATTGAAATGCTGTAACTGTGGTACCAAAGAAACCTTAGTTGCAGTGGAGGGATGTAGTGGAGGAGTGTATGTGAGCAGGAAAAAAGAGAGACAGAGGGAATTTGGCTGGATAATCATGGAAATACCCCACCACCAACACTTTACCATGCTTTCTTGAAGGCAGTTCATCCTTCAGTTTGAAAAGGGTTTCTCAGCAGTTTATAATCCCACTGCAACAGACAGACAAGGCTATTTATTTGTTGTCTGTGTTTATCTTAATATGGGACCCAAAGTAATAAGTTAAAATAAAATAGCTAAAACAATTAAAAACACATTCATTATATATTTTATATTAGAAAATACAGCATGCTCATTGAACATTCTTCTGCCCCACCCAATTAAAGGTTGAAGTCCTGTTTGAATAAGATGATCTTTGCCTGCCAGCAAAAAAGAGAGAGGGGAACCAGGCCTCCCTTGGGAAGGAGTCCCATAGTCTTTATTCTCTTGACTCACTTGGCTAATCCTCCTCAAGCTGCACAAATTTGCCAACTATTTGGAGCTGCTTGAGCTGCCTCAGCATATAATGACAGTAGTAGTCTCACTTGTGGGAAATATCTTTTGCAACAACCCAAAGAAGGCCAGAGTACCAAGCTAGGATTGCCTTACAAGACCCATCTTTAGAAGGGACATTTTAAATATCAGAGCTGGATTCAGTTGAATCTCTCTCCATTGCCTCTGCATCTCTTCCTAAATGTTTTAACAGAAAGATGGAGAAATAAGAAATCTGAAGCACTACTGGTATACATCTTGGCCAGATCAGAAGACGCCTGATCAAGCACCTCCCCTGTTGCAACTGGTTCAAGAAGTGGAAGAGGCCATGCAGTGCACAGAAGCAAAGAGTGGTCCTATCATAGTTCACTGCAGGTAGATTTATTTTATACATCTATGAAACACCAGAGAAGAAAGGAAAAGGGATGCCTAGCTAGTTGCCAGTCTCCACTAACATTCCTTTTAAGGAGCCTTCCTTCACTGCTGACAAAAGAGTACATAGTTTTTACATAAGATCCCACACTGTCTGTTGTACTCTGTTTTAAAATATTTTATACTTCACGGTGGGCAACTTTTGCAGGTCTAGAAGCCAGTTTTCTGCCTTCCAGGGGCTACATAATTGCCAAGAATGTTCTCCCAAACAGAAAAAATATTAAAACCAGATGTGACCAGATGTCCACTTCCAGTTTTGAAAAAATGGAGATATTTAAATGTTAAACAGTGCACGAAAGTCCTGGGGCCCATTCACACCACACAGTTATGATTCCACTTTAAATGCCATGGCAACATCCTAAGGAATCTTGGGATTGGTAGTTTAGGGAGGGCCATTTATAATTCTCAGCCAGAGAGCTCCTCTAGTGCCTCATCAAACTACACATCCCAGGCTTCCATAGGAAGGAGCCATGACAGTTGAAATGGGATAATAGTGATATGTTTCTGTTGTGTGAACAGGTCCCTAGTGACTCTCAGGAAAGGCAGTTCATCCTATTTTGCTATTAAATGGGTGGTCACAAGGGGCATCAGATGGGCAAAACTAGCCTTGGGAGATCCATTTTGACCATTCCTGATGGTTTTTGAAGGAGTCTGGTGCTTCAGTGTCTGAGTGGAAGTTCATGGGGAAGCATGATATGGCAACTCTGTATGTGTACCATTTGCACATGGGTTCTCCTGATAATTTAGTACAACCAGATTTTCCTTCCTCCAGTCAGTTGTGCAAAAGGAATGGGGAACCAGGGTAGGCATCTTAATAAGACATGCAGTGTGGTAAGCACTCATTTTTATATTTCATAATAATGTTCATAATTTTTCTCAAAAGTTCTCCTTAGAAGAATGTCTTTGGATCATTGTATAGTAGTCTTTTAATATTTACAGTTATTGTAAAAACAGTCCAACATATAAAAAGAAGGAGCTACTACAAGGAAATCACAGGCATAAACTATCAGTCATAACCAAATATGAATCAACATGTGCTCTTAGAAAATCAGTTCACCTACTTAAGAGCCAATAAGTATAGCTTTGGAGAAGTGCAGTCTAAGGGTTGTGAATATCATTCTAGATGCACTTTAAAAGGGGCCTGTAATATAAAAATTGAGCAAGATTGGCTTTTAAAAGTATGCAGAAAGGTCCCTTTCTTTTTCCCCAAGCCACTGGACTTTGGTAGGCTGGAAAGAAAACCTCAATTTTCAAGCAGAGGTTATTTTGGGTGAGACTACATAAAGAGATCACAGTTGATTATGCATAATGAACATTCATGTCATTACCCAAGACCAAGGGATTTTTAAACCTGATGTCCTTTATACAAGGAACCAATAGGCTGATAGAAGAAAGGGAAAGGTACAGTGAGATTCTTTCTGGTGCACTTTTCCATAAACATAAAACTACAAATGAGAATGTAATATGCTCCATAAATACATAAGTAGTATTAGCATGCAAGATTTATCATGATTAATTTCAAATGTATAAATTTGTATTAATAGCACAACCAGTTTTATAAAACATGCTTTTCAGACCTGAATTCTCTACTTCTCCTGTATTATCTCAATGTCAGTTTAAATCTGCATTAACAGAATACTGTTTATCCAGATCCCTGAATGTCCAAACAGTTTGCATAGTTTGCATCCCACTCCCACACAAAGGGTTGGGATGTGATTCATAGTTTGCCCACACCCACAGGGAGACAAGATTTAAAAGATGCCTCAGCATAACTGGAAGATTTTGGGGCATGGCCAGAGCCAGCTTATGGTCTGCTGCCCCCAGCTTCTTCACTTCAATTTTGCAATTGACCCACCTTCCTGCCGTTGGTGCAGTGTGAAGTTAACTTGGTTGCTTTGGAGCTGGGTAGGAATTTTTCCTCTTTCCAAGGGCATTTTTGCCTACCCTATACTGTTTCCAGAAGGACCTTGGAAAATTGGCTTGGGTGGCATCTAAATAGGTTGATTTGGCATGATTTGAAAGAAATTTGGATTTTGATGAGCACCTACGACACCATTTGGGTGGAAGGGAGGTCTACAGAACACGTGCCTCTTCCTCCTCTTCCCCCTGCGCCATCCCTGGCATTCAGCTGTCTCTGGAGAGGCAGCTGAAGGCCTGGAAGGGTGGGGTAAAGAAAACTCACCCCCAAATGGCAGATGTCCCACCCCCGGCATTGGGTAACACCTGGTGTCAAAAGACCTTTTAGTTTGGGACACTCGGCCCCTAAAAGGTTCGCCATCACTGGTCTAGAATATAAAGTATAATGGCTCACTATAAAGGCTACAGAACATTGGCTGCCCTCCGCATGCTGGGGAAAGTGGCTTCACATGCCATTTCTGGCACACGTGCCATAGCAAAGCAAAGCAAAGCAAAGCAGCTTCATTTATATACTGCTTCATACCGCACTATGGGGTGTCTAAGCGGTTTACAACTGTAAGCTCATAGCCATAGGTTTGCCATCACAGTTCTACCCTTTTTACTTGAGGAAAATATTCCTGGAGAATGCACATTGGAATTGTCCTTAAAATAATTATTCCATTATACAGCATGCAATAAATTTGTCTATTTTGTTTTTCATTTTTCATTAAAAGGTTTATTAAAACTCATAATTTTTCCCACCTTTAAATACAATACAAAACTAACTCTGATCAATCATCAGATTTTAAAAACAAAGAATAATATTTATACAGTGTTACTGGCTGATGGCTTTCTGAAAAGAAGGATCAAATCTTGTATTCTGTAAACCTCCTTTGATTTGGGTGAAATGACTGCACACATATAACACTTATTTCTCCTGTGGGAACAGCCACTGGCAAAAGACAAAATAAATAAATAAAAATGAAGTGATGATGAATGGAAACTCATCCAAGAAGCTACCAGCATGGCTTGAGACCTGCAGAATGAGCACAGCTCTTGAACCAAGGAGTAATTGTTATTCCATGTTTCTGTTATTCAAAGTGACATGTTGACATATCAGACCTGACAGAAGCCAGATGGCTCACCTAACATCTGTCTGGCATTGTACCCTGTAACATTTTCCTCCAATCTAAGTGCTAATCTTTTTCTGAAAAAATAATATTGGGCTGCTGCTTAGAACACTTTATCCATATAATTTCTTGTTTTTCGACATAAATGAGGACTGCGTATTCTGGACAGGAAAAAAACAATTTATTCAACTGCCTTTCAAATTATCATAGTGTCCACAGACTCAGTATATGGGGTACATAGAGTTATTATCAAATGAAGAACAATGCTGCTGTGGATAATCATTGTCCAGTTTTCCACATATTCTGGAATGAAGACCCAATGCACACTGCTTGATTGATAGTTTAAGGCCAAATAAAAAATACATGAGAAACTAGAAGAAGCAAGACCATAGGATCAGTGTGCATGGACAATAAGGTCATGATTATCATGATATGCAAGAACTTTCTGATTAAGGAAGTCTCCCAGCCTATTGGGATGACTAAGAGATCTGTTCTCACTTTCCTCAACTCACACTTCTGCTGGCTTCTTAGAATATACATGGCTGGACTGAAAAGCAGCAATGACACTTCATGCTTTTTGAATCTACCTAGAAGAAATAGTTTTCTTTGGCATACATCTGAATCTGACAGTATAACAGGACATCCCATATCACAGGGTTGGACATCTGACTGGAAACATAATCCTGAGCCAAAGGGCTACCCCTGGTTTGCATATTTTTGCTACATAAATATATAGAAGGCATTTTCCCTCTTTCAGAATGTAAGGTTGTTTTGTTGGCTCTGTACCTTTGGCAAGTGTTTGTTTGAATTATTAAAGGAACATTGTTGCACTTTCTGGAGAGCCTTTCCCACTCACTTTATATTATTCTCTCTGGCCAGTGCAGGGATTGGGAGGACTGGTTGTTTCATTGCTACCAGCATTTGCTGCAAACAGTGGAAAAATGAAGGTGTGGTTGACATACTCAGAACAACCTGCCAACTACGGCTAGACAGGTAAGAGAACCTTTTTCTGTAATACAACAGCAGCTGCAGCTCTGGTGACCCAGAAGCTATAAGCTTTTCCCTCTTTTTCGTCTATGAAGAGTTTTGGACCCCACAGGAAAGCTGTGTTACTATGATACAAATAATTTATATGGAGAGATTTAGGGAGTGGATGGCTTCTTTGTCAGCTTCTCTTTTAAGTCAAGTGTAAAGCTAATTTTATTTTACATTTTACATTTTATTTTACTTTATTGTTGCTTTTACTCCATTTTCTATGTTTAGTTAATGGTAATAAACACCAGGTATATTAGAATGAGAATCTGGGATATTTGTAAGGAAAATTCTGGAAATATTAACGTAAGAGCAAAAGGACAGATTTTTAAAGAATTTATTGATTCAGTTAAGACCAGAATTTTTAAAATTTGTATTATGTTTTTCACTTAATGAACTCAAAAATGGTAGATAATTTCATAATTTTAGAAACACTGATTTTGAGTGTCAAATCATAGATTCTGTGATATTCATCTGCCACAGGATGTAGTGGAGTGTCCTTAGTTTAACTCATGGTTACTTTGTGGTACATGGGCAGGGCCAGAGAAGTAGAAAGTATAACTATTATTTTAAATATGGTTATTTAAACATATTTCCAAAAAACACATTTGTGCGAATGTTTGTTATTGTTAATTACCCTCGAGTCGACCTTGACTCATGGCAATCCTGTAGATGAGACACCTCCAAGACTCTCTATCTTTCGCTGCTCTGAATTTAGCCATCTGGTATGTGTTCTCCTCTCTTTCTGCTACCCTCAATCTTTCCCAGCCTAATTGTTTTTTCTAGAGTTATACTTTATCATGATGTGACCAAAGTAGCCAATTTGATCATCTTGGCTTCTAGGGATAGTTCTTGCTTGGTCTGTTCTGGGATCATTTATTTGTCTTTTTGGCTCTCATCTCAAAGGAGTTGATTTTCTTTTTATCTGCATTTTTCACTGTCCAGTTCTCAAATCCCATACATAGCGATGGGGAATACTACGGATTGGAGATTCTAACTTTAGTGCTCAGTTGTATATATTTACTCTTTAGGATCTTTTCTAGCTCTTTCATGGCTGTACTGATAACATTTTACATATGTGAGTATAGATTCTGGGAAGGCATTCATATCTTCCATTTGAAGCATTAGAATGTGGCCCCAAGTTTACATTTTTAGGAAAAGGGAACAAACGTACTGTCATACTGTAGTACTTGATAACTGCATTAGCTGGACTGCCATCTAGTGATCGTATGCAGGATTGTCATCTATACCATAAAGGCTAGAATTCTGTTAAAAGAAAACTTGCCTGTCTGCACTTCCAAAGGAGTCAAGAGGCAGAAAGAACACCTGTGAAATAGGGACAAAGGGCGTATGTCACAAGAGATCTGGTTCCTGTGCTACCCCCAAGACTTTAACTGGAATATACCCTCACTATCTTCCAGTAAAAGAATTCAAAGCTATAGCTGTGTTAGTCTGTAGAATTAGTATGTAGAGAGATCTTGTAGCACCTTTGAGACTAAAGATAAAAGTTGGCAGCATGAACTTTTGTAGACTTAAGTCCACTTCCTTGGATGAAAGTGCATTGAAATTTTATATACACTGAACCATCAGAAAGCAAAGGTGTTACTATCTCTGCCATCTATGAAAAAAGTTTTGGTTTTTGGAATGTTTTGGTTTTTGGAATGTTTTGGATTTTGGAATTCTGGATAAGGGAGACTCATCCTGTGTGATCTTTCATTGTAAATTGGACTTGACAGCTGACATTATTTTAATGTGCCTCTGGACACATTGACTAGCCTAGGCTGCTAGCCAGTCCTCTTGGTAATCCTGACTAGAGTATATCCATTGAATCAATTGGATTCGCCTATATGTTGACTCGGCACTCAACAATTGGTCCTGTGGGTCTACCCTAGTTGGGACTAACCATTGGGATGCCAGTTTGGGCAACAGGAAAATAAATGTGCAGTCGGAAATAGGGCTTTTATCGGGAACATTGCTTAAAACAAATAGATGATAAAAAGATAAAGATACAAAAATATTCTTCCTTTTCAGTCATAGCCTTAATTAATAGCATGTTATTGGGACAAACAATGGCTCCATGTATGACTAGGCAGGATAAATGTTTGAAGATACATCTAGCTGCTTTTGCTGCGGTGAAAATCAACTCATTTGAGACATGGTACTGGAAAAGAGTGCTGAGGTTACTGTGGAAGGTCAAGAGGACAAACAAACAGTACTAGAACAGGTTAAGCCTGAAATCTCCTTAGAAGCCAATACAGTTAAATTGAGGCTGTCATACTTAAAACACATCATGAGAAAGAACAATAAAAAGGGCTTTTTTGGGTATGTCAGCAGCAAAAGGAAG
>CM034701.1:112109904-112138566 GCA_020142125.1 Phrynosoma platyrhinos | reverse complement strand
CTGGAAAAGCCAATAATGCTAGGAAAGACAGAGGGCAGTAGAAAGAGAGGAAGACCACATACCAGATGGATAACTAAATCAAGGAAGCCACAGGCCTGGGCCTGCAGACCTGAGCAGAGCAATAGAGGACAAGGGGGTCTAGGAGATATATCATACACAGGGTTGCCATGAGTTGAAGTCGACTCAAAGACAGTTAATGACAACATGAAGAAAGTTCTGCTTTCACCACCAGATTTTGTAAATGCCTTTCAATATTACATCAATTTTAAGAATTCTGATGCAGTCCTCAGTGTCATCAGACCTCAGGGACAGTGCTTGTGTATTTTCAGTGAGTGTCTTGCTGAGGCTGTCTCTTAACATTTCTAGTATACTGATAGAACCCACAGTTATAATTAGGAGAGTGGTTTCACAGCTTCGCAGTTATAAATAGAGTTTCTGTCCTCTAATATCCTAAATGAAAATAATACTTTTCTTTCGTTCTCCTCTGTTCCTATCTTTCGTTCCAGTCAGACTCTTTATATCTTGATTTTCCTTACTCTCTCTTACAGTTTTCCTCTTTTTTTGCAATTGGGAAATAACTGAAAGTATTCCAGGATTGGGAATCTTGTGCTAGCACTGAGGGTTGATTAGAGGATCCTATTTCACCTTCATCTGACACCATACCTTATTTCTTGATGGCTGTGCACAATGCTGCCATGCTGCAGCTTTGCACCCTAGAAGCAGAGCTTTTTTGGCTGTAGTAGATGTGGGCTGACTACCAGAATCATGCTACTGACAATAACACACTGCAGAAATAATCCAGGTTGGTGGCACTTTAACTGCCATGGCTTAATGCTATTGAATTCTGGTAATTATAGTTTTGTGAGACCGTTAGCCTTCTATATCAGAGATCTTTGGTGCAACAACAAACTATAATTCCCAGAATTCTGTAGCACTGAACCATGACAGTTCATGTCAACCTGGATTACTTCTGCAGTGTGGATGTAGCCTTAGTGATTCCAGTTATCCACTCTGAATTTAGAAAAACTCCCAATTTCCCCTGTTTCTGGGGAGAGCTACAGCATGGTGATCCTGGCTGGGTCAGGGCAAATTGTTTCCTAGTTTACTGGCCTTCTGTTTTCTTGTGCAGGAAGCCGGGAAAAGGTTTAGGATAAACCCTGCTCAACAGGCAAGCCCAAGAGAATAGGATACACTTTGCTTCACACAGAAAGCATAGCAGAGATTGTGTCAAATAAATGTGTCTGAGGGCAGAGTATCATAATTCACCATAGAGCATTTTCATTCTCCCTTGATAGCTCCTGTTCAGGCTTCAAAAGGAAGCAGCTTTCAGGATATAAAATTCTGTACCTGATACCTTGTTCCATATTTGCAAAACACAATCAGGAAAAATGCACATAAGACTTGCTGATCCTGCTCTGCCATGGATGGCTCGTGTACATCGACTAGCAGTCAGAGAGGAGTATGGGTTGGGTTTTAGTTAGCATCCCAAAGTGGCAAACTGCTAGGGCTTTCTGAGAGGATTAGCCAGAAGACTTGAGCAGATTTATTCCAGGATATTGCAAGCTGTTAGGGAAGTGCTGTTGATTCCATTTGAGGGGTTATCTGCCTTCATCACGGTAAGGTTGCAGTCTATTCCTGGTTTCTTTTAGCTAAGGGTCTGCAGATCCCAGCTATTATAACCACGGAGATTTGATTGCTTATAGCTTCTAATCATTTTTTACTTGTAAGCTATATTGATAATTAAAGAATTTGAAAGATATTTGCAGATGGAGATGAGTGCAAGAACTCCTTGGCTTTTCAATCTGGAAAAATGGAAGAGGCTAATTTTAACCCATACTGGTTAAATGAAATGTGTTGTCAATGATGCTGGTCTACTGAGATGCAGGGTGCCCAAGTGGAAAGCATCTGCCTAAAACCTGGGAAACCAACTGATGAAATCCCTAGAAACCAGTTTCCATATGGAGAATAGTTGTGCAGCTTTGGTTCAACTGGGACTGTACTATCACAGACCACAGACAGGCTGTCTTTTGCTTCTGTGTTCTCTCACACTTAAAGAGACTTGGCATATTTTGAATACTTTAACTAAAAGAGAGATTTTAAAAGTTAAAAAATTAGAGACTTATAGACACACACACAAACGCACAAAGAGACTGAAATGTTTCATTCCAAATGTGGCTCTATCATGGCTGTGATTATTCTGAATGTGTAGGTACAGCCCCAGAGTGGTGTAGTGATTTGAGTGTTGGACTATGACTCTGGAGATCAGGGTTTGAATCACTTGCTCAGCCATGGAAACCCACTGAGTAACCTTGGACAAGTCTCACATGCACACTTTGCCTCAGAGGAAGACAAAGGAAACCCCACTCTTGGCAAGAAAACTCTATGATAGTTTCACCTTAGAGCCACATAAATCATAAATGATTTTAAGGTACAGAACAACAAGCAAGGTAAGTCTTAAACAGATCCACGGACCCCAATTCTAAATCATTTTTAAGTCTGCATGTTCCAAATTAAATTTACATTTTCCAAACCAAGTCAACAACTTAAATGCATTTTTTTGGTAATTTTAGTTGACTCTTGATCCATTCACAATCTGGCTTTAACAGACACAATGAAATTATTTTCCCATTTAGATTATTATAATAAGAAGCACCTAGAGCAGACCCATGGACTTAAAGTTAGGCATAATGTTTAATAGATCTTAGATGCCATCCATCCAAGATTTCATTGCAAAGTGCCTTTTGTCAGGAATCCCTGCGCCACTGAAACCACTACTAGATTTTTATGTTCATTATATTCTGTTTTCTTACTATTTACACTGTGTGACACTATTTACACTGTGTGACTATTGTGAGTACTTGAGAGAAGCATAAGGAGTAACAACTTCCAACTTTCCCCTCCTCCTTCTCTTTCCAGGGGTGGAATGATCCAAACTTGTGAACAGTATCAGTTTGTCCACCATGTCATGAGCTTGTATGAAAAGCAGTTTTCTAGAGCATCAGCAGAAGAATAAGGATTCAGGATCATTTGTTCTAACAAAAACCAACAGAACTCTGACCAGAATCGTATGTATTCCACATATGACAAGAAACACATGGAAATTTCAAAAGTAGAAGATATTTATTTATACATATATAAATATATATAGTTTTACTTTCATATTGCTTTATTTTGCATTTAAGAGCTAAGATGCTGCTTTTCTTCAACATGTGACAGGACATTGTTGTCTTCACCCCCAAAAGGCCTATTTATATTGTAAATAAGATCAGTAGCTCCATTTGTTATAAAATTTTAAAACATCATTGTCAGATTTGCTATTTAAAGCAGCAAAATTGCTACTAGATCCAAATACAGTGTGAAATTCTTTGATAAATGTCTTGCTGAAGTCTGTAATGTATGTTTACTAAGCTTGAAAAGTAACTTTTTTGCCTTTTTTTCCTGATGGATTGTTTTTACATTTTAAACTACCGGATACTGTGTATATCATATGACCTTCTGAGCCTCTTCATTAAAGGATATAATAATGTTTTTAATGTCTTATATGAAGTAATGTTTTTAATGTCTTATATGATTGCTCGGTTAAACAAAAATCAGTCCCTACATTGTAGCTGTATATCAAAATGAGGCAGAAAGAAACTATTTGGACTTGAGCTGCTTTTCTTGTCATTGTGGCCTGGTGCCTGATTCACTGTGGTGTCCATTTGTGCTGTATGGGGCACAGAGAATGAAGGAAAGGCTTGAAGCCATATCTTCTAAATGCTGCAAGCATTTTTGGTGTATGGTGCAGCCACACTGCTTATTTGGAGAGCCCTGCTTTCCCTGATCAGTCAGAGTGCCTGATTGGTTTTGTGAGAGGCAGAGCTTCCCTAATAGACCAGTTCCATCTCCTGTCTGCCTATTTAAATAAACCTAACCCAATACTTGGTCTCACTGCCAGACCAGACTTCCTATCACTATAGCATTCCTTACTGTTTTGCTGGTGATTGGGAATAGACTTGTGGATTTTGGTTGGAGGCAGTTGATGGATAGAAATTGCTTTATGGTCCCAGAGCCAGTTCTCATAAGCAACACAGCAGCTGGGATGCTCCTATGCAATGTTCTGGACTCAGTTCATTGTGCAGAGATTTGGTCCAGTGAATGTTTTTACATGCTCCCCAGTCCTTATTTACCATGTAGCAGCTTGGCCCAGATGTTTGAGAAGTTACAGAAAGAGAAGGTGGACTTATGAGAGGAAGGAGTAATGAAGCACTTTGACATGACTGTTTTGCCATGGCTTCTGTTTTGCAGCCACACAAAATACATGCCCCATAAGGTAGCCCGTGCATACTGCTCCTCTTCACAACATGTTTCTGTTAAAACAGTTTTGCTAGTTCCTTTGCTGAGAGCTCCTGAGTAAACTTAGCAATCATGGAATAAGAAGATGGATCCTAACAGTTGAAGAGCTAGAAACAGAGAGTAGAAAACAAAAACTCTCACAATGATGAAGAGTGAGGTTGTCCACTGATCTATACTGAGACAGGTGCAATGTTACCCTTCTTGTAAATTATCTACAACTGGGGAGAAGCAGTGAGGTGACTGGGTGCTGATGACACCAGATTATTCAAAGCTATCTCCTGTATTCAGTGAATGGGGAATAAAATGGCAAGATTGGTTCTTTGTAGGCAGTTCTGTTGTATGCCATCTTCGGTCCTGATCTGGGGGAAAAAGAATAATAATAATGTGCTCTGTCTGTAATAATATTAGAATCTCATTCAGTGGAGCTGAATAATGGGAAATACAGAATAGAAAAAAATAGTACTTCTTTGCACTGGGCACAGTTAGAAAGTGGAATTTGTTGTCAGACGTGATACCCACCAATTTAGATGGATCTTAAGGAAAATTAGACAAACTCATGGTGAGACTGGCTATCAGATTACAGGAGAGGTGAATGGTCTTTACCTCTTATGTACAGATTAGCAAATTTGAGCTGTGCACAAGCTTTTCCATTTACTGCTCACTTCTAAATCTAGATCATTTATGAAATTTTTTTAAACAAGCACAGGTCCCAATATAGAGATAACCCACACAAAAACCTTTATAAAAATGGCTTAAAGGAAACAGACCTAGAGAGTGATGTATAGAATTAAAGTGACAAGAAATAAAGGAAGGGTCCAGGTTCTAGATGCCCTTCAACATTTTGTCTGTGCAATTGCTCCTTTACTCCTATTTTACATGATCAGAGGAAGTAAATGCAATTGTTTTTACTAAACTGAAACACTTCAGGTCACATGTTGAAGTACTTCTTTCTAAAAGGAAACAAAAGTTCTTGTACATAAAAACATTATGCATCAGTGAGAAGGATTCAGCAAACCTTTCTCATGGCACTATTTTTCTGCTCCTTGTATAGAATTTTCTAGATCCAGGTTCTGTTGAAGAATGTAACAGATCTGAGATTGAAGGGACAGCATTGTGGGATTGTAGCTCTGGTGTGTGTGTGTGCACAGATGTGCATATTGCCATCCAGTAACAATTCTCCCCTACCCAATGAAATTTTTCTTCAGCCTGCATATTTATAGCATAATAATAATAATAATAATAATAATAATAATAATAATAATAACAATAATTTTTATTTATAACCCGCCCCTCTGCAGAGCAATCGGGGCGGGGAACAGCAAGGTTAAAACAAAGCATAATTAAAACATTCCCTTCCCCTTCCCGCAACCCCCTCCCCCCCCCGCCCCATCCCCTTAAAATAAGATTAAACCATGAATTGAATTAAAAATACAACATTAAAACAAATTAAAACCCAAGGAGTCAGACATTGCAGTAACTCCTTCTCATTCTTACTCTCTGGAATGCTAGAAATTTGGAACTGAAGGGAAATTTCATGGAGGAGGGCAGAATTCTTAATTGGGAAGGCGATGCTCTCATTTTGTCCTCTCTGTAGCTGCACCCCTGACAGTCTCTCTTATTGCATGTGCGTGTGTTTCATGTAATCTGTTTGAAGGAGCAAACCTGAGGGAGGGATGGTTCCTGTAACAGCATATCCCTCGTAAAACGATCTGTCCTCTGAGAAATTGTACTGCTTATCTGAGTCAAGGTTTTATTTATTATGTCTGACCTGAGATTAAGTCCCAGTGGCACCTCCAAGATTTCTTCTTTACTCTTAATAAGGTAAAGTCTTTCTGTGATCATCCATCCCCAGAGATCTGACAGAAGAAAATCCTGAGGCGCTCTTCCTGCTTTGCATAGTCATCTAGCCCTCACGCTAAATGGAGCACAAGGAGAATATGCTACAGAGGCTTTTAAAAGGTCTCAGCGTGACAGAGATTTATTAAATGTCCACTGAAGAAATGAAGGGATGGAAGGTCACTTAGTTCTTTATCATGACATGTATGAGAGGAAGTCTGAGCTGCAAAGACTGAATGTGAAATAGTGGGGCTTCCCCCCATCAGGGATGTGTTTCTAGAAGAGCAGAGCTACACAGTATAACACAAGATTCCACCAAAAATTGTATTCCTGTGTCAGGTCACTACCACCACTACACTAATAACCTGAATCAACGTTTTCCATATTATGTTACCACAACAGCCATTTCTCTGCCTTCACCACTTCTGTGAAGTTGGGGAAATGCACAATGTCATGATTATATCATAATGGGTAAGTTAAGCTTTGTAATATATGGGAAGGGAAAGGGGCCAGAATAAGTTATACATTATGGATGAAATTGTACATTAAAAGTGAAACTTGGCTGAGAGATTTTTTTTTTTAGCATATTTGTCAAGTTAGTAGTTCTACCTTATAATGGCCATTTTATTTTTAAAAAGCCCTTTATAGCTGTTTAGAAGAGCAAATAATAATAATAATAATAATAATAATAATAATAATAATAATAATAATAATAATAATAATAAAATGGTTTATTTATATATCCCACCTCTCCCTACGGTAAAGGTAAAAATTACAACAAGCTAAAACATAACAATAACCCAACAAATGAGAATGACAAAAACAAAAACACAACAGCAGTAATTAATACAATTAAATTATTAAAATTGCAATAAAATTGCAAAATTATTATTAGCTATTAAAAATTAAAATTACAATAAAATAACAAATACAAATCTATGCCACTCATATATGGCTTTCCCAGTATCAAGAAACATTTGGATCAACCTTCTATTAGAATTTTTTAGGCATGATAGACATACATATTGGCCTGAATCTTATTGGTACTCCCAACCAGAACAGACCCATTGATTCAACTGCTGAATATTAACATTTATGTAAATTCCATTGGTTCAAAATTCAGAGGATTGATAAACCAGCTATATTCAAAAAACACAGCTATGGTAATGGTAAATGAGAGACTAACAGAACAAATTCAGATTTCTAGAGTTACAATACAAGGGCCCTTTCTCCCTGATCTTATTTGCAATGATTATTGAAATTTTGGCAAATGTTATTAGGAAGGATGAAAATTTGGAAGGAATTGGGATTAGAAAATTGAATAAGATAAGTTTGTTTGCTGATGATGCCCTATTGACAATTAAAGATCCATTAGAAAATGAATAGAGTAAAAAGACATTTAAAGGAATTTGGGAAAATGTTAGGCTTACAGATAAACTGGAATAAATCAGAGTTAATGCTGTTCAATTATACTAAAACAGAAGAACAGGATTTCCTAAAGGATAAAATGATAGATATTAAATCAAAAGAGACAATTAGATATTTAGGAATAAATATTACCAAAAAAATTACAAAAATTGGAGGAACAAAATTAAAATAAATTAAGAATAGAAATTAAAAGGAAATTAGAAGATTATAAAAATATTAAATGATTGTGGTTTGGCAGAATTGTATTAGTAAAAATGAAAATTTTACCTGACATAATTTTTTTGTTTAGGATGTTACCAGCATAAATATCAGAAGCAGAAATGCAAAATTGCCAAGTATTAGTAAATAATTTTTGTAATGGGAATTTAAAAAGTGAGGATTAATAAAATATACTAGTACAAATCCCAAAAAGATGGAGGATTGGGTCTCCCAAATTTAAAATGGTATTATAACACAAATCAATTGAGATATATTATAGATGGAATTACAAAGAAGGAGGAATCAGACTGGTTAGAGATGGAAACAATAGAAATAGGGGGGAAATGGAAAATATATCTTTTTAGGGGCTTTATTATAAATGAAATAGAAAACCCATTCTAAAAAAATATATTAGAGATGTGAAAAAAAAGAAAGAAAAATTAATAACTGCTATCTCACCATTAATCCCAGTAGTAATGTTGGAAAATTTTCCAATAAATTTAAGGGAGGAATTAGGGAAAGAGTTAAGGAAACAAGAAGTATATAGGATTAAAGATTGGATGAAGATAATGAAGTATAAAGGAAAAATAAAGGAGAAAATGCAAAGTTCAAAAATAACCTGGTTTAATTGTATTCAGTTGGAACAATGGACCAAAAAAATGGAATAGGAAAATTGTAGAATTTAGAGAATATACTAAATTTGAACAAATAATTAGGCAAAGAGAATATGAGGAAAATGAAATTTTGAAAGGTATTACAAGTGAAATATATAAATTGTTACCAAAACATAATGATAAAGAAAAATATCTTAGGATAATATGTGAGGATGATTGAGCACAAAAGATAAATATTCAAGAATGGGAAAAAATTTGGAATCAATGACATATTAAAATTTTATCTATACAGATAAGGGAGAATTATTATAAATTTATCTGGAGATGGTATTGACCACCAGTAAGGTTAAACCAAGGGTAGGCAACCTTTTTGAGCCAGGGACCAGGTTGCTGTCCCTCAGATAATGGGGGGGGGGGGGACAAAGCACCAAAAAATAAATAAATAAATGTTTTTTTTAAAAAATTAAAAATTAAAAAATATGCATGCACACTCTCTCAGCCCAAGATAACCCCAAGAACAAGTAATAACAATAATCAATACCATCATGATGGGTGGCGGCAGCAGCATCTGGCCCTCGGGCCTTAAGTTGCCTACCCCTGGGTTAAACCATATAAATAAGAATTATTTAAGGATATGTTGGAGGGATTGTTAAGAAATAGGTACTTATATTCATATGTGGTGGGGTTGTAGATCTGTAAAGAAATTTTGGCAATTAGTATTTAAAAAGATAAAAGAGATAACAAAAATTGAGTTAGAAACATGCCCAAAGATAGCATTATTGTCTATATATAATAAGATCAACTGCACCCAGCCTCTGAAGGACTTAATTACAAATTTACTGACAGCAGCAAGACTAATTATAGCAAAAAAATATTGAAAATTCAGGGAGTTCTGCAAATACAAGAATATAAAGAAATATGGCAAATGGCAATAAATGATAAGTTAACATATGAAATTAAGGTTAAAAAAAGGCATAATGAAGAAGAATGACTTTGAAGCAATATGGAAGATATTTGTACAAAAGGTTCTAGTGAAAAAGGAAGTTGTTTTACCTTCATAGGAAGAATTACAATTTTGGAGGGTAGAATAACATGAAGATATTAGGCTCTGGTGATGGGGAGCACTTGATTATAAAGATAAATTAATTAGTGATAAACTAATAGTATTACACTTTAATTAAATTATGAATAATATATGTTAAAAAGTAGAATGAATGAATAAAGAATGAAAATAAGAATGAAGATATTAACAATTTCATTTGTTTTTTCTAATTATTGGTTTAGTTAACATTAAATGGTTTAAGATGAATAAGATAAGTTAATTAAGAATGGATAATTAATGTGACTTATTACATATTGTATGTGGATACTATGTATAAGATATTTTTAATATTACTTTAATGTTTTATACACACACACACATATATATATAATTGGTTCAGTGAGTCTACTCTTATTAGAACTACCACTAGAAATTCAAAATATTTGTTAGTAAGCTACATGTTTCAATTGGATGAGCAACTATGTGTGTCAAAGCTAGAGCTTTTCAGCTGAAGTTTTCAATTGTTTTTGTAGTGAAAGTACCGGTAAGTCTGGTAGAGACAGTAGTCTGAACAAAGTTCACTGTGAAATGAGGTCCTAGGATCTTTTCACACTACACATTTATAGCACTACGATTCTACTTTAACTGTCATGGCTACATCTCAATGGAATCGTGATTTGTAGTTTGGGGAGGCACTGGAGAAGTTCCATGATTGAGAATTCAGAATACCTATCTCAAAGCTGCAAATCACAGGATTCTCTGGGATATTGTCATGGCAGTTCAAGTGGCATATCATGCCTTAATATGGTGCCTTAGTATGAAGGGCTCTCAGTATCAAACCTTATGGGAAGCTTAGTAAACTGTCTTGGGAGACACTCAGATGATGATATAGCACCTGGTGTCACTCAGACACGTAGGGGCTTTGCACATCTACTTGTTGACCTGCTATTATAATGTCCAAATCCAACACCCAGCACAAAATTTCCCTTGGACATTATGGTAGGAACAAAAGGAAGAAAGTGGCACCTCCATATCTACCACTGTAACCTCTATAAGAAGGAATTCAAAAGTGGAATGCAAACTCTACTGTATTGTACAACGAAGTTTGGGCCAGATGGTATTAGTGACATGGCGTTCATTGGGCTTGGAGATACTGTTCTTTATATGACACATTAGGACACTGTCTTGGATAACATGCTACATTTCACTTCTTGTAAAATGCAGCATGGTTTTGCCCTAGAGGGTTCATCTTTTTAATACTCCAAGTATGTGAAACTGTTGAATGTGCAGAAATGGGTGTAACCACATAGCCCACAAGGGGCCAGTGTGTATTTAAAGTCTGAACTACACAGAACCATATTTGAAATATGCTGTGGGACCCAGCTGTCTTCCAGAGTCTGCCAAAACTCTAGCTGCTTCACATCTCTACAGGACTCTGAAGAACTCACTGATGCTCCAGTAACACTTCTTTCATAATACAGAACACCAACAGCCTTCACTGCTAGAAAAGGAAAAGGTACCATTTACAAATTGTTTAGTGTGCCTTTTATATATATATATATTTTAGAATGTGTATGCCTTCAGATTATTGCATTTTTATGGTGGGGAAGAAGTAGGAAGGTTGAGGAGGGGTTTCTTCAAACATGGAGCTCACCTTCAATTATCATAATTGCTAGGTCACACATCCTTAATATTTAAAAAAATTGCATTCTGAATCAATGAAATTCCTATAATATTTTGGACCATCAGTAAGGTAGAGTTAAGTAGATTGTCTGTATGCTGAGAGATCAACATTTTTGTTTTGTTTTTTAAACATGGATTACTGTTTTATGCAAGAGTCAGTAGTGCATAAATTACATAGTAATTAATGGAGTTTATTATCAAAGTGACAAAGAGATTGATGGGATACCAATGAAGTGATGAGATAATGAAGACATGCTAGGACAGGGATAAAACCTGGATGAATCTAAGCCAGTTCTTACATAGGTTCCAGTGGGGAAAAACATTCACGGGCTGAAGGATGGGTTTTACGCTGAAGCCTCAATGTACAGGCATCACTTGTGCCAAATGCCCTGCCACGTAGACAGCATTCACATGCCTGTGGTAGCCCCCACCAGTGCTGCGCACAGCAGTGTTGTCATGGAAACTCTCTCCATGATCTTCATGACAGATACACTTGGTGGGTGGCTCTCAGTAGAAGTGAGATTTTGGACATTTCAAGTGAAATAAATAAGCTTGCACACCTATGATCAGGACAATGTACGAAGAGAGGTTTCATGGTTGCTGTCTGTTCCACCCGCCTTGACCTTATACAAGACAGATTGGCTGGTGGAATCATATCTCAGCAGCATTAAAACAATTTCCTTCTTCCCAGATCTGTTTCCAAGCTCTGTCCAAAGTTCTAATTTTGTTTTTTGTTGGTAACTGCCCATGAGTTGATCTCGACCAATGGCAAACCTATGAATGAGACATCTCCAAGATCCTCTGTCCTTCACTGCTCTGCTCAATTCCCACAACCCCTTCATACCCATGACCTCCTTAATAGAGTCCATCCATCTGGGATGTGGCCTTCCTCTTTTCCTACTTCCCTCCACCTTTCCCACCATTATTGTCTTTCTCAATGAGTCCTCCCTTTTCACAATGTGTCCAAAGTACAACAGTCTCAGTTTGGTCATCTTGGCTTCTGGGGAGGTTTCCGGTTTGATCTGCTCTAGGACCCACTTGTTTGTCCTTTTGGCTATCTATAGGATCTTCAGCACTCTTCTCCAGCACCACATTATCTCAAGTGCATTTATTTTCTTCCTATCATCTTTCTTAACTGTCCAGCTCTCACATCCATGCATGGTAATAGGGAATGTAATGTTGACATGTAAAGCTTTATGTCATGTGCACACAATTGTTTGCCCACAAGTGCCTCATCTGGTGTTGGCTGCAGGGCCTGTAGAGTGTAGATACATACATACACAAATGTGCACATATATACTCTCCTGTCTGTCTGTCTCTGTTGCTTATCTTAGCCCCAATGGATGGAAGATTAAAACATCTATTTTCTGTCCATTGAGATCTAGGCTTCACAGGTTAGGGGGTGGAGGGGAAAGCCCCCCTCCCCACCCTACAATGATACCCACTGAGCTGTGGGTGATTTTCCATTGCTGCTAGTAGCAAGAAACCATTGGTCTTGGAATCCAGAGAACATTATTTCCTGGCCAACCCCTCCAATCCAACTAATCCACTGATTTCTATCTTTATGGGCCAGAGAGGGAAGGGCCAATGGTCACACCCAATTTTGAGTCCCCAAGAGCACATTCAGCTTTCCCAATTTGATTTTTAAATATTTTCTTTTCTTTATAAAAGCCCTCTACACCCCACTCAGGGGAGTGCAGCCCCCAAGGTTTCACAGGGAGCCATTGCAGCCCCCTCCCAACCCCAGGCAGTTTCCAACCCAAGGTCTCCTCTTTCTTCTCAATACTATACCCAATCACTGAAGTAATCATATAAGTCTTTCATGGTGCTGTAGCTACAGGGGAGCAAAATGAGGGCATTTGTTCCCACATAAGACTCTGCCCCCCAGGAATATTATTCTTTAATCCCCAAATTTCTAGCATTGCAGAGAGACACTGAACATCATTCACACCTAGAATTGTTCCATTTGCTGTGTTCACATTCCTTTGGAAACTTAGCCCACCCAGTTTCTTGGAATGACTAAACTGTACTTCTAAATGTTCAAGTGAAGTTTTAAGTTTCTGCAAAGTTAGGAATTTGGGGACTAAAGGAAAATATCATGGGGACTGGAATTCTAATTGGAGGCAGTATCCTCATTTTGCCCCCTACCCCCCTAGCCTTTAATCTTGGTGTCTCTGATATGATTACATCAGGGAATGGGTAGAATAGAGAAAGGAAAAATGAGAGCCTTGTTAGGAACTACAGAGGCTACCAACTAAGGTATGGAAACCATGTCCTATGAGGAGCGGTTTATGGAGCTGGATATGTTTAGAGAAGATTAAGAGGTGGTATGATAGCCCTGTTTAAATATTTGAAAGCATGTCATACTGAAAATGGAGCAAGTTTGTTTTCTGCAGCCCTAGAGACTAGGATCCAGAACAATAGATTTAAACCACAGAAAAAGAGATTCCACCTGAACATTAGGAAGAACTGTCTGACAGTAAGAACTATTCAACCATGTAACACACTCCCTCAGAGTGTGGTGGAGTCTCCTTCTTTGGAGGTTTTTAAACAGTGACTGGATGGTCATCTATCGGGGGTGCTTTGATTGTGTCTTTCTGCATGTCAGGAGATTGGACTTGGATGGTCCTTGAGATCACTCCCAACTCTATGATACTATGATTCTATAAAGAGATGCCCTTTTGGGTTGTCAGTGGTGTGCCTTGTCCAGAAAGGCTTACTTGATGCCTACATTATTTTATTTATGGTAGCAAGCAAAGACCCTTTTTTATTGTCTCTGACTTTTAAAAACTTTTTACAGCCTTAAGACTTTGAACAAAAATGTAGCTCCTGTGTTTACATATGTGTTGATTTATTGTGTTTTACTTGCTGATTTTCTCACTTTTTGTTATTGTTTTGTTTCTCTTGAAAAGTATTCATGCTAAAGATGTGGGATGCAAGTTTTAAAATAAAGGAGAGGGTAAAATGATACATGTCTCCAAGGGGAGCCTGTTGCAGTTCTGAAGCAGTGAATGAATTTCCTTCTCTTATAGGGTAGGGAATGAATAGGAACATCCAGGAATAACAGTGGAATGGGTGCTAGCCTTGCTCCCTCAGTTCTGGCAGAGCTTGGGAAAGACTACAACTTCCAAAATCTCTGGGGAATTTTAGTCCAAAACAGCAACTTTCCCAGCCTTTAGGAGCAATACTGCTTCCATTTGCTTAGTCTCTACTTTCTCACAGATCCATAACTGTTTCTTGGTCATGGACTGAGAGAATGGAGAGTTAGTTTACTTTGACTGTATATGAAGTTTAATGTTTGCTTTTAATTACACAGAAAATCACTGTAATCTGTAGAAAGCCCCAAAGGTCCTCAAGATGGCATCTGCAGTCATGCGTATGGAAACTCAGTCCCATCACTCCGTAGAGGTCTTCAGCTCCAGTTCCAGCTCTGTGCATCACATGTCTCAGACTACCAAAATTGTGGGAGGCAAGTATAATGTTGAACCTCCAGAAGTCTAGAGGATCCACTAACTTTGGGTCTTGTCAATGAGAAACAAAATCCACTGGCCCCACTCCAGATGAAGTTGGTTGTGAGAGCATCCCATAGAAAGAAACAGAACTTCTTCATTATTGTTGCCCTCCGCCATTTTCTGTTTAGCTAAAGGTTAGCATATGGGACTTAACATGAGTCATAATCAACTTTAGATGGTTTGTGGCCTGTGTGTTGACGCTGACATTTTGTTACATGTATTCATTTACATTTGCTTACATTTCTGCAGGATTTGATTGATCTCTATTTGGTGTATGGTGTTAAATAACCAGATTCCATATGTTCAAACAAAATAGCATGCCCTTCTATCAATCCAGCTTAATTTGCGTTTGTTCCCACCCTGCCACCCACATGAATGAATGTATCATAAACTCTTGAGTTGTGGTGACCTTTGAGACTGGCCCAGGGCCTGAGAAAGCAGCAATGTATGCCCACTCTCATCATATTGTATAATAATTCCTGTGCTGGCCGTGTGCCGTAATAATAAATGTTGTTGTTGTATAATAATTCCCATGCCAGCCAAGTTACTTTGGCAACTGAGGCAACGGGCTTTAAAAACTACAGTTTTAATAAGTTAAATATTGTTCTGCCTTTTCATAACACTCAAATCAGTCTTCTGCCTACAGGTAGGACTGGCCTTGTGATGTTCTCCATGCATGTTTTCATGCAGAGGTGTGATCTCTTTAAGGGTGGTAGTAGCAGTATGATTTGCAAACAGGTTCTTTGATGTCTTAAATATTAAATTGTAAAATACCATCATTTATTAAGAGCCTGTGTTATTATTCCTTCTTTATATTTTATTTTATTTTATTTACTGAGCCATTTCTATACCACTTTTCTATCCCCAAATCTCAAAGCTGTTTCTAATATTTATTATTTTCTAATATTAAAACCCGCAAATTGAACCACTGTTGGGTACTACCTGACTCTCTTCTTTTAGATCCCATGTCTATCATCTTCCTATGAACTTCTAATCAATGTAACTGGTACTGTGTATCCCTTTGTCTTCAATCTGGTTTCATTAATATTGTAATCTCCTTGAGGTAAAGAACTGTCTTTGCTCTACGGATCATCACTGATAAAGACATGAAGTCTGAATAGCTTATTGGATTAGATGTCATTAAAATGCCTATAATATAAGCTTTATATCAACTGAAGTTTGCAGGACTATTGGAATGTGCTATGCATGCAGACATCCTAGGCCTGGACACATAGCAGATACAGAAGATATGTATGTCATAAATATGTTGCCCTGTTATAGCAATGAATCTTACACTGCTGCCACACTGCAGAATTAAGGCAGTCTGGCACAGTTTTAACTGTCATGGCTCCGTCCTATGGAATCCTAGAATCTGTAGTTTGTTGTGGCACCAGAGCTCTCTGACAGAGAAGGTAAAATATCTCACAAAACTACATATCCCCAAATTCCACACCATTGAGCCATTGCAGTTAAAACAATATCAAACTGCATTAATTCTGCAGTGTAAATGTAGCCATGGTCTGGTGTTTTCAAAATTGTTAGACTATAAATCCCTGATGAATTGATGTGTATTATGGGAGATTATGCCCAGCAACACTGTGGCACCCAAATCTGAGAACCACAATGTTAGAAGCCACCAAAAAGCCATGAATTGCTATTTCCAATTACTATTAGTTAATCAGTACCTTTTATTGTGTTTGACTATAGGCACTTTGGGACCCATATTGGGAGAAAGGCCATATATAGATCAAATAGATTTTTTGAATGAAAGCCATTATAAACCACATACAACATTTGATAATAATATAATATTATACAATAGCCCCTCCCAATTTGTAGGGGATCCATTCTGGACACACACATCCTGAGAAAATGGTGACTTGCAAATATTTGAGTCCCATTGAAAATAATGGCATGTGCACACCGCTATTTTGTCCCTCCCCGCTTGTCCCTCCCACAAAGAGTGAGACCACGGACTTCAAGTCCGCAAATGGGGAGGGATGACTGTGTATATAAACAGACAGACAGGTTAACATGGTTGAAACAGTTGATCATTCCGCTATACTGATTGTGTTATAAGGATATTCCTTCCCAGTTTATAGATCTGATTTTGGAAAAGTTTCCAAGCAGATCTGATAGCTTTTGTTGATCTTGTCACCTTTCAGATTTCTCTAAAGAACCTGCATTGGTGTTTGCAAAGTTATGTATATTAGCATGGTCCACCAGGAGCAAGTTGATCAAATCCCATCGTGGTTCACTCTAATTTCAGTGATTGCTATTTAGTACTGATTTAGAAGCTGGTTGTTGAACTGCCATTTGTTTATACATACAGGAACTCTTGTACTTGGGAAAGGTTTTTAAATATGATTTTCTGCTATGTTCTGCTTTTATCCTTTTTATGACTGATCTGTGATCATAATAAAGTTGATCAATTGAAAATACAAACCAAAATTAGCTTCACGAATCCCCACACATTCCACCACAATGACAGTCAGAGTGATTGCACAAATACTTTTTGTAGCCTTCTCATATGTGGTTGTTTTATATGTAACATACAGGTCACAATCTGACAGTAACCACTATATCTTCACAGAGAAACTCACACCAGATCCCCCTATGGCCATACCACCCAATTACTATTATATATTAGGCAATAATGAGGGGAAGGGAGAACATTCAAGAATGTAATTCTCAAATAAAATAATGAAATATCCTGCTGTGCAAGATGTCCTCTTACAAATGTCCCTGAAATCTGGCATCCATTTAATATGACGAATATGCTTTTGCTTGACAGATCAGGTGGTTTCCCAGAAATCCTCTTCCGTTGTGGAGTCCTTCAGCATGATCTCTCACTCAGTTGAGATACCTGAAGGAGAGAGCATCCCAGAATTCTTGGAAAAACCCCATCCACTAACAGTCACTGAAGGTAAGCAGTGGTGGTCCTTATACAAATGGCAAACTCAGTTCTCCAATGCCTCATGTAACTAAAACTGCACAATAACTCATTGGCAACTGACCCCCATTGCTGCTGCACAATCATTCTACCAGGTGGATGCTGTAGTTTTTTTTACTGATGTCTTTTTAGATTGCATTCTTAATCGATTTATTTTGAATTTTTTGTATGCTTTAGTTGTATTAATTTAATTTAATTGTGAGCCACATTGAATCCTTTGTGGTGTGGAGGGGGGAAACCAAAAGAGATCATCTAATAATTCCATTCATCCACAAGATTTGAAGAAGTACATCCCCTCAAAAAAAAAAAACTTTAAAGAAAAAACTTAGGGATAAAAAAATCCTCTATAACAGAAGATTGAACATCTTCAATTGGCATAGAATGCTAACTGTTGGAGGAGGAGGCCAGAGATTGGAAAGGATGGCCAGTGGAATGGAATAATCTGAGCAGAAGCACTCATTTTGTTCCAAGTTCCATTTTTACATCCCAACAAAAAATCACTTGATCTTCCAGGTAGCATAACAATGTCTTAAGTGTCAAATAAAAATGCCAAAGTAGGCTAAATGAAAGATAAAAACCAACAGTATATTTGGCAACCTTGGTTAACAGAACTGGACCTCTCTCCCCATCTTCCGCAACTGCAGCCCTGTGTGGTGCAAACACAAGACTGCTCTAGTGGGTTTCTCAATCCTCCAAAACAGGTTTAGGGGTTGTTCAGGGGCTGCAGATGGAACATCCATTTCGGCAAAACAGCAGCATGCTGCTCAATACATGTAGCTACTCTTTACCATTCATTTCCTAAGGTGAGTTTGGCTCAAAATATCTAAAAATTAATTCTGGCACACAACAACCAGCATTTCTCTCAGTATTACTTTATGTTTACTGGTAGGTGACAAAGCTGTCTTTCGAGCCAAAGTGAAAGGAAACCCCAAGCCCTCCGTAACATGGAAAAGAGAAAGTGGAATATCAATCAAGGAAGGGTCGAAGATGTTCTTTGACAGCATCAATAAAGAATACATCCTTAAGGTAAATGTGCACTGCTTTTAAAATCCCCAGTACATTTTACTTAGCTGCTTCCCAGTACAATGTGGTAACATTTGCACAATAGGCTTCAACATTTGCAATTGTCAGCCCCTAGTCATGCCAGCAGCAGATACAGGTATCATATTCATTGGCTGTTCTTGTATAAAGAGATCTTTGAAGCAGGGATGGATGAGAATTTAACTTCAGCTTTTTAAAAATAATAATAATAATAATTTAACCAAATTTTCACATTTAATTATATTTAGGACAGATGGAACTTTAAAAAAAATGTGAGAGAAACCAAAAAGAAGATTTCATCATTCTGATCAAAGGTTTTGAATACTTAATTCTTAAAAGAGTGAGCTTGAATTTCTGTATATTCAACCATGTCACTGCTGAATTAGTTGCTGCCAGGTTTTTGTTCTCATTTTGGACACCCATGTGGTCTGCACATACAGTATGGTTCTCTCCATGCAACATTTGGTGGTTGCAAATGAGGAATATTTATTTTCTATCCATTTTTTGAGAATTTACCATCTAATATTTCTGCATTCCAATATTTTTTGGATCTTTATACTTTCTTTTTAAAAAAAATATTAAACAACATAGAGAGAGAGAGAATATATCTAGAAGCTACAATTGTCAATTAATGAAGAGACATTTAGCTTATTATATTATGCTTCATATTACAATTATGCTTTACATCAGGGGTAGGCAACCTTTCCCCTTTAAGGGCTGAGGGACTTCAGCTCCCAGAATCCCAGGAGCTATTGGCCAACATGGGACTATTGGCCAACATGGCTGAGGCTTCTGGGAGCTGAAGTCCCTCAGCCCTTAAAGGGGACAGGTTGCCTACCCCTGCTTTACATTATCAAGTCCATCTAGTTCACTAAAACTAAGCTATGTACTTCTCATCCAATCTTACTGAATTCCTTAGAATTTCATTTGGTTTGCATAAACAAAATCATATTTTCTATTGCTTTTTCTACTATTTTCTCCCTCTTTTTCTTCTGATGAATTCTCTATGATTCTTTGTTTTGTCAACGTCTGGTTAAAAAAAAACTTTTTAAAATGTTACATAGATTTGGCCATGTACTTTTCCAATAATTCCTTACTAGAGTTCTTCTTCTACTTTTTTTGATGATTTATTTTTCATTTTCATCATGTCAGCTAATTATTCAACAGCCATTCTTTTCTCATTGGTAATGCCTCAGTTTTCCATTTTTGGGCATATTGCATTCTTGCTGCTGTCACCATGTATAGGATTATTTTCCAATTTTTCCTTTCAAAGTCTTTCTCTAATCAAAGTTGTATTTAATAGAAAGAGTTCTGAACTCGAAGAAAAAACTTTTCCAAGAATCTTTGTCATATGAGTATAAATTTATTTCCAATGTCTTTGGGCTTTTGGGCATGTCCACCACATGTGATCGAATGTCCCTACTTTTTCTCTGCATATCCAACATTCTCTTTTCCCTGATTTGTATGTCTTACCTAATTTGTTAGGTGTTAAGTACAGTGGCAGAACATATTAAAGTAATTTTCCTTCAAGATTTGTAAATTTGTAAATTTCCTTCAAGTTTTGCTATAAATTTATTTGTTCTTTGCCATGACTTCTCTCAATTTTCCAAGTTTAAATCTCATTCTATATATTAGGCTCATTTTATCATGGTCTCCTTGACTGGGTCTTCATTCTGTTCTTGCTCCAATAGATATTTGTAGATATTTGTAACACTTTGACTGTCTTTACTAAACAGTATTTTCTCAATTTTTTTCTTCTCTTTCAAAACCCATTTTCATTTTCATTGCCCATTCCTTATGTGTAGTTCAGAAGAAAGCTACATAGAAGTGTGCAGACCTCTGTGTATGGGGGCTATCATAATGTTTTAATTATCACCTTTAAAAAAAGTTGACAAAAAGTTTGTTTTGATTTGTAGTTGTTAACTTATCTCTACATAGTCACCATCCAGATTTACACATTTTCCCAGCATTTCTTGACCCTCTGGATACCGTTATTGTAGAAGTCTGCAGATTGTGCCTTAAACCATTCTTCCACTTCATGAATGATGTCATCTGTGTTGTCAAATCAGTGCCCCCACAATGGATTTTTAATTTGGGGGAAAAGAAAAAGTCACTTGGTGATGATGACACTGAGAAAATTTCATCACTATACCAAAATAACTTACAGGTGATAATTATCACTTTACGATACCCCCTCGTAGATGTGTGTGCACATTCATATATGTCCCCCTGACTCTCACCCCAGCCCAGCAAGAATCACATGTGGCCCTTGAGGCCCAAGAGGTTTTGTACCCCACTTGGCTGTTTGCTTTCTTTGTTCTACTAGTTTTAAACAACAGCAAGAACAGATTTGGGCTGAATTTATGTTGTCTATTTTTTTTTTCCAAAAATGGTAAATCCTAAATGCTCTCTACTGCAGCCCTGGAAATTGGTTCCAGTAATGTGTGAAGGATCAGCTATGTAAGCTGATTAAATCTGTACTTATCCAGAAGTAAATGTTTTTAAACTACTTAAATTTGACACAAGTTGGCTCAGTATGTAATGGTACATTTACTAGTTGTATCATTTTTGCAAGTGTGACACCTCATGACACCTTTTGCCTTGCATTGTCTGTGGCTTCTTCTTTGCAGTTGGAAAACGTGGCTTCAGATGATGCTGACAATTACAAGTGTATAGTTTCCAATGAGCACGCTGACATTATTTACATTGTGTCCTTGAATGTAACTGAAAGTAAGTATCTAAACAATATAACAAAACAAAAATTTTGCAGAGGAAGGACTCCATTAGGTAAACTGAAAGGTGTCTGGAATGTTAACCTAAAGCTTTTCCTTGGACTAAAGGAAGTGCAGTAAGGACCATAATTCTCTGTTTCATAAACCACAAGGTGTTCCCTGAACCTATAGTTCATTCTTATTCATTAGACAGGGTTGCCAGGTGTCAAGGCACCAGCTGAAGTCTGAGAGAATTGCTGTTTCTTTGGGTTTCCAAGTGGGGAGGCAAATCTCAGGACAAGTGGCATTGGAAAAGGGGGAAGGCGAGGTGGTGATTGTACTTTGAAGCCTAAGTGCCCATTTCTGCACATTTTAAGCCAGCACTGAGGTTCTCTAACTCTGCATTTGGGTATGTTTGTCTGTGTTGTACTTGTGCAACATCACTTACCAAAAAGCCAGGAATGAAGGGAGAGATGGCAGGTCTTGTGCCTGTAAGCCCATTATGCCATTTGGAGCAAGGCAGGGTGAGGAGGGCCAGTGTGATGACTTGTGAGCAGTCTTCTTGTAGAAGCCCCACCAGCAATGTCACAGGTCCTGAAATAAAAAGATTTACTCAGGGGCCAAATGTTGGAGATGCTGGCCCCTGAGTAACATAGGGCCTGGAGTGTCATTCAATTCAAAGATATAGCTGTGTTAGTCTGTATAATTAGCATTAATTGTAGATAGATTCTGCAGCAGTTTTAAGACTAACTGGAAAAAAATTAAGAAGTTGTCAGCATGAGCTTTCGTAGACTTTAGTCTACTTCTTCAGATGCTTGTGGTGGAGTGGAAGCCAGGAACAGACAGGAGGGCAGGAGTTCAACGGAGGAAAACTGAATATATCTCTATGTGTCATGTAAGGCTACAAAAGATGCAAGCCTAGTGAGAATGAAAGCAAAGATTAAATGATGATGGTGTTTCTTCTTGGCTCTTGTTTGCCATAGTAACTGGTTAGCTGGGTTTTAGGCCAATTCTGTGCTTCTTTAGCCAGGCTGCCTTCAGGTCCACACAACCATCTGTCCCTGAAGAAGTTCAGGTCTACCTCCTGACTCTTGCCTCTGACATTACAAAGGCTCATTGCTGTGACATCACCCCCCTGGGCTTCGGATGTGACTGTGAAAAATCAGGGAATCAGATGTTGATAACCTGGAAAGCCTAACTTAGGGAATGTGAAGCCCTTCAGATGTTATTTGACTTCAATCATTTCACACCACTGGCTAGGTTTGTTAGGAATGATGGGAAACACAGTCTGGAAACATCAGGAGGGCCAAACATTCCCATCCCTGACTTAGAATATTGATCATCTCTATTTGTTCTCTGATTTTAATTTTAATTTTATATGTGTTTTTTAAGGTCAAGAAAAGCTGGATTTCAAAAAAATGTTGAAAAAAAGGTGAGATACTACACACACACACACACACACACCACTATTACCGCTAAGGTATATGCAACATTGACACACTTTCTCAAGAAGGTTGTGCACACAACAGAGGATAGACTTATAAATCAAATATAGTAATAAATAAGAATAAGAAAAGGGAAAATAAAATAGAAAATAGAATATATATCTGGCTGAGATTGAGGAAAATACACAAAGGGCCAAAGAGAAAAGTCACTAAACAAGAGAAAAAATAAAATCAGGTGATGGGGAAAATAAAACATATTTAATTGGATTACATCAACAGTACATAAAAGAAAGTAATACATATATTAGGAAGTCTTTTTTAATGAGTGAATAGTATGTAAGAATGTATTAGAATGAATGAAGGATGGTTGTTATGTAATAAATAATGTAACTATGTTGTTGCTTTATGTTTTATAAATATATTTGAAAACTAATAAAGATTATAAAAAAAAGAAGGTTGTGGACACTTTCCAGCCCTTCACCCAAAGGGAATTTGTAGGGCATAGTGGCAGATTGATAGGCAGTGAGTATTGTTCTTGCAGGAGACTCCCCAATGCATGAAAGAGATTGTAACAGTGAGGAAGCCATAGCTTGGCTGTTCAGGTGGAGAAAAGGAGGGAGGAATTCGTGAAATATATTTATTTACACTGCCTCTTTTTTACTCAGAGATTCTAGGGTGGTTTACAGTGATAGAACTGCAGCATAATAATAAACAAAATTAGAACAGCATATCACTCCCTTTATATAACTCAAGTCCAAGAAGCAATGAAGCCGTAACACTGCAGATTCTATAGAACTTTTTCCTAGATTCCAAAGAATTTCAGACAAGAAAGAAATAATTTTAAATGCCTGGGGTACAAATAAATGTATATGTCTTGAGCTGGCAGCAAAAAATAATATTGGCACCAGTCAAACTTCCTTAATAGGAGTGGAGTGCCACCAATACTAGTGTCCCAACACCAAAAAGTTATTTTGTGTAAACACAACCAGTTTCACTGGCAAAAATCTGTGGGGATCCACTTTCCTATTTATTAGTTTAAAACACCTTTCCAAATTTTTGAGGCAGCTGATAGAAGAGTATTAAACTCACAATAAAATGCAACATATTCATTGAAAAGCGTTTCACAATCTAACCAAAGAAGATATCCTGCAGAGAGAAAAACACAGAACACATTATGGCTCCTTCTGCCTTTTCTGTTTCAACTGGCAAATCTCTGTTTATGAAAAGGGAACAGCAGTCTAATCATGGAGATTATTCCATAGCCTTGGGGTTATCATGGAAGTCTGCCACTCGACAGAATGATGAGCAGAACCCTCCCTGACAATTTTATTTGGCTGGAGAGAAGGAGAAACAGTAATTGAGTGAATGGGAGGGAGGGAGAACCAGGGATAACTCAGAAAGAGTGAGGCCGAGGTTGCCTTGCACTGCAGAATTAATGCAGTCTGACAGTGTGTTAAGTACCATGGGTCAATGCTATGGAATTCTGGGATCTGTAGTTCTGTGAAATATTTAGCCTTCTCTCTCAGAGAGCTCTGGTGCCCCACCAACTACAAATCTCAGGATTCCACAGGATGGAGCCACGGCAATTAAAGGGGTGTCAAACGGCATTAATTCTGCACTGTGGCAGCAGCCTTAGTGGTATCTGAGCCAAGAATATTAACATTGCCTCAGGAAATTCAAAACCCACCTGAGTGGAAATGGGAACATAGCTTTAAAGATATAGATCAAAACATTCTTGGAAAACTGAGTTGCCAGAGTGAAAACTGGGGCGAGCTCCTGTAGTTTTAATGATTGTGTAGAAGAGAGAATTCCAGTAGGTTTTGCTTGTTTGCATGACATGTTGCATGACAAGGAAAACCTGCTGAAACTCCATATTCTACACAACCATTAAAAGTCCAGCAGCTGTCTCCTGTTTTCAGTCTGGCTTAGGGAAAATTTGGCATAAAGATTCACAATCTAGTTTAACTGTCATGGTTTCTTTCCAAGCAATGGTTTCTTTCCAATTACCTTTAGGCGGAATTATTATTGCATTTTTGTTACCAAGAACAGAAGATATGAGAGTTTTCTGTCTCAGGGACCACAGTAACTCTACCAGCCTTAGGCATAATGCACTTTGATGTGTGGTTATGGTCAGAACCGTTTGTTGCTTTGCTCCAGGAAACAAAATGGCTTGGGCCTGTCCTGCTTCCAAGAATCTGTTGTTGTTAACCTCCCCTGAGTCAGTCCCAACACATGGCAACCCTTTTGGACACAGAATCCTAGGAACTGTAATTTTGTGAGGAAGCTGAAAAGTCTCTGTTCTTCTTTGACTAAAACATGCAGAATGATAACCCTGTGTGACCTTGTCTGCATGCATATAGAGGGCCCCCAGCTACAAAGAAAAAAGAAAAGAAGGTGGTTGATGAAAAAGAAATGCTGGAGATTCTCTCTAAGGTACCCAAGAAGGACTTTGAGAAGGTCTGCATGGAATATGGCTTCACAGATTTCCGAGGACTTCTTAAAAAGTTGAAGGAAATGAAGAAAAAAGTAGAAGTTGAGGTTAGTGATACTTTCAACCTTTAGATTACTAAACTGACATGCAGTGGGCCCTTCATTTCCATGGGTTCTTCATCCACAGATTCAACCATCCACAACTTGAAAATATTCACACACATAAATTCCAAAAAGCAAACCTTGATTTTGGCATTTTATATAATGGATAGCATTTTACTATCCCCGTTGTATAAAATGAGACTTGAGCATCTATGGATTTTGGTATCCATGGGGGGGGGGGAGGTTTCCTGGAACCAAACCCCAGCAGAGACCAAGAGTCCACTGCATATTTCTACATCTGTATATACCACAGACCCGCATATATTTCAGTGGTGCTGCAGTTATTTTCTTCAGGTGTCTTTTCTCTTAACTTGATCCTAAAGGGAAAAGGACTGGATCAGAAGCTAGACTAAAATACGTTAACTATAAAGGCTTGAATTTAGAGTCTAACCTTTAGAAATGAAAAACAGTAACAGCTTTCTTTAAAAATATATAATAATTTATTATATTGTTTTTAAAATGTATTGTGCTGGAATTTACTATAAAGAATTTCTTGTCAGCTTTAGGAAAAAGTTTGGATGCAAAAGTGTGTTTCAATGAGCAAAAGGCTTCAGATGTAGTAATGGAGGAGATGGTGAGGGATAAGTTGTTTCCAGACAATTCCCTTCCTCTTGTTATTTCTTCCCACACTAACTCTAACACTGTTTCAGAAAGGCCCCATTCCTTCCAAACAGTCTTAATAAAGGTCACAGAGGTCTGCAAAATGAAGTGGGGAGCCAAGATTTAAGAATCCCTCATGCTGTGAGTGAAAAGCCTCTCTCCAAATTGTGAAACCAATACATAGAACGAATTACAACAAAAGTTTACAACATAAACCATTGAAATTAAAGTTCTTGTCAAAATGTATTTTGCTACAATATGCCACGAGACTAAGCATTACACATTTTCTCCCTCTTTCATGCGCATACACACACATCCCAAAAATCATTATTCCTTTTGCCCAACATGACATTATCACAATATAACAATAATAAAACATTTATTATTATTATTATTATTATTATTATTATTATTATTATTATTATTCTGTTTATTTATATCCCACTTTCCTCCTAACATAGTGATCAAGGTGGCTAACAACACTAAAACAATCCAAGTTAAAACAGTAGAAAACATTAAAAAAGCAAAGTTTAAAAAACAATTAGTTCAACAATTAAAAACATTACATTCTTAAAATTTAAAACTCTTTTTAAAAAGAACAGCATCCATGTCAAGCGAAGGCCTGGCGGCATAGAAACGTCTTTACTTGCCGCTGGAAGGACTGCAGGGATGGAGCCATCCTGGCTTCGTGTAGGAAGGGAGTTCCAAAGCTTGGGAGCAGCCACTGAGAAGGCCCTTCCTCTTGTTCCCACCAAACGCACCTGAGAAGGTAGTGGGACAGAGAGAAGGGCCTCTCTCAATACTCTGGGGGGCTCATACAGGGAGATACGGTCTTTCAAATAGCCTGGACCCAAGCCGTATAAGACTTTATAGGTCAGAACCAGCACTTTGAATTGTGCCCAGAAACGGACTGGCAGTCAGTGGAGCTGTTGCAACAAGGGAATTGTATGTTCCCTGTAACCGCTCCAGTTAACAGCCTGGCTGCAGCTCTTTAGACTAACTGAAGTTTTTGAGCATTTTGCAAAGGCAGCCCCACACAGAGTGCATTACAGTAATCCAAACGGGATGTAATCAAGGCATGTACCATCGTGGCCAGATCTGAGTTCTCCAGGAATGGGTGCAGTTGGCACACAAGTTTTAGCTGTGCAAAGGCACTCCTGGTCACTGCTGATATTTGGGCTTCCAGGCTCAGCACTGAGTCCAGAAGTACCCCCAAACCAAGAACCTGAGTTTTCAGGGGGAGTGTTACCCCATCTAACACAGGCTATTCCCAGATCTGTCTTTCGACTAACCAGGAGCACCTCTGTCTTGTCTGGATTAAGCTTCAATTTGTTTGCCCTCATCTAGTCCATTACAGCAGCCAGACACCGGTTTAGGACAGAAACAGCTTCCTTGAAATTAGGTGGAAAGGAGTGATAGAGCTGAGTATCATCAGCATACAGGTGACACCCTACTCCAAAACTCTGGATGACCTCTCCCAGCGGTTTCATGTAGATATTAAAAAGCATAGGGGACAGGACTGAGCCCTGAGGGACCCTACACGCTAAAGACCAAGGAGTCGAACAGGAATCCCCCAGCACCACCTTCTGAGAATGCCCCTCCAAGAAAGAACAGAGCCACTGTAGAACAGTATCTCCAAGCCCCATCCCAGAGAGGCGACTCAGAAGGATGGCATCGAAAACCATTGAGAGGTCCAGCAAAACCAACATAGTACAACATAGATTGCATAACAATATAGCATCATAACAAGTGACAATAAAGTCTGGGAAGAGGGTTTTTTTGTAAGACTGTAAGTAAACAATATCAGTAATTAAATTTAGAAATCAAAAACAGAATTTTAATGAAGACAAAAACATGGTTAAAATTTAGGATTTTGATTTGTTCTCTATATTATAGGCAATAAAGATTCTAAAACCCTTGGAGGATGTTTCTGCTAAAGTGGACTCAACAGCAACATTTGACTGCATTTTAGAACTCAGGGATGCCAATACGAAGATGATATGGTTAAAGGTAGCCACCTTTATTTTTTTTGTTTTAAATGAAGGATGCTAGCCTGGTAGACTTTGAAAAAAAGAACAGAGGAATTTCTGACATAGTACTTTCTGTAAAGACACTTCACTGGCTGACTGTACCTGAAGCCACTTGAATTCAGGCTAAGGAATCTAATATTCAATGGGAGGAAATATGGGAGAGACGCACTGAAAATTGATGCAGATTGGAAATTATTTCTTTGGATATTTCTTAGGTATTTGTTCTGCTTTTCTGTACCTCATTTATCTGCCTCACAGAATGTACCAGCTTTGGCATACTTCCAATGAGGTTTTTTTCCCACATTGCTAAGCTATCCAGCTGAATTCCTGAATTAATTTTGTGGTGAATGTTCACCACTCCTATATTTACAAAGTTACATTAGGACCAATTCATAAGTGTCACTTGATGACTGGCATATCCAAATGAATCATGACAGATCTAACACAAGGGAATATTCATGTTACATGCGATAGGAGACAATATAGTTCATGCATTTGGTTGCCAGTCATTGTATGATAAATTAAGGGCTAATATGCTAAAAGGTTTCAGTATTTGTTCTTGTCATTCTCGGGTGTTGTTTTTTTAAATCAATTGATGTTTTTGTTTTCCTGTACTATTTTCTGACAATTCCTGTTACCAGC
>CM034701.1:112071221-112109802 GCA_020142125.1 Phrynosoma platyrhinos | reverse complement strand
GACAAAGCACAAGATATATAAAACCCACACAGCAAGAAATATACAAAACACATCTAAAACATATCAGGGCAAAAAAATACCACTCTCCTCTAGTTCTCTTCTCCATTCTTTCTTTTCTTCTATAGTGCTATAGAGCATCAGTGAAATGGCAATTTTGTGCTATAGCACTATAACTTGGGGGGAAATAAAAGATGAAGGGGGGAAATCAACCTTCAGACTATTGGATCACCTTAGCCAACCATGCTCCATTTTTAAAAAAAAATTTGGAAGAGCCCTAGTGCAGATTTAGGAAATCACAGCGAATAGCACCCCAAAAGAATGGAACAAACATGAAAGCAACAACAATCAGGCAAACCCAAAGAGCTATATGAAAAAAAAAACATCCTTCTTTAGACCAATCTGGAAGAGGCCAAAGTCTTACACATGGCTGTGTGTCAACTATCTCTAATATCCTCTCCTTCTAGTTTGCATGCCATGCATATCTAGTTACACTGTTTACTTTCAAGATGTCAACATTTTCTT
Organism: Phrynosoma platyrhinos; assembly: GCA_020142125.1. Classification (NCBI taxonomy): domain Eukaryota; kingdom Metazoa; phylum Chordata; class Lepidosauria; order Squamata; family Phrynosomatidae; genus Phrynosoma; species Phrynosoma platyrhinos. Next base: position 112,109,280 of record CM034701.1, on the reverse strand, counting down.
TTCCAGGACAATGAACCTTTGCGTCTCCTGTATTCTTTAGGAAAATATGAAGTAAAACAGATGGGCACTAAGTATATGCTCCACATCAGCAATGTGACTGAAAAGGACATGGGTGTATACAGTCTAACAGTAGGGGATAAGCAACTCTCTGCAAGATTGCACGTAATAGGTAAAACTGATTTATAATGGATATGAGAAAGAAAGATGAGTCATGTTATCAGCTTGTAAAATTCACCACCATGTTTATTTCTGTAGAGCTGCTCTGATGTGTACAAGCTGAGACTATGGCTCATACTTCAGAAATGTCTCCACTCTTACAGCCAAATATACCCAATGAAGGTTACTATATGTCTCCCTTGGTTTGGTTTGGTTTTTTAACAGATGAGCCTCTGACGTTTTTGGCAGACCTGAAACCGCTGAAAATAACGGAAAGACAGACTGCTGTCTTTGAGCTACGTCTCTCCAAAAAGGTGCCCAACTTTGCCTGGAAGTTCAATGGGAAAGAACTAAAGCGAGATGACAAATATGAAATCATCACATCAGAAGATGGCCTAACTCACACGCTGAAAATTAAAGATGTTCGCCCAAGTGATGTGGGTGAAATCAGTTTTGAAACTGGAGATCTAGTAACCAAGGCTGAACTTTTCATTCAGAGTAAGAGTAACCCAATCTTTAAAACAAATAATCTGAACCAATGCTGTTTGGTGGCTGGAAGAAAATGTGGAAAATGACTATTCTCTCCTGATGTGATCTTACTTATTGATTAGAGCTAATTTTAAATAAGAACATAGAAATCAAGGTGCTCTTGGTGGAGAAATGAAGTACAGAGACAAAATCATTTATATATAGCAGATATGATCAATGGATCATGGAATTATCCATCTTCCAAATCTTGCATCAAATTATTGAGAAGTTACAGTGGTTATGCTAGCTGTGAGATTCTGGGATTAATTTTAAAAACTATCTTTTACAAGACCTGTACTATATGACTCCATTGAATACCAAAAGATACAAGATCAATGAGGAGACTAAGCATGTATCCACTCTGCAGAAATAAAACACTTTGACACCAGTTTAACTGTCACAACTCTGTCCTACAGAATCTTGGGATTTATAGTTTGGTGAGGCACCAGAGCTTTCTGATAGATCAGGCTGAATACTTCACCAAACTAAAAATCCCGGGATTCCACTGGATGCAGCCATGACAGTTGAAGTGATGTCAGAGTGCTTTATTTCTGCAGGGTGGAAAACCAGTATTAGAAATGTTCTCTATTTTACAAATATTTAATGTGTTACAGAAGGGCCTGCAACTCAGGCTCTTCTTCTATAGTGGAACTTCTTTGATTTGATAAAAAAGACTACAATCCCAACAGTCTGATTGATGCAGGTCCAGCAGGAAACTCCACATAAGACTACCAGGCTTACTCACTGTCCTTCTTCATACTCTGTATACAAGGAAAAGCTTTCTACCTATAGTCATCTAAGAGATCCCAGAATTCTCTATAACCAGTAATATCAACTATTGCCATCAAAGCAACTTATAATAGTTTTTTTTAAAAAAATAAAATCCACAAGATACAAGTTAAAACAAGATTAAACAATAAAAAATTAAAACCAAATTAAAACATACACCATTGAACACATACACCAGCACAGTGATTGGCAATATCCAGCACAATTTGTAAGACAAACCTTATATAATCACTCATCAAATTCCTGACAGAATAAAAGAAAGTCTTTTCTTGATAGCCAAAAGAGAGCAGGGATGGTACCAGTCTAACTTTTCATAGAAGGGAGTTCCAGAGCCTGGGGGCAGCCACTGAGAAGGGCCCTCTTCCTTGTTCCCACCAGATGTACCTGTGAAGGAGGCGAGACAGAGAGAAGTTTTTTAGGAGTCACGAGAGTACCTACGTATTTTATGTGATGAATATGTTTGTGGTATGCATCTTGCTCTTCCTTGCAACAAATGAACACAGTGTAGATGGCATATAAGGATGAACATGCAACTGAATACATATCTCTGGGAACCCTGATTGAGCCAGGGTTCCTACATTTGTGTTATGTGAATGTTTAAATATATGTGGTTGTTGTTATTTTTTTGTTGTTCTTTGCCATCAGGTCAGCAGCAATGTATGCATGGTGGAGGTTGGACTGGATGGCCCTTGTGGTCTCTTCCAACTCTATGATTCTATGATTCTATAACAACCCAATTAATAAGCAACCTTTCAGAACCCACTCAGACCTGCTGAGGTTGTGCAAACCTCAAGGCTGTGGCTTCCTCATTGAAACAAACCATCTGTAATGCCATCTTCTTCTTTTTCTACTGCTTTCCACTTTCTCCAGCAATAGCATCCTTTCTAATGTGTTATGTTGTCTCATGATGTGCCCAAAGTATAATAGCCTCATTTTGGCTTCTAATGAGAATTCAGGGTTGATTCCTTCCCCGCTGAGCACATTTATCTGTCTTTTTGGTAGTCCACTTAACTTTTCTCCAGCACCACATTTCAAAGAGTACCCACAACCTTTCTTTACTGTCCATATTTGATATCCATACATAGAATCAGAAATGCTGTAGCATTACTGATCATCACTGTGGTATTCAGTGCTATGTAGGATCTCATATAGTTCCTTCTTAGCGATCCTTCCATGTCTTAGGCTTTTTTCTGATTTCTTTATAGTCTCCATTTTGATTAATGATTGAGCCAAAGTATAGAGGACTTTGAACTATTCTGATGTCTTCATCTTCTTTTTATTTATTTCATTCTTCAATGGTCATTATTTTTGTTTTCTTAATATTCAGTGGTAACTTTGCTTTCATACTAGCTTCCTTAACTTTCATCAGTTGTTGTTCAAAGTCTTTCCTATTTCCTGTTAGTAATATGATGCCATCTGCACACATACATATATTTTGCATAACACATGAAGTTACCCTAAGATATGGGATAATTAAAAAAAAGAGAGATGGAGTACCCTTGACATTATGAAGAAAGGTCGTCAATGCCTTTGTAGATCATAAGAAAGAAACATGAGTATTTTTTTAGATGGCAAATCAATTTGTGTTGTCACCTTCCTGTATACTGAGAATATTACTCTCATAGATTACATCTAGTTCTTCAGAGGGAGAGAGAGAAAAAGAGAGAGCGCTAGTAGAGCACCACAGCTATACACTGTTCTTAAGCTGTCAACCTTATCACTGGCTTTGATGTTCACTGCTACTTTGATCACTGCTGAAATCTGTGGAGCCTGTGTCTGTTAGGGGTAAAGGAGAACTGCATTACATTCAGTTCTTTTTTTAATGAAATCTTTCCAAAATCTACAAACTTCTTTATAAATCCAATGGACATAATGATATTTTTTTATAAATGAATATATTACTGTAAGAGAAGCTGAAATGAAACTATTTGTCCATCAAGGCCCAAGCCTTTGAATTCTTGGGTTTTAAAAATCTGCTAGTGAATCCCTGGGCATTCAACCATCATAGTTGTGCTACTGAGTTAGAGTTGCCACCTCTTGTTTTTTTTTTTTAATCACTTCCTCACTTTTAACAGTTCTATTGCAGGGAGGTACCACATGCTTCTCTCCATGTTAGCAGCAGCTGTACTTGACAAATTTGGCCCAGTACAGATAGTGAAGAATGCTGACCAATTTGTTTCTGAGAAGTGCATACCACACAGACACATATACACACATTATGGTAGCATCTTGTTAATAACATACACAATTGTTAAAGTCCACCTCATTTACATCTTTTTTAGTTCATTGCAGAGGTTGGTATTCTCTTCCACACTCTACAACAGGGGTAGGCAACCTTTGCCCTTTAAGGGCCAAGGGACTTCAGCTTCCAGAAGCCTCAGCTATGTTGGCCAATAGTCCCATGTTGGCCAATAGCTCCTGGGATTCTGGGAGCTGAAGTCCCTCGGCCCTTAAAGGGGAAAGTTTGCCTACCCCTGCTCTACAATGACCACCACCCCACCACCACCCAGGATTCACAGTTTTGCTGTGATAGCCTCACTGAACAGCCATTCTGTGGCTTGTGGAGAGTGTGAAGTTTGGCTATCCACCATGGCCAGACACAGACCAATGATTTCATTTGCCAAGCCCCCAATGTATCTTGGGGAAGGCTATGAGGCACAACCAGACAATTCTCCAATCACTCACACTGTCCACCAGCCACAAAATGGCCATTGAGGGAGGTTATTCCAGCAAAACTTTGAATCTTGGTGGTGGGGAGTGGGAAGTCACAGCAGAGTTCCACCTGCAGAACTCTTACGCTATGATGGGCAGTATAAGATCTTAGCCATTATGTGTATGTCTTTATTTTATAAACACACACACACACACACGCTTACATATAAAACTGAGATGGAAATAATTACATTAAATGAGGTAGCAAAATGAAACCAATGGATTTGTGTATACACACACCCATGTTTGTCTTCTCTTCTCTCTCAAGGAACACCCATTAAGTTCATCAGAAATCTGAAGAATGTCCGAGTCAAAGAGAAGGGCAAAGCTTGTCTGGAATGTGAGCTGACAACTAAAGATGTGACCTTGAAATGGATGAAGAATGGGAGGGTCATTGAAAGGTCTAAAAAATTTACCATGATGCATGAAGGGAAGACAGCGGAGCTGATCATAGATGATGCTGAGCTGAATGACACAGGGGAATATATGGTAATTGCCATGCAAGACAATGACCCTACAGAGTACTATAGCAATTGTAATGTGACCGTAGAAGGTAAGACCTACTGTGCCAGGAGAACATTTTGAGATATGAAGTGAAACAATTCTGTGTTTATGAGTTGTATGTGCATGTATGTGCATGTATCTTTGGAGGAGGAGGAGGACATAGCATCATATGACATTTTATTCTCAAGCCATAAATGACCTCCATCTGATCAAAAGTGCAAACTTGCATATTACCTTTTTTCTATTGGCAGAGCTAAATTTAAAATGTACCTATTAATTGCTGAGGGGCAAGACAGAGATATTATGAATAAAATTAACATATTGTTCTCTTTTTTCACACAAACAATGAGCTATGGACTTGCGTTTTCTTAGAACAGGTACATATCAGGCTAAGGGCCTTTGCAGACTGCCAGAAATAGTGCAAATTGAGTCCACTTTAACTGTCCTGACTTAGTGCTAAGGAATCATGGGAACTGTAGTTTATTGTGGCACCAGAGCTCTCTGACCTTATCCCACGCTGCTGTCAAAAGTGGCAAGAAAGCGATATGAGCATCATTGCAGTACTATAGCGCTAGTATAAATATGGCGCTAGCGCTATAATAGCGCTATGGATAAGCTAGCGCTATTGCAATGCCCGCTGAAACCGACATTCAAAAGAACCCGAATGATGCTGCATTCCGAGCGGTTTCTTGTTGGATTCTGAGCGACGTCGTGTGATCACCCGGAAAACTATAGCGCTATAGCGCCTGATTCTTTGCCGATTCTGAGCGACGTTGCGTGATCACCCGGGAATGTATAGCGCTATAGCGCCTGATTCTTAGTGGATTCTTGCTGCTTTTGGCCCCGTGGGATAAGGTCCAGAGAAGGCTCAATGTCCCAGAAAAACAATACAGTTCCCATGACTCCCTAGCACTGAGCCAGGGCAGTAAAAGTGGACTCAATTTGCACTATTTCTAGCAGTCTGCAAAGGCCCTAAGACTGTGGTCAAAAGACCACAATTCACAGAAACTGGTAAATGCCCTGAAATAATTCTAAGCCTACCTGCCCACATATGATATACAAAAAGAAGTCACTTGGAATAACTTAGAAGGTGGAAAGCAAAACACACACACATTTTTTCGTGTCTACAACATTGTTATGTAACATCACCTAGTGCAATATTTTTCTTCCCAGAGGTGAGTAGGTAAGGCAACATGGAAAGTTCTTTGTCCCACATCCTACCTCCCAATAATCCTGTGAGGTTGATTTGACTGAGAGCTAGTCAGCCCAGCTTCACCCAGTGTCCAAACTAGGATTTGAATTTGACTCTTCTCAGGTCCAGTACAGTATTCTAACCACTATACCACACTAACTTTCTGCAAACGGCTATATCAGTCAGTTGTGTGCTTTGCTTTTTCTACAATGGAGCACACAGACTTACATGAATTAGAGAGAATGTGGCAGTGTACCTGAGAGCAGTTACATACCTGTCTGATGGTCTCCATTTAGCTGAGAAAGTGATAGGAATGAAACAGCTTTTCTTGCCTGTGGAAAAGAGTCTGTGTAGGCACAACTTTGCTGTATACAGGGAAATTAATGTATTTTTGCATTCAGACAGAGAGGGTGTTAAATCCAGTGGATCTAAGTCATCTATTTCACCCACTGCCAAAGAACCCTTTTCCCACTCTCTAAAGCTGGAGTTCACCCTGAGAGGTGAAACCTCTGTTGTAGCTGTAGCTCTGCACTTGTCATAGAATCATAAAGTTAGAAGAGACTGCAAGGGTCATCTATCCAGCCCTCAGGCATGCAGGAATACACCATTACAACCATCCTAAAAGACCTATCCAACATCTGTCTAAGGTTCTCCAAATCTCAAAGTCAGAAATCTGCCTTATCCAGTGGTCTGTGGGACCTATTCCTGGACCCAGAGGGCTGTAGCCCAATCCTAGAAAAAGACACCAAAATGCATTAGAATTTTCACACACACACACACATTTTCAACTTAAAATGTGGTATACATATCAATTAATGCTGAATTCAGCCTCCTTTGACACTAGATCTAACTGAGGATATCCCTCTCCTTTTGACACAGAGAGATTTGCTACGGTCAAGAGTGGCTTGTCAGATGTCCAAGCAGCAACAGGGGACCAAGCAGAGCTCTGTGTTGTCCTGAATGATGAGAAGGTTGAAGGTGTTTGGCTGAAGGATGGCAAAGAGGTATATGTAAATCTAGGCAACAGTGAACATCCAGATGTTTTTGTTGTCTCTTTATTTATTGGCCTCCAACTTTTTTTATCTTTACCCAGCCTAACAAGGAGTTATAAGAGTTGCAATCTGAAAACAGCAGAAGGTCTACAATTACCCCTTCTTGATATGAACAGAGAAACTTGCACAACTGCTTTCATGTCAGTGGCGTGTTGAAGCCACCTCAGGGGGCCTTTCACAGTACACAATCAGAGCACAATTTTTATTTTATTTATATCCCATCTTTCTCCCAGCACAAGATCCAAGGTGGCGGCACTGGTTCTAATTTATTTATTCATTTGTTGAAAGTACTGTACATCCTGCCATTCTCCAAAATGGGATTAAAGGCAGCTTTAACTGCTGTGGCTTCATCCTGGGGTCTGTAGTTTGGTTAGAAGCACTAGAAGAGCTCCTTGGCTGAGAAGTCTAAACTCCTCTCCTTCAACAGCCAGTCCTAACATAGCATGGAATGGAGCCATGGCAGTTCAAGTGGAATCATGGACGGTGTAGTACGAAAGGGCCCTAGGTGTTCATTCACTGATGCCTATTCCCAAACCAAGTTGACATCTTGGATAGCTCCTTTAAAATTCAAACTAAAACCCAGAACAGATTCCACAACAGGGAGGCAATGAGTTGCCACTGCTATCCCTGTACGCACCTCTTCTTGGCATGCCTTAGTGTCTGTCTGTGTATATGCGTATACACATATTGCCAGTATGTGTTGACTGATAACCTTTATCCAAGAATCTTCAAAAGCTCTGGCCCAGCCAGAAACTGACACCAGTTGTAATACTGTGATGTGCCAGTTCCTGTTTCATTAGAACTTTTTGAAAGGTTTCTAAATTATTTCCTTTAGATTACAGATATGAGAGGAATCCAGATCATCAAGCAAGGGGCTGTCCACAAACTCATAATTGACAAGATGGGAGAGGAATTTGAAGGGAAGTACACTTTCAGAGCAAAAGGGGCTGAGAGTGAGGCCACAGTGAGCATTGCAGGTACAGCATGGATCCCTCACACTGTCAAATTCACTTTGCCCTTTCCCTTGACTCCTTTTTTCTCTCTCTTATCCAGGCTTCAATTTCAAAGCATACTGGGCAAGCCAGGCATTAATCTGTTGACATAATCAGAGTTTACAACAATTCCTCAGGAGTGCAGAAAAACACAACATGTCATACTTGGCCATATTATTAATCAGCCTGCTGAGAAAGTCAGCTTTCATTTTTAAAAGTGCAGGTTTCTAGCCCTTATGATGGCAAAGATGAGCTTAGTGAGTGGGCAATGTGTGGCATATCAGCAGCAGTCCAAAGGGTCATAGATGTTCAGTCACTGAGGAAGGGCAGGTTAGGACACCGGTACTGTTTCCCCATTGAGCAAAATCAGAATTGGCAAATAAATTAAACCATAAATTATGCAAATTATTAATTATTAATTATGGATGAAATACTACAAATAAACAATTCAAAATTAACAAAGATAGCACAATTTCTTGGTTTCCTATAATTTTTAGAAATTGCTATTTTTCTTGGTACACAATTTTTCATTCTGGAAGATACAATATTGGCCCCACTATATTTATTTCTAGGACTTCTGACAGGTCAGCCTAACAGAATTTCTGTCTCAGCTTTCAGCCTGCAACCCAAAAGGGATCTGTCTGTTTCACCTTATTTGTATCTAATCCTCTCCAAGTCCCCATTAGCCACATCTACTGAAGTAAAAACAAACTTGCATGTATTCTGCAGTATAACAGCAAAATCTTGAAATTGGATAATTCAAATTCCAGATTTAAAAAAAGCAAAATTCTAATTAAGGCAGTTTATGAAAATGCCATGAATTTGTTTATATTTATTTTTGTTAGTGCATTCTTCTTAGCTGTAAAGCTCCAATGGGATGATCGTATGTTGAACAATAAAGCAGCATTCAATGATCAATGGAAATCCTGAACACATTTGCGGGACATCTTGTTCATAAGTTGCAAAGTTGTAGGTCTGCCTTACAACACAATAACTCAAGTTCTTTTATCATTGAGTAGGTCAAACACACAATGACCAAAAGTCATTCACCTCCACACAAAAAACAAAACCCACTATGTAAGCAGTGGCAACCTCTTCCCCCAGCATGGCCATTTCTCAGTTGTCAGAGAGCAAAAGAATCAATGGCAACATGTCCAACTATTTTCCTGTAGAGGGATGCACTGCAAGAACTTCATTTGCAGGGGTGTCCCAGGGACCCCTGAAAATCTCTGCTAATTCCTGTAAGAGCATGTCTAGCTAAAGGAAAATAGCTGGATGCATCACCATTGATCTCATCACCCTCCAGCACTTTGGAAATTGCAATGTTGGGGTGTGTGTGGATGGCTTTCAAGGTGGTTTGGGTAGGAAACATTGCTACATCAGGAGACTTAGCTACAGAGACATAGCTACATGAGACAAGTGCATCTCCTGATGTAGGATCTTGGCCAGTCCTCTATGATTTATAATGTACCAGACATTGCTGTTCCTGTATCTTAAGGGCTAGAATCTTGCTTTGGGATAAACAACAGAAACTGAAATGTCAATGTCCAGTGTCAATTTATGTATTTAATCTGTCAGAATATTATACAGTCCTTCATAAGTGAACAAAGTATTGTCAGCTGCTTCTCTGCCTCATAGGCTGCACCATATTCCAATTTATTTCCCCATGACAAAAGCAGCTGAAATCATCCAAGGTCATGTTATCATTGCAGTTCAACTTCTAATGGAATACATGAATGAAAATATATATTTAACTAAGTATATGACTTACACTGCCACTGTCAAGACCAGACAATGAGACATATGAATTTATTAATCCCCAAAATGTATTTGTATCTGAAGTTTTCAGACACATTTTATCCATTTCTTTCACTCCCTCCACCAGATCCACCTTATATTGACCCATCTGTGCTGGAAACTTTTGCTGCTCATCCAGTGACTGTGAAAGCAGGGCAGACAGCTTACCTCAAGGTACCCTTCAAGGCCAAGCCTTTGCCCAAAGTCACTTGGTTCAAGGATGGTATTGAGGTGACTGAAGAAGACAGTGTAGTGATGGAAAGAACCAATGACCAGGCATTGCTCACCATCAAGAACTGTGTGAGAGAAGACAGTGGAGCTATCATGCTGAAGCTGAAGAATGACTGTGGAACAGCCATTGCTCATCTGCACCTCAATGTTATCGGTAAGCCCTGGATTAATCTTTGGGGCACAGTGCATACTTCAGATATGATGAGTTGGGAATAAGTTCCCACGGTGTCTGAGGAAGTTTACTCAGATATACACGTCTATAGCATTGCAGGTTCAGTGTATCATGACAGTAGCATAGATAGATTGGAATCAGACTTAGGATTCCAGTCAGATTCAGTCTAGAATCAGACTTAGGATCCCAATTATAGCAGCAGACCAGAGTTAGCATGGTATAGTGCAGGGGTAGGCAACCTTTCCCCTTTAAAGGCCAAGGGACTTCAGCTCCCCGAAGCCTCAGTCATGTTGGCCAATAGTCCCATGTTGGCCAATAGCTCCTGGGATTCTGGGAGCTGAAGTCCCTCAGCCCTTAAAGGGGAAAGGTTGCCTACCCCTGGTGTAGTGATTTGAGTGTTGGACTAGGACACTGGGATACAAGGGCCTGAATCCCTGTTCAGCCATGGAAACTCTCTCAGATGAAGACAAGGGCAAATCCCCTGTGAACAAATAGTGCCATGAAAGCTTCACAAGAGGTTCACTTTAAGGTCGCCCTATGTCAGAAATGACTTGAAAGCACACAATAAAAACAACCAGCAAGCCCCTTGGTCTATTCACATTAATTCCACTGTCTGTATCCTTGCAAAGTCTACTCAAGTTGTCCACTCATGAAAATACTTGCCCATGAGACCCATCTTCTTTTTTGCAAGTTTCTCACTTAATGCAAAGAGTCTCATACAATAGGTAACTGTAAGACATGTATACCTGGTTGCATTCCATAGAATGGGGGGCAGAGGTGGGGGAAAATCTGTCACTGCAGTCTCATTCCTCCACACACTGTTCCACATTCTCTTACCCTAGAAATGGCGTCCAAATCAAGGCAAAAGGCATGAGAAACTGGTTCCATTCCAAAGTCTGGAAAAGTTATTTTAAGAATGAATATAATCACATGCTTAAGCCATACACAACTGAGAAGTAGTAGAATGGTGCACTGTTGTTTTGTGCTTTCAAATCATCATTCTACCACTGTCCAGTTATGGTAACTTCAACATGCCATTAAACTGATTCTTCTCAATAGTAATATTCCATACTATTGGATTGTATTTTAATATTGAACGGAGTTTTAATGCTATGAGCCTCCTCAATTGCTTGGCAGAGAGGCAGGATACAAATAAAATTTATTATTATTTATTAAAAAAAATTATTATTACCCTGTTGTGGATCCTGTAGCCTAGCAATTGGATATATGTCCCTAATCTGTATCAAAACAGCAGCCTTTTTCAACCTGGTACACAGTGGTTGTAAGCCACCTTGAATGATATACAGGTCCAGACAACATGCTTTTGGTCAGGGATGTTGAGAGTTGTACTCCAAAGCATCTGGGGGGCATGAACTTGGTGAAACTTGATCTAAAGAACAAATTGTGATGCAAATGAAGAGCTGAAGATTTTGCTTAAAGTTCAAATGGTTTGACCATTGCCACTCTTCTCATTCCTCTTCTCTTTCAGACAAGCCAAAGCCACCACAAGGGAAAGTAGAATTCCTGGAGAAGACAGGAAAGTGTGTCAAAATGAAATGGAAAGCACCCAAAGACAATGGAGGCAAGCAGGTGACCCACTTCATTATTGAGCGGAGGATAGTTGGGAAGAAATCCTGGGTCAAAGTTGGTGAAGTTGACAGCAAGCAGACCACATTTGCCACAGATAAGGTGGAAGAAGGAAAAGCCTACCAGTTCCGAATCTTGGCTGTGAACTCTGAGGGTGCAAGTGAGCCACTAGAGACAGAAGAAATCTTTGCTGGAGATCCTATTGGTAAGCACCTGAGCATGCTAGATCAGATTGCCATGTGGCTTAAATTTGTATGAAATGGACAAATCCATTAGTTTTTGTCTTGAGATGAGATAGCACAAAAGGAGGATTACTAAACTGCTCTCTGAGGGACGTTCACATTTTGATGTGATAGTTTGACCACCATATGTCTCAGAAATAACTATTTACCTGGGATGTGTTAACTGAAGGAGGGGTAAGATAAACATTTGTAGCATGCTGTCCAATTCATCTTTGGCCCTTATGAATTAATTTAACTTTAATCACAGTTCCCCTTATGCTACTTAGATCATAACATCTGAAAACTACATAGAGAGAGAGAGTAATTTATTGGAATTTCTTAAATAGTGGATAGACCTGGTTGGTTATAATCTGCTAAGATTTCTAGACTTCCTGTGATATAGACCCCCCAAAATGTAATTGTTAGATTTTTGGATGTATGAAGGTGCATATATGTTTAAAAAATCATGACAGCTATGGTCAGTTTGTGACCAACACCTATTATTATTTAGTTCTATATTTATATACCTGTATTTATTTTGTTCTCCTACTTAAATATATTAGTTTTGTACTTCAAAGAAAGTCAATATTCCAAGGAGCAGGCATCACTAAGACTTCATATCTAGGATGTAAATCTTCGCTTATTCCATTCTCTCATACACAAATGAAACATTCTAAACATTTCTTCCTACTGAGTGAGACAGTAATGCTTTTTGCACAGGATTTGATGATTTTTCACATTTGGGGACTTAAGGTTTTATGCCAGAACATTGGTACAAAAATGTATTTTTCACAAAACAATAGTGAATGTTCTGCTTTGGATCTCCTGGGAGAAGGACAAGAATAGAAAGAGTGTGTTGCTTCTGCTTCCTCCCCCTCTTGCAATATTCAGTGCTGGTCTGACTCAATGGCGGTGGTAGTCCTCGTTATTCTTTGAAATAATGGCCACCTTATGGCCACTTGGAGCCATTTTATACTATACAGTTATATTTCTCTTTAAGTAACATGATTCCATCCTATGAAATCCTGGGATTTGCAGTTTAGGGAGGGGCCTTTCGAATTCTTGCCAGAGAGCTATAGTGCCTCACCCAATGACAAGACCCAGGATTCCTTAGAATGCAGTCATGGCAATTAAAGTGGAATAAAAACAGAAATCCACTCCGCTGTTCACTAACAGATGTTGAGTTAGGGCTTATAGAATTATATATATACACACACACATACATATATCCCTTTTTATTAAACGGCTATACCCACACACAAAAACTTATAACAAGAAAAATATATTGTGTTCTGTTATCAAAATGATAACAAGGAAAAGGAATCACTACAGGTGTTATCAGTACTAAACAACTTTCAAAACATGAATCAGCCATGGAAATACATCATGTGGAATATATATCTATACAATAATAAATACTTCCACAGTCCAACACTGAATCAATGGGGAGAAGTCACATGTATAGTCAGGTGACAAAATCATCATGATGTTTTCAAATAATCCAAATTACTCTTGTACTGAAGTTTCACTAGTAAAATATGAAGGATCTCTTTCCTACTGTTTTGTTTTATGTTGCCAGGACTGCTGGCATATGCTAGCATTCCATATGGTGTTTTTCATGGACAGTTCATGTTTTGAAAGTTGTACAGTTTTCATCTTTTGTATCTGAATGTTTGCATTGCTTTATCCTTTGTGTAATTAGAGGTGTATATCTTCAACTATCTCATCCTTACAAGCATAGTTCCATAGTTTTCTCCCTAGTGCAAGAGAAAATGAATATTCTCCTGTAGTATTCTCTCTGTATTGAAACATCCTCTAGTGTTGTAGAGGACATATTCTGCAGAGAAAAAAAACATGTGGAGATCAGAGGAGGTGCACAGAGAAAAAAGTTATTTTTACACACACAAAACCATGTGTTTTTCTCCCCAAAATAATCCTTCCACAACACTGTGGGAAGTTTGAATACCAGAAGAAAATTGGGCAAAATTCTCACTCTTCTTCCTGATAATGTTTACCAACTGTCAAGAAAACGATTTTTCAAACTGGGAATGAATAATTAGGAATATTCTTTCCATCCATAGTATGTATAAATCTATAGATAAGCAACTAAGAAAGAAAACAAAATGACGCCTCTTCCTTCTCTAATTGTAATTCTCTTTACAGATCCCCCAGGACAGGCTTCTCAGCCTCAAGTTACTGATGTTAGCAAAGAAGCTGTTACCATTACCTGGAATCCTCCAGCTAAAGATGGTGGCTCCCCAGTAATGGGGTATATTGTAGAAAGAAGAAAAAAAGGAAGCAATCTTTGGGTCCCAGTATCCAAAGAACTAATACAAGGTCAGCAGTTTGTTCTAAATCCCACCACCACCATTACTACACAGACATTACATACTCCTAGGCAGGACAGAGTGGTTGTCTCAGACAGCAAATGCTGAGATGAACTCCTTGAAAGCTTGGGAGCAGCTGCCTAGAAGACCCTGTCTTGCATCTTCACTAAATGTGCCTCTGAAAGTGGTGAGGCTAAGGGGGGTTGCAGACTGTCAAAAATAGTGTGAATTCAGTCCACTTTTAGGGTTAGGGTTAAGGTTAGGAAATCATGGGAACTGAATTTTATTGTGGCACTAGAGTTCTCTGACAAAGAAGGTTCAATGTCTCAGAAAAATAACAATTCCCATGATTCCCTAGCACTAACCCTAACCCTAAAAGTGGACTGAATTCACACTATTTTTGACAGTCTGCAACCCCCCTAAGTGAAGGAGTTTGGAGGTACTACAGATCTCTGCACCATGATGCTGCAATTGTGGCCACAAGGGGGTAGCAAAAAGCCACAATCTATCGCAGCTTTGTTTTGTTTTGTTTAAAAACCTCTTTACTCTCCTTCAATAGGGGGGTGATGGCTTCCAATATGTTTCTACTGGGGAAACAGCCTTGCTTGCTCATTTTGAGCCTTGTGTAATTTTTAACCTTCTTTGTATGTCTAGATACTAAATGCAAAGTGGACGGCTTATTGGAAGATACAGAATATGAGTTCCGTGTCATAGCTGTGAATCGAGCAGGCCCTGGACTTCCCAGCAGTGCTTCCAACTCAGTTGTGGCAAGAGATCCCATCAGTATGTCTCTCCACTTAACTGATTCTTATTGACGATGTGCTTTATAACTGTACAGATCCCAGGAGGTTACACTGGTAGCCTGGCCTCTGGAGAAAAACAGAGCATTTTTACTGAGACTGAGACAAGACCTAACAAAGGCTGTGTCCGCGTCACAGAAATAATCCAGGTTGACACCTCTTTAACTGTCCTGGCTCAATGTTATGGCATTCTTTTGTGAGACGTCTTCTCTGTCAGAGAGCTCTGGTGCCACAACAAACTACAATTCCCAGGATTCCATTGGATGGAGCTATGGCAGTTAGTGGTGTCAAACTGCATTAATTCTGCAGTGCACACACAGCCAAAGTGTGATATAGACTTGCCATTCATTTCATATCAATAATGAGAGGGCACATTTTTGGGTTGTGAAAAATATATTCCCCATGTTATATTCCTGGATGTGCCTGAATGCTTCTACCTGATAACTTTGACATCCTTGCTGGTGTCCCATTATGTTTGCCAAAATAGGAGCTAGAAGACTTGGAGGTTGGGAAGATGCCAAGGTAGCAAGAAGGAAGGTTACCACTAAAGCTAGCATCTAGGATGAGATTAATGAAATTGCAGGGGAGCTGCTATTGCAGTAGCTTAGACAAGAAAGAAGGAGCTCAGTGGGATAAATGTCTAACCAACCTGAGACAGGCAGGAGTTGAGGGTTCTCACAGTAAGTATTGCAGGGCCACCCTACTTTGGTGGAGGTCCTCATCCTAGAATCAATTAAGTTAAGTGTTCATACTCTGGAAGAGAGCATAGTAAAGGGAGACCCATTCCATTCCACTTGGTTTGCCACATGTTCAGGTCTAGGGCAAAGCCAATGAGCATATGACTCACCAGATGTTGTTGGACTACAATTCCCATCCTCCTTCATCACTGCCTATGCTGGCATTGCAGTCCAACAACATCTGGAGGGCACACATTCCTCAGCCTTTGCTTAGGATGCAAACAGAGGGGAACCCTGTCCTTTGGGATTAGCAGTGTCCAAGGACAGTGTGTCCTACACAGAGGCTGTCACAAAGCTAACTCTTCCCAGTCCCTGCTGCACTGTGAGGTGTGAGGGACCCTTCCTTTCCACTCTGTTGAGGTTTCCCCAATTCCAGGAGCTGACAGGGCCTGACACTTATTAAAAAGTGTCAGATTTATCATGGAAACAGAACCTTTGCAAAGGAGTCAGCCAGAAGATTGTGCTTTGGGTATATTTCCTGAACCCGCCAATGTGTGTAAAAAATTGATCATCCCTGGTTTAAACCAAAGTGGTGCCCACTTTATGGGTGTATTACTTTCCTACTGAGTCTTTCTAAATGTCTAGGATGGCTTGCAAATTCATGAAGAATCTGAGGTAGATCTTGGGGGAAAGATTTAGGAGGCTATAGTTCCCAGAATCTGGGATTGAGAATCTGGGAATTCTGGTTCAAAGAGATAATTTTTCCAAGCTCTCGTTTAAAAAAATGTGAAAGGGTGGGGAAGTTCTTTTTATGGTTTGTGTCATTCACACATGAAGGTCACCTGCTTAGTATTTAGTTAGCATGCAATAATAGCACATGTGTGAACCACCCTTGAGGCTACAGTTAGAAGTGAGCATTGTAGGAGAAATTTCTGTGCAAACATGCATCGGATCAGCTGCAAATGTTCCAACATGTCACCTGAACCAAAAAGACTGGAGCATTGATAACTCTTCTAGAACATGGCCACACAGCCCAAAAAAAACCACAAAAAACTATGGATGCCGGCCATGAAAGCCTACGACTTCACATTGATAGCATTGCTGGTCATATTTGAAAGCACTGAGCTGAAGCAGTTCAGTTCACCAGTTCAATACAATTATGTTCCAAATAATATACACCAATGTTGTATAGGTTTTTATTAAAGCCTTCAGGCCAAACTAATTTTACCCAGGCTGCACAAGTTTTATGGTTATATTGTTCAAGATTGTTTTAACTGGTTTTAGATTGTCAGATTTTTAATTGAGGAATTATTTAATATATTTTTGATCTTTTAAAACTTTTGTCATTACTTATTGTTTTAAATTGATTTTACTGCAAGCTGCCCTGAGATTTTTTGGATAAAGGGCAAGATGCAAGCTGCCCTGAGATTTTTTGGATAAAAGGCAAGATGTAAATAGGAAGGAAGGAAGGAAAGAAGGAAGGAAGGAAGGATGGATGGAATATTGTGAGTGTTTTGCTGTTGTTCCAGAGCCTCCTGGACTGGTGAAGGGTTTGCATGTAGCTGATTCTTCCAACTCCAGTATTTCCTTGGCATGGCAGCAGCCAGATGAAGGTGATCCACCTTCAGGGTACATACTGGAGATGCGAGCTGAGGACACCAAGGAATGGTCCAAGTGCACCAAGATCCCAGTTACTGGTACCAACTACACAGTGGGAGGACTGCAGGAGAGGCAGAAATATTTCTTCCGGATTCGTGCTGTGAATGAAGCAGGAGTGGGAGAACCAATTGAGTTAAAGGAAGGTGTCCTAGCCATGCCTCCTCCAGGTAACTCTTTAGGTTTCAGCATTCATAGATGCAAATGTCCCTGTGACTACCGTATATCTGTGTCCTACCATTGGAAGTGTTGGCTAGGGCTGCCTGGAGTGTGCAGTCCAAAAGGATCTGAAAGGTCACAGGATTCCCAATATGAAAACATATCATTCTTGCTGGCACTAAACAAGTTCAGGTTTTCACCATTCCATGGCAAGATAGGGGACCACCTCACTGATTATCCTTAGTTCAATGGATAGTCTTAGAATCTAGACATGCTCTCCCAACTTTTTCAAAAGCTCATTTCTTCTGTGTGAGATTGTGAATTTGGTTGGAACAATGACGCAAGAGTAGAGTTTGGAAAAGGTGGCTGGATTTATTCCTAAGAACTGTAGTGCAATAAAATAACTATTCCAAGCTCTGGAGAGAAAGGTGCAGGGAGTCAGCCTTTCCCTATATGCCATTTGTTCTCTAAAAATTCCTTTATGCCCTCCACAGCTGCTATTTTCCTTCCACAAGGGAAAAGATACATGGACCAGGTATATTCTTCTCTGGAGGTAGGATAGCAACTGGAATGAAAGCACAATTTCCCTTTGAAAATAGGACCTACATAAAGGTTTGTGTTCCCCCTCCTGGTCAAATTTGTGCTATTCAAATCCAGAGTCTGCCATGGCTGGAACTAAAATAAAAATGGAGAATATGTTGGGAGTTTCCTCTGCCTCCTAAGTTACCTCTAGGTGCTACTATAGGGCTACTATGTCAGCATTTCCAAAATAAATTGAACCATCCTGCCTTTTTAAAGACACAAGAAGTAACTGAAGAGCAAATGACAGCTTTCTGACAAATGGGTCTAATTATTAATTTCCATTTCTCTTCATTGTGGCATCCTGGTGTGTCCTGTAGCTGCTCCAAAGTTTGACCTGACTGTCAGGCTGCAGAATCACATGGTTGTTCGGGCTGGGACAGCCCTCTGTATCCATGCCAGCTTTACTGTAAGTCATCCCTTTGCACTTTATGCTGAACTCCTTCTTCTTCAGGCAAATTGTGCCTGATGATTTCACTTTGTAAGTAAAACTTGGTAATAGTACTATCTGGGGTTCCCTGGTATTCTCTCTCCGAGTGCTAACCAGGCCTGGCCTAGTGTTTTTTATTGTTGTTGCTGTTATTTTTATTGTTGTTGTTATTTCTTACCTGCCACTCCCCATGAACCAAGGCAGAAAGAACAACAATTAACAGACAAACAGCATCAGTTAAAACACACATCAGTTTAAAAGGACAAACAAGATGTACACATTAAAATAATACACAATGAAAATTCACAATTTTAAAATCATCCGGATAAGCCTGATGGGAGAGATTGGTCTTTAATGCTCTTTTAAATTTGGACAGCATATTTAGATGTCAAATCTATTCTGGCAGGTCATTGCACATTCTAAGGGCAGCTGAAGAAAAGTCCTCTGACTGATAGTTACCAACCTAGTCTTGGCTGACTGGAGTAAACATCTGTCAGAGGACCTGACTGTACGGAGTGGATTATATGGGAAGATACAATCCTGTAAGTAACCTGGACTCAAACCATGTAGGGCTTTAAAGGTAATAATCAACACTTTGTACCTTGCCCAGAAATTAATTGGCAGCCTGTGGAGTGATTTTAATATTGGTATAATATGATCATTCCTGGATGTCCCTGTAATCAATTTGGCTTAGCTTCCAAAATCAGGCAAGCTCTGGTTTGATCAGGGTGGTATGGCGGCATATGTGTAATATATCATAAACCCCCTGAAACAACCTCCCAAAAGATTATTTCATAAATTAACTACTTGTTCTGATTAGGAGTTTTTTAAAAAAACGACAACAGGGAGACTTTCCTTTTTGCAGATTATAGAACTGCTTTGCAAGAAAACATTGGAGATTATCACACAAAGACGGGATAGGGAAGGGATTGCTCCCATCCTTATCCCATCCATGACAGTGATTGTGTGAAAGCCTTTTATAATGTAGTGCTGATTCTGTCATCATCCTGTCATTGAAGCGGCATTGCATTAACAAACTCCTGTTAATGTAAAATGCCGGTCAATGCCACTTCAATGATGGGACAATGACAGGATCAGAGCAATGTTATAGGAAAGTCTTTCATGTGATTGCTATCACTTGCACTTTCCAGATAGGATAATGTTTGGATGAGTGTGACGTCATCTGAAAGTCCTTCCTGCGATTGCGTGGGAAAGACAGGACAATGACATCCCATCCCCCGCGTGACAATCTCCATTAGGTAAAGGAAAGAGAAAGGATTAAGGCAGTTGATGTAGGTGACTCCTTGATGTAAAAGATAGATTTTGTTTCCCACTCAAGCTGGGATTTTATTGTGTTGTGTAAAAGAACATTTCTAGGGAGAACTGTTGAAATAGAAAGTTACTACACAGTAGATTTCATAATGGGTATATTGTTCTTTTTAAGTGTCAAGTTTAGTGATTTAGTACAATAAAGCTGATGTTAGACTTCTTTCTGTTGAGTTTCCCATTTGCTCATTTGCAGTACTCCCAGCAATGTCTTCAGTTTGCCTTATTGAAATCCATAGCATAGAATGTTATGTAGAAATTAGGACAATAACTGTGGAAAATTATGGTTGTGCTGGGAAAAGAAGTGAAACTTAGAGCTTGGGAAAAGTTCCTCTTCTTTTTTTTTTTTTGGACTATAGTTTCCATGACCACCCAAAAAGGCAGAAGGGTGGTTCTCAGTTTGGTATTCCAAAAGCTGTGGAGTACTCATGGAAGCAAGGCTTCACCATTACATGAACAAGTTATACCTTCTGGTGTTATGTATTGAGTATTCAGGCATGAAGTCCAGTGTTATGTTTGTTTTAACATATCTGCTCATTTAACATATCTCTTTATTGAAATCAAGCAGTTGGAGGAAGGGTTAGCTATGAAGCAGGGAGAGTTAACCTTTTACCCCGGGGTGCACAATTTTTTAGCCTCAAGGGCCATATGTGACACTAGGTTGGGGTTGCATGCAAACAATTTCCCCATGCACACATACACCATACCTTCCAGCATTTCACAGATTAAAAGCAGATCATATGTAGCCAAGCAACACCAGAGTGTGGTGAAGATCACAGAAGTTATTAACACACAAGTTAGGAAAGCTTTTTGCTTTTGCAGTTTGCTTTTGCCTGAGCCTAAAAAGGGAAAGGCCAGTTTCCTTTCTCTCTTCTCCTCCTTGCTGAATTAATGGAGGGAAATTCTTTTGCAGCAATTGAAATAAGTTGAGAGCAAAGGGGGGAAATGAGAGGAGGAAGGAGAAGCTGGGACATTTTGAAAGCAGCTGAAACAGTGAGATAACAGAGGATTAATTAGAACTGTCCCTGCCAAATCAGTATAGTTAGAGGGTATGATACACAGACACCCATATCCTGGGATCCTGGTACAGTTGACTTTTTTCTTCCTGCTAGCTGTAGCAAAAGAAGAGCATCGAGTATGAAGATCTCTGGTGGGGGAGGCATCAGACAATCTGTGTCAATAGTTGGTGGGCCACAGTGAAGATCTTGGGATGAGAGCTGGGGATACACTCCCTGGTTTTTTTCATGTATTGATCCTCAGGATGCTGTTCACCACAGCAGGAAAGCCAATATTGCTGCCAGGACATTGGGGTGGGGAGGGAGTGAGGGATTTATAAGGAACATGGTACGGAAGGATGAGTTTAAAAGAACCCCTTTCCATGCATTGAAATTCAGATCCCAATTCTTCCTCTACTGTGGCTATTACTCAAACCCATACCAGCATCCCAGATGCATGAAACACAAAGAAAATCAACACAATGTCTAGTCTGGCTTTAAGAAATCATACATGTGACCCACCTAGACTAGAAATAATTACCAGAGCAGAGGCATCAATTTGAGCATGGATGATTTGCTGTTAAACTAATCACAGTAATACAGAATAATGCTGGTTTGGGATGCCAAACTAATCAGAGTTTTAGGAACCCTATAATCTCCTCCTCTCCACACAAATCCCTGCTACAAAGCGTTGTCAAAGAGGATCCAGCAGTGTTATTCCTCATGGTTTACCTGCAGGGGATTCTTAAGCTTGTTAAGTTTTACCCAGGGTGGTTTGGATGATTGTAAAGTTAGGCAGGATTCATGTTGTCTCTCTGTGGGTGTGATTCCATTGTCTTTGTTGTCTACAGGCCTGTAGGAGTGGAAAGGATAATTTAACAAAAGACACAAAAGCTTTGCTTTGCTTCCCCTGATGATTTAACTGCAGGGGTACCAGAGGTCTTCCTCCTGACAGTTTTTCGGGTTTGCATAGGCCACAAGGGAGAGTCTCCCTGTTCCTTTAAGAGAATCTGTGCTTCTTGGACTTATTTCAAAAGCTCTGTGCAAACAATCAGTTTATAAATACCACTGGCAAGAACAACCTGTTTCTTCCAGGCAGCTTTATAGGTGAGGACTGGGCAGGAGAGAGAACATGGTTTATCAGAGGGAACAATTGGGAAAGCAAGAGAGAAGGTAATCAGGAGAGAGGCAAAGAGAAAAGGTGTGATGAAGTGGTTGGAAGATGGGCCTTTTCACACTAGACTGGAGAGGCACCAGAGCTCTTTGGCAGAGAATTCTAAATATTGCAGCTCCCAGGATTGCATAAGAAGTTAAGGTGGAATTTTAGCACATTAATTGTGTAGTATGACAAGGTCTGGCACTACTGTACAAGTAAAGAAGAGGTGGAGTGGGTGAACCAAAAGTGTATCTGCCAGCAGGAATCCATATGATTTTGTCTCCCCATGAAATTTTCCTTCAGTCCCCAAATTTCTGGCACTGCAATAACTTAAAATGTCAGTTGATAATTTTGAAATACATTTTAGGCAGAACAGGGCAGACAAAGTTATTGAGGGAACGTAACACAGCAATGTAAGAACCTGGGAGCAAAGGATTTTCAGTATCTCAGTTTCTTCAATGCTAGACATTTGAGGACTGAAGGAAAATTTCAATGAGGATGCAGAATTCCTATTTAGGGGGGGAATTCCCTCATTTTGCCTCCCTCCAGCTACACCAAGTGGGACAAGTGTTCAGGAGAGAAAGGGAGAGAAAGAAGGAGTGGACAGCCCTTTTTGGTTTTGGCCCTGCCTGCCATTGCTCTTGACTGGCATGCAGCCCCTGGTAGACCTAACTTCAAAGGATTGCTGTCCTTAACAGAAGAATAATTCCCCACCCTTACTTTAAATTTTCTATCCACTCTTATAGTGTATCAGTTTAGTTGTCATTGCTGTCCCTTATTGAATCCTGAATTTGTAATTTGGTTAAATACTAAGGAAGTACCAAGGTGTCCTCAGAAAAGAAGAGGTGAAGATTAAATCAATTTAACTAAGTACTTCAGATACATCTTTAGTTAGGGCAGGAATTCTAGAACCTGTTGAACTGCAAATCCCAGCATTCGTCACCACTGGAGGCTGCAGTCCAACAACATCTGGAGGGCCACACTATTGTCACTCTGACGTTAAGTGGAAGCAACAGCAGCCATGTGTGTTTTTTCCTATGTGTTTTTTCCTATGTCCTTTTACCTGCTCCCTCCCCTACCTGCTTTGTTGTGTGCTATTACTGAGTATGTCAAATAGCAGATGAAGATGAGTTAGGTGAGAAAGACTGAGTGAAAAACAGGTGGGAGAATTTACATCACCTACATCCTTTTTATTCTGGCAGGGCTCCCCTCCCCCAAATGTAGTCTGGCAAAAGGATGGAGTTCCCACAAGGGGGAGAGAGAGCATCACTAAAGGCAAGAACCACTCTCAGTTCCTCATCCACAGCACCAGACGCATGGATTCTGGACTCTACCGTATTGTGCTCAGTAATGACTATGGGGAAGCCCACTATGACATCCATGTCTGCGTGACAGGTACAAGACTGTTTCTTGAAGGTGTGGGAGAAACAGGTGAAAAAGATATGGTACTCCACAGCATCTATCTGTTCAGCTGAATGGAGCATTCACCAGTTGGCATACATTTCTCCTCTATAATCTCCACAGCTCCTTCCCACTGTATTTATTATAGAGTGTCATAAAAACTGCATGAGCACAGAGCAATAGCTAGAGGTAGAAAAGCAAAACCCAGTTTACCAATCAAATGTCAGATTACTTCCTTCGATTAGCATATAACAGTGATTTGATCAACAATATTTAGGTTTCCAAGACATTGTCGTTATCAACATTATTTATACCTGGCCTTTCCACAAAAACCAGGATTCAAGGTGGCTTACAAATTAAAATGATTATAATATAGTTAAAATGTGTAAAAAGATCAGCATTAAAATAAACTTAAACTAATAATTGTGTTAAATCAATGTAAAACATACTCTTAAAAAGACAAAAAGCAGTTTTAAAACAGAGTTTAAAGCCATTCAGCACCCTCTTGAGAGGTCTTTCCTTTAAAAGTTTCCATTCTCAAAACCTGTGAGAATTTTTTAAAAGTCTTTGCTGCTGCTACACTGCAGAAAGAAAGCAATTTGATACCACCAATGCTATGGAATTCTGGGATTTGTAGTTTTGTGAGATAGGTAGCCTTCCCTATCAAAGAGCTCTGGTGCCCCTCCAAACTACAAAACTACACCAAACTGCTTTATTTTTGCAGCATGGCAGCAGCCTTTTCCTGCCAACAGAAGGATAGCAAGTAGAGGATGTTCTAACCTCTCTCATGAGGGGATCCAGGGCTATGGGGCACCAACTGAGAAAGCCCTGTTTTCTGTCCCTACCAACTGTACCTCTAAAGGTGGTGGGAATGAAAGAAGGACCTCTCCCGTAGATCTCAGGGCCTGGACAGTCTCATATGGAGAGATAGGATCTATCTGATAGCAGACAACAGTCAAATGTTGTCATTAAAACATGATGCATCAAATGTTGCTTCTCTTCTGAGATGGCACTCCTATTATAATATCTGTTTGTATCATATAAACACAACACAGATAAACCTAAGTTATTGCATCAGGATGTCTCTGCCCATGCCAGAATAACTCTGCATATTTGGGATAATTTCCATTGAACTTCTGAGTTGGCAATGAAACCTCAGATTGGGAATAGCACATGGATGCTCTTACTCCAGGATGCAA
Organism: Phrynosoma platyrhinos; assembly: GCA_020142125.1. NCBI lineage: Eukaryota > Metazoa > Chordata > Lepidosauria > Squamata > Phrynosomatidae > Phrynosoma > Phrynosoma platyrhinos. The sequence goes on along the minus strand of CM034701.1, from coordinate 112,084,642 downwards.
AGGAGACTGCCATATTCCTTTACCCTATACTGTACACCAGAGCTGCTCTTCCATGCAAAAGTCCCCATGCTACAAAGCAAAGTTCCTATTCTATGCAAAATCTTTGCAAGTTTTAAATACACTCATTATCTCCAATATTCAAACAATGGTTTCACTAAAAAAATCAATGCTTAATCAATGGTTTGATCCACTGATTTAATCAATAATTAATTTATTACCTTATTGAAAATGGCTTTAATCAACTAATTGTTGGTTTAAATTGAATTGACTCTGTGTAAGTCTCAAAAGAATGCCATGCATCTAAATAATGTCTGTCTAAAAGGAATACAATCAGCCCTCCATATTCATGGATTCTGCATCTTTGGATTCACCCATCCATGATTTCAGAGAGAAAAAAGATAAACACACACACACACATATATGAATCTGAAAAGCAAACCTTGATTTTGCCATTTTATATAAGCCATTGTATACAATGGGACTTGAGCATTCACAGATTTTAGTATCCACAGAATATGGGATCCTGGGACCAAACCCCAACAGATACAAAAGGGCCCATTGTAATTATGAAGAAAAACGCTTCTTTAAATTATAGATTTACATCACAAATGATAGCAGGAGTAGTAGTGTAGAAGAGGAGATGCTGCTGCATAATATTTTAGATCCTAGGAAATCTAAATGTTCCTGGCCAAACCATTGTTATTGTACTAATGAAAGGAAATAATCCAATAGTTATTGGTGAGCTGGGTGTTTGCTTTAATGAGTATTCTCTGCCTCTAGCTATTGCTCTGTGTTCTAGTCATTTAAGTAGAAAATATTAAGAGCAACATTTATGTTAGTGAGCCAGGGTGATTGCTGTAGAGGAGGTATGAATTATAATGGGTGGTACCGGTCAAGCGAATGTTTTCATAAGATGTTAACATGTAGAATGTAGGTTGTAGGATTGTATAATGTATGCTAAATTTCTATTCTTGCTGAGGGGAAATAATACATAGGTATTAGGGACCTGTCTGTCCATCTGGAGAGACAGACTGCTATCGAGAGAGAGAGAGAGAGAGAGAGAGAGAGAGAGAGAGAGGAAAGCTTGGCTCACACTCCATATTTCTGCCTTAGATTTCCCAAGGCCACCTACCAACCTAAACCTGCTAGAAGAGGTGCCAAATACCGTAACACTAAAATGGGATCACTCTCCAGATGTGAAGGAGGATAGTGGTGCCCATTATGTCATCCTGAAACGTGACACTAGCACTGCCACTTGGTTCACAGCAGCAGAGAAAGTCTACAGCAACAAGTACACAGTTACAGGCCTGCTTCCTGGCAGGAAATATTTCTTCCGGGTCATTGCCCGGAATGATATTGGCGATAGTGATCCTTTAGATTCAAAGGATTCCTGGCATATCAACAAAGACAAAGGTAAGGATGCATGCCTGAATGATCCTGCATGTAGTGAGACAGATTTGTAATGGCTCTAAGCTGGTATTGGTTCAGTTTAGAATTTTGCAGTGGGTTGTTTACAATAGAGATGGACTGTCAACTTTTAAGACACCTGAAAGCAGGAAAAAAAATCTGAAACTCATAATTACTTCAAATTAGGAATAAGAAAGTGTTCATCTTCTAGTGCTTGGCTATATGATGAATATTCATTTTGCCAAGAAGCAAGCTCAAAAAGTAAAACAAGATTCTACACACACAGAACCAAACATTCAAACAGACCCGTTTTGTTTTGTTTTGCTAGCTGTAGCTTGTAGAACCTTACTCTCAGTGAAAACTATTAGAAACTTCCACTGATCACAAAAATGACAGGGAATGCCGAGGCAATTGTTTTATAGACACATGCACTAGGGTTCTTTTAATTTATTTCTTTTCACTTGATAGAACTCCCTGTGCTTCTTTTCTTCCAGCAGGCCTTGCTTTGGCTTTGGAACAGAGAAGAATCAGTAGGAAGAAGCTGCTTCACAATAGGAATCCCTACAAAACAGTTAGGGACAATTGTCAGCAGTAATTCCACCTTCAGCCCTCCTTGAGCTATCTGAGAAACAAAGAAGTTCAGTTGTCTTAAGACTTCATGCCCTTTTGTAACTTCTCAGTGGGCTTCAGTGATGTACTAGTAAAAAGAGCAAATAATATTTGTCCTGCATGCAGTTTTGTTTCCTTATTTGACCTGAAGTTCCTGAAGAGGAAGGGATGGTTTGGAAACATAGGGCTAGACACAGCACAAAACCTGCTACAGAGGGTTTCCTGGTCTCTCAGAGAGGGATTTTTTAAATGGCCAGGGGGCTGCAGAAGGGAGAAAGGATTGTCATAGAAGCACAGCACTGGCTTCTAGCACAATTTAACCGACTAGGAAGGACTGTCATACCTAAAACAAACCAGAAGTTCGTCTAGTCCAGCATTTTGTTTCATAGAGCGGCCTGACAAGAAGCCAACAAGCAGGGCTTGGGAGTCCACATATATCCCACCCATAAATATTATAAGTCATCCTGTCTTTGAATCTCTACAATCTTTATGGTTTCTCCTGCATAGATGTGTCTCATTCCTTTTTAAAACCATCTGAACCAGTGATGGTTTTGCAGAATCTAATGTCTTAATTATATGCTCTGCAGAGTACTTGTTTGCTCCATGACTTTAGGGACTACAATCTCCAGAACTCCCCAGCTCTAGCTAAAAAAAAAAATGTTTCCAAGCTCTCCTTCTTTCTGTCCTGATTCTACAAGGGCAAAAAAATCCTGCAGCAGGTGACTTTTTTGGTGGGGTTTCTTAATGTATCAAGTCTCTTTCTCAATGAGAGTGAGAACATTTGCAAATTTACTTTATAATCCCAGATAATAAAACTAAAGCCGTGTCAGACATTCAGGGATTAAATTGATGCATACTGCAGCATAGATGGGTGGAGATTGATTGATTGGATTCAATTGCTACCCTGCTTTTCCTCCAGTGAGTTCAGAGCAATCTACACAACTCTGCTGCTCCCAGGTACCTCTCATGACCAGCTTGCAAATGATGTCAGTTTGAGAAAGAGTGACTAGCCCAATAAGTGGGGTAGCTAAATGGGGATTAGAACTGGGACCTCAGAAGTCCCAGTCCAATGTCTATGCTTTGTTGAACACTGTCTCTGAATATCCAGTTGGACTAAACATCTTTTGAAATCAGAATTAATTACTATGTTTTGTTAACAGAACTTTTCCATGCCAAGATGAAGGAATATCGTGAACGAGATTGGCGCCATGTTCCCCATTTCATCACTCCACTGAAGAACCATGCAGTGCGCCGGGGCCATGACTGCACCATGAGTTGTGCATTCTTGGGCAACCCTCGCCCTGTGGTTACATTGTACAAGGAGAATGTCAACATCACAGCCAATTCTAAATTCTGGTACAATTCGACCAGTGGAGTCTGCACACTGATGATCCCTACTTGCACTGCCAAGGACAGTGGAGAGTACTCCATATTAATTGAGAATGAGCTTGGACATGAAAAATGTAGCTGCACATTGACAGTGTATGGTAAGCTGAGTCCTTCAACTTACTGCACAATACTTTGGTTTGTTATGGTGAATTGAATGTTTGTATTTACAGTACATCTAACTCTTCAAGGTAATTTACAACAGTAATTTAAGTAAGAGTAACAGTAACAGTTAAGTAACAGTAACTTAAGTACAGCCCATGAGCCACATGGCATTTGGGACCACAAAGTATGGCCACTGCAGCCCTCTACAATTTAAAAACAATCACACCAAATTTCAGACACCTTTTTGCCCAAAAGCTGGCCAAATGCATCATAATTAGCCAGAAAATGAAGTAATTTACTTCCTCCTCCCTTTTCCCCAAAAACCTGGTAAAAGGCTGAAGATGGCCAAAAAAAGGCAGCTGGAAGTGATGTGACAATACTTTCAGTGCGATATAATGGAATGGTGTGGGCCAATGGGCCTCACTCCCTCCACAGTTGCCCACCTCTGTTTTAGATGTAAAGGTATTCCCTGTTGGCAAGGTTGTCAAGTTGTGTCTGACCATAGGGGGCGCAACTCATCTCCGTTAATAAGCCAAAGAGCCAGTGTTGTCAGAGACTCTGTGATCCAGCTCAGAGTCCCTGTGGCCAGCAATAGCAGCTTCATTTGTATACCGCTTCATACCACACTATGCAGTCTCTAAGCCATTTACAACTGTAAGCTAATTGCCTCCAGCAAGCTGGGTACTCATTTTAGCAATCTCTGAAGGATGCAAGCCTGGGTCGAGCCTGAGCCCTGGCTGGTATTGAACTCACAACCTTGTGGTTTGTGAGTGAGTGGCTGAAGTACAGGCATTTAATCACTGCACCACCAGGGCTCCTAATTGCACAGAACACTGTTTACCTTCCCACCTATTTATCTACTTGCATTTGCATGCTTTCGAACTGCTAGGTTGACAGAAGCTGGGACTAGACACAGGCGCTCAATCCATCATGCAGCATCCGGGCCTTGAACTGCCAACTTGCTGATCTTGCAAGCAGAATCAGCATCTTAACCACTTGAGCCACCACATCCCTTCCAATGTATTAGATGTATTTTTAAAACATTTTTAGAACATCTGCAGATTTTGAACCTGCATTATAGCTGCTTCACATCTTTGTGCTGCAGTAATCCAAACTGACCCAGCGAATTTATCATTATGGGAATAGTTTGCCCCTGCCCCATCTGTCCCATCCCCAAAAAACATGATGGAAGGAGAAGAGTAATAAAGAATTAATGACTTAATTGCATTGGTTACTCAGTTAGGATTATTTGGTTGAAGAGCTGCCCCGTCAGATGCTGCCTTTAAACTGTTGCACTGCTTAACACAGGAATAGCCAGAGGGCTGGATCTGTGGCTTCCATGCATATCTTAGCAGGACTTTGAATGACAGTGGAGGAAGAGAGAGCCTGGTTTGGTCCCCCTTTCTTCTGTGATTCTTAGAAAATTGTGAGTGAGTGGGTGGAGACATAATATACCTAAAACCAGAGAGTCAGGAACTGCATGCCTGACCTTAGATCTTGACCAGGCAAGCTTCAATATAATTTTCCATTAGCCGAGTAACAAACCATGTGCTACGTGTTAATATTTTATCACTTTCCCTTTTTAGATAAAGATGATAAAAGCCTTCTGGATTCAGTAACCGACAGTGTGCAGAAGTCAAAACATCTCATGTGAACAGCGTGGACAGAAAACACATTTTAAATTCACCTCAGTGTTTGGAATAATTCAGATGTTTTTGTTTGGCTGCGCATGGCTTAAGCAGCATGACTGTATTACCGCTTATAGAAATTAACTGAGATGCTGGTGCATAGTCTCTTCACTCTGAGTCTTTCATGGGGGAAGCTGCTTTGCTTCCAAAGTTATCAGATGTTAAAGGCGATAATAAATGACAATATTGCCAATACTTAATGAGACCTTATGCTGGAAATTTAAAAGAACCACATACAGCCTTTTCATTGTCTTTTCCCTTTCCTTTTCTTTTTGTTCCACCTAAATCCTATCTCTGATTATTCACTGGTGTTAATGTTGGTGAACAAGAAGCGGGTTCTAATGTCCATTCTTTCATTTTTATTAGCAGCAACCACTAATAGTATTTTATTGTAGAGCATCATGTGCCACAACCACATTAAGCACATAGTAAAAATACTGTTTTGCTAAGGAGCAAACTAAATTCTCTTAAGTACACACACCACCTCTGGAGTGGTAGAAGTAACCATTTCAGGTGCACTTCAGTGAGAGCAGTTGTTGTTGTTGTTGTTGTGTGCCTTCAAGTTATTTCCAACTTATGGCAACTGTGAGGTGAACCTATCAGGGGTTTTCTTGGCAAGGTTTGTTCAGAGGAGCCCTGCCATTGCCTTCCCCTTAGGCTAAGAGCATGTGACTTGCCCAAGTTTAGTAACTTTCCAAAACCAAATAAAGTGTTAGATTTTTAAGAGCAGAGGGTTGCAGAGTCCCTGTATATGAACTCATCTTTAATGAAACTGTTATCACAGCATCCTGTGAACAGTCATCTGGATTACATCCAGATTAAAGGTCATCCATATTTTAATAATACTTTCATTTGTAATGCTGAATTGAATCTTTGTATTTACAATACATCTAATCTCACTCTTCAAGGTAATTTACAACACTAACTTAATAATTCCTTGTAAAATAATAGTATTTATCAAAATCTGGCAGAATACAGTAAGGATGCTGCCATAAAAATCATATTCAGATCAGTAACTATCATCCAACAGCAGCAAAATTTAATTAGCGAATGCTCAGTAAGCATCACTGAGTGTCCATGTATCTCATAATAATTTTTACGTGGCATCTAAAATCCATCATGGATAAAGGAACAGAATTCCACAAATAAGCCCCCACCATGGTAAAACCCCATGATTTTAGACTGTTCTTTATATAAGGGGTTTTCTTGGCTTGGTCTTCCTCGCCCTGAATCAATGAAGCAATTACTTACCTGCTGTTGTGTTTATGGTTTATTGATCAGAATGTTAGTGTTGCCCTTGTCCCCAACTTTGGCTCTAGATGAACTTTCCAGGCCTTACTTCAAGGAGAAATGTTATTAACCTATCAGTCTGAATTGCAAACAAGTTAAAAGTAGAGCAATTGGAACAACTTCATTCCAGTACCAAATTGCCCCATTTGTCTGGGGCCCTTTCACATTACACAATTACAGCATTATGAGTCCAACTTAACTGCCATGGCTGCATCCTATGGAATCCTGGGATATGTAGTTTGGAGAGGTGCCAGAGGAATTCTCTAGCTAAGAAATCCAAACACTCCTCCCTAAACTGCAAATCCAAGGATTCCATGGGATGGAATCACAGCACTATAAGTGAAATCATAGCATTATAACTATGTAGTGTGAAAGGGCCCTTAGTTTTCCAGGTCAACTAAATGAAATTCTTGGCATCATTAACTCAGTTGGGTTTGGTCACTTTGGTTTCATGTACATTGGAAGCAAAATCTTTAGGGAACATGGGTTTTAAGCAGGTACAGCTGCAAAGATAAACCACTTAGCTATCCCAGTGAATCCACAATGTTAACTAATGGCTAAGATCCTGAATCAAGACAATTTAACATGCCGTAACTTTAGGCTCACAGAGGTATGTATTGTTTGTGCTATGCCACCTTGTCTCAGTATTGCAGTGTTGCACAATCAAATGTGCATTGTGCATTGATGTGCAAAGGATGACTACACCATCAATGCACAAAGCAGAACAATGTGCAATGCACAACAGGCACAGTTCCACTTTCACAACCCTCAGCTGAATATTACAGTGGGGGGGGTACAACTGCATGTGTAAGGGAACTTAGGCAAGGATAATACACCAAGAGGATGACAATCTAGTAAATGATACCCACCAAACAAAACAAACCACCCTGATTTTGTGGTGCTGAGTACTGGTCTGGGAACAAAACTTGCATCCCTGAGTTCGTCTTTATATGATGTCTTAAACCAGGGGTAGGCAACCTTTCCCCTTTAAGGGCCGAGGGACTTCAGCTCCCAGAAGCCTCAGCCATGTTGGCCAATAGTCCCATGTTGGCCAATAGCTCCTGGGATTCTGGGAGCTGAAGTCCCTTGGCCCTTAAAGGGGAAAGGTTGCCTACCCCTGTCTTAAACTATAAGGGGGTGAAATAGTTCAACATTAAGTGCTGCCATAGCAACACATGAGCTGTAGAATCAGCCAATTAGCACATCTTGTTCATATACATCTCACATGCTTGCCATAAAAATCACAATAGACACCAGGACATGGCCAATGGACACTTGCACTACCGTTACTAGTATACATGAAAGTCTCGCGGCTTCTTCACAAAGTCACACTCTCCCATCCACTGATACCATAGCAGAAGTGGAGAACATGTGGTCTTCCAAAGGCTGCTGAGCTGTACCTTCCATCAACTCTAACCAATAGAACCAAGGGAAAGGTATGACGAGAGTTGTAGTTCCACAACTGAAGGACTGTACATTTCCAACTCCTGGTGTAGAGTACACATGTGGAAGTTATGGATTCTCAACTGACTCTGCATATGCAATGGCAGCTGTTGGCTTTCATGTCAGTGGAGTGAATCCACTCTCAGCTTTAATCCAAACATTAAAGGTGTTGGTTTGAATAGGATTAAAGTTCAGAGTAAAACCCAAGATGGAGTCACTGCCCCATTGACATGGAAGCCAACAGCACTCACTGTGTATGTGGCAAATCATCATAACTGTGAGTCGAGTCATTATGCTTCTGCTTTCTAATGGACGCTGCTTGGGTTCCCAACCATACCTGCTAATCTCCAGCCTTTAGCAATGGGCAAGATTAGCTTTTGATAAGGCCCCAGAAAAGGATTCTGATGGACAATAGCTTTCTTGCAGCTACTTCTGTTTTGCTTCTTAAAGGAATTTATTCACCACACTCTTACACCTGAAATTTCCCTTAGCTAGCAGAAAATACTTAGAAGCATCATCATACTGTGAGCTCTTTTACACAAAATGATAAAAGACTGGAGGAATGTTAGAGGTCATGAAATCTATAATCCAGTGATTCCCAAACTCTGTTCTTCCAGGTGCTATGGACTTCAGCTCCCAAAATCCTAGACTATTAGCCAAAATGGGTGTAGCTTCTGGAAGCTGGTCCTATACACCTGGAGGACCAGAGTTTGGGAATCACTGCCATAATCCAATCATGAATTCAGGAACCACAGTGTAGAACTGCTATGATAGATTTCCTCACATAGAGGTGTCCAACCTGTGTTTAAATACCTCCAGTAAAAGTATTACCTGAAGGAGTTTGTTCCTATGCCAAAATAGTGCTTACTCTTAAAACAGTTCTACCATTGAAAAATAATTTAGTTTCCTGCAGTTTCTACCTATTGGTTCAAGTCTTGCCCTCTGCCACAACAGAGAGCAGGGGCCATTTCACACTATGCTGTTATGGCACTACAATTCCACTTTAACTGCCATGGCTACATTATATAGAATCTTGGGATTTGCAGTTTAGGGAGAGCTACTTAGAACTCACTGCCAGAGTACTCTAGTGCTGCCCCAAACTACAAATGCTAGGATTACATAGGATGTAGTCAAGGCAATTAAAGTGGAATCATAGTACTATAACTGCATGGTGTGAATGGGCCCCAAGTCCATTGCATCACTTGCATGACAGCCTTTTAGGTATTTAAAGACTACTGTCTTGTCTTCTCTTAATACTCTCTTGTCCAGACAGAACATACACAGCTCTTTTCAACCAATACTCCTAAAACTTAACTTTCACATGAAAGCAGGACCTCATCCATCTCTGGTTTTAGAATAACTGAGCAACAACAATGAGAAAAAACCAAACACATTTGGCATTTTGGCCAGATATTTTTATTTGCTAGTATATCTATATGCATGTAAAGTGTTTTACATATAAAAGAAAAATGCACACAACAGAACATTCTCTAAACTGAAAATAAAAGGAAAACAAAACCAGCATGAAAGATTGTAACATTCACATTGTATTTGCATCTGAATTCAAACCAATTTAGTTTCCACTACAGGTCTATGCTATCTATGGCCCACATGCCAATGTTTACGTCTAGTTTTTATGGGACTAGTACAACTGTTGGGAACTGGGACTTGCTCCATGTTTGTGCAATGCTGAAAATGTTGTTGGTTAGTGGGAAGAGGAAAGAATTTGCAGCTTACTAGATTGACTCTGAGGGCCAGGAAGTCTGTCTCTTATAGGGCAGGCAGGTGTTATTATAAGGAGTGTCCCCTATTTGAGAATGGGAAAGCTTTCTCTTTCTCAGAAAACAGAAATGTGTGTTATCTTGTAATTTATGCATGGGGACAATATGTTAATTTTACAGAGAAATACATGGCTAAGTTAACTGAAATCAATACCTTCATTTGATATTTAGGTACAAGACAAACTTGTTCATAGCTCCTTCCTGATCAACAACCTGCATGCCAGGAATTCTGACTGCCCTTATTGCTGTTTTGAAAATCTGGAAACGCTATGGTGGCCACAAACTTTAAGCTCCAGTGCTGTGCAAAGGTGCCTCTGATTTGGCATTCTCCAGATCTATGCCCTCCCTGGAAATGTGCAATGCCCTTCTGGCATCTTTCAGCCTGGACAGAGACAGGAGAGAGGGCTGGTGAACTGTGATCATGAACATAATCTGTCTTAATAAATGTTATGGAGAAACACAATCTGTTGCTTCTTCAGTTCCAAAAAAACAGGGGCCCATTCACATCACACAGTTATAGCACTATTATTCCACTTTAACTACCATTGTCGCATCCTATGGAATCCTGGGCTTTTTAGTTTGATGAGGCACTAGAGAACCCAGGCTACGAATTCTAAATGCCCTTCCCTAAATTGCATTTTTCCCAGAACTGTTTTGAAGGTTCACCTAAAATGCTCAGTGCAGATGTATGCCTCACAACAGGTATGCTTAGCAGCAGGTTGGGAGTGGCCCTGAGCTTAGAAAAATTACATTTGGAGACAGCAATTCCCAGAATCCCCAATTGTGCTAGGAGATTCTTGGAGTCGTAGACCAAAATACACTGGCAGATCTGAATCTGTCACTGCATAATGTGAGAAACAGCGAAAAATTAATTTGATACCACTTTATTCTTTGAAATGTGTTTATTTTACTTTTAAGAGCCAAGTCTTTCACCATAAAACTCTTTCACATATTACTTTTTGCATAATGCTCTGATACAAAACATAACCACATTGTTATTGTTTTGTTATTACTCCATGAAAGCAAAATGTTCTAGCACAAGTACAAGATGCCATCTTTTAGTCATGCTGCACCAGTGTGGTGACAAGATGCAAAACAGCGCCCCAATTCAGCCAGAGCTCTAAGTACTTTAAAGTCCCAACGATCCCAAATTGTAGACACAGGTTTAACTTCCAAAACTGGCCCCTGAATTTTTAAATTGAAAAAAAAAAGATAATCAATGGACAAAGAAGCAAAATCAGAGGAACAAACTTCAAACTACCGAGGAGGAGGAAGCAAAAAACTTAGTGGTATACATGGTTGGTATGCATATAGTTTGGCAAGTGCCTACATTAAAGTCAACACAAATGCTGCAGTATAGGGAAGCCCTCATTGCAGCAAAAGGCTTAAATTGCAACCTCTGAATACAGTATTTGCACATTAGAGCAAAATTTTAAAGAAGTTAACTGATACTATCCACAATTTTAAAAACCAGATGCTGGCCACTTTTTCCTCTACATTGCCAATTTGTGTTTTGTTCTGAGATTTTGCTTGAAACTACTCTTCTCTATAGAAGAACAGTACTTGCAAATACTGGCCATTGCATTTTTTAAAAAAAACAACCCTTTCAGAAGTGGTATTTTTACCCCTACAATTGTGCAAACTTTTAAAAGTGACTTTTAACATTGTTGTATACTATATTATAATAACAATTATGTATCTACTCCCCACAGCCTTCCACACACAGAACAGTTGCAAATAAAGGTATAAATCTGTATGCATATCTCCATTCCCATTTCAATAAAACTCCATTCAACTGGCTGTGTCATTTGATGTGGCTGAGGGTGTATATCCCTATATAGAGCCATTCATATGGGAAATGCCCAACTCTTTGTCTATAAGCAGAGCCCAAAGTGCTTCATAACCTACACAAGGCAACAACAACACAAATGTCAAAATAAGTTTTAAAAATCTAATGGATCTCTACATCTGAGATCCAGATCTCAGCAGTTTTCATAACTTTCCATCATTATTAAAAACAAAAAGGGTCCCCATTGCAGATATCCATGCATGCCGAAGTAGATCATGAAAACCATTCTGTGGTAAATAATAATAATAATAATAATAATAATAATAGTATCCCGCCTCTCCCTGTTGAGGATCGAGGCGGGTAACAGCAAAGATTAAAACAATTAGAGAAATAATAATAAGAAAATAATCCCCAAACCCCCCACCCCTTCGATCCATCCTCCCTTCAATAACAGTGGTGATGTCTAGGGGAGCTAGAACAAATGGGCAGTTAGTTCAGATCAGGACATAGATCAGTCTGGGAAGGCCTGCCGGAAGAGAATTGTTTTTATCGCTTTTTAAAAAACGTCAAGGGATACAATCTGGCGAGTCTCCTTCGGCAGGTCATTCCAAATTTTAGGAGCGGCAGCTGAAAAGGTCCTCTGGGAAGTCACCACCAGTCTAGTTCTCATTGACAGTAAGTTCCTCCCAGAGGACCTGAGTGTGTGGGAAGGATTATATGGGAGGAGGCATTCCTTCAAGTAAGCTGGACCCAAGCCATAAAGACTCTGGTTGTTGCACAGATTGTTCTGCCAGTGCTGTCACCTAATGATAGAGAAAGAAAAGAAAAGAAATGCCTGGAATTGGTTTTTCTTTAGAGCTAAAACAAATTACAATTCAAGAAGGATGTTGAGAAGCTGGAAAGTGTCCAGAGAAGGGCAACCAAAATGGTGAATGGTCTGGAAACCATGCCCTATGGGGAGCGACTTAGGGAGCTGGGTGTGTTTAGCCTGGAGAAGAGAAAGTTAAAAGATGACACGATGGCCATGTTCAAATATCTGAAAGGGTGTCATATGGAAGAAGGTGCAAGCTTGTTTTTTGCTGGTCCAGAAACTAGGACATAGAGCAAACTACAGGAAAAGAGATTCCACCTCAACATTAGGAGGAACTTCATGACAGTGAGAGTAGTTCGAGAGTGGAACACTTTCCCTTGGAATGTGGTGGAGTCTCCTTCCTTGGAGGTCTTTAAGCAGAGACTGGATGGCATCTGTTGGGAGGTGCTTTGATTGTGAGTTCCTGCATGGCAGGGGGTTGGACTGGATGGCCCTTGAGGTCTCTTCCAATTCTATGATTCTATGACTGACCATGACCAGAGTCTTGTTGGTAACATACACTTGCAACACCTGGGATTACAGGAGTGTATACAGGGTTGGACACTGCAGAAGGAGTCATTCACCATCTCTTTTCACAATGTTTATCACCACCAGCACCACAGAAGGTGGGCTCTTGAAGCACTGAAATATGCTCCCCCACCAGTTATGGTCTGGGGTGGGTATGAGGCTCCTAGGCAGCACCTGGTAATGGCAGCTAGGAGGGGGGAAAGCTGTCATCACCTTCCTAGATTTCCTGAAGTCCTAGAATTTCAGTGAGGACACGTCTTGGACTCAAGTTCCAGTACTTCAAAAATCCTAGTGTGATGAAGCACTGCACTCTACTGGGTGATGTGGGCTACCAAGCCCCATATTCCATATGCAGGATGTTGGTTTCTTGCTTCACACCCTCACAACATCCCTTTGCACATACTGGAACAACACCTGGATTGTAGTCTGCACACAGAAACAAGATTTGAGATGCTACTTTTTTGCTTGCATAATTATGAGATATTCCCCCTCCTTCTAAGACAACATATTGGTGTATTTATCTTTATGAATACACATCTAAAGGA
>CM034701.1:112047327-112071121 GCA_020142125.1 Phrynosoma platyrhinos | reverse complement strand
AATCCACATGGACAGAGTCAACTTTAGTGCTAACCAACATATGTCAATGCTTATGGGAAACAAAACGATGGCCAACAGATTGGAATTGATCAATATACATCCCCACCCACAAAAAGGGAAACACAAGAGACTGCAGCAACTAAAGAACCATAGCACCAATTTCCCACGCAAGCAAAAATCATGCTCAATATTCTGCTACATAGACTCCAGTCATACATGGAGAGAGGAAATCCCAGAGGTCCAAGTGGGGTTCAGGAAAGGAAGAGGCACTAGGGACCACATTGCAAACATATGCCTCTTGTTGTTGTGCTTTGTCAATAAATCTTCCACTGCCTGCCAGTTCTCAAGCCCCAGGTGGGACCCCAGCTGCTTTCACTTACCTGTGGGGAAAGTAGGCAGGGGCAAAGCAATTCAGTCCATAAAGATCTGGCTGCTCTGAGCCCTTGGGGAAAGGAAAAAAATGGGTGCCCTCCATTTGAGATCACACTTCATTTCTATCCCAGATGACCAAGCTGAGACTGTTTCTCTATGGCAGTGATTTCCAAATTTTGGTCCTCCAGATGTTTTGACAGTTGGCCAACCTGGCTGGGGCTTCTGGGAGCTGAAATCCAAAACACCTGGAGGAGCAAAGTTTAGGAACCACTACTCTATGGTCTCCATCTCCTCCTCCTTTCTCTCCATTCCCCATTGGAGATAGCAACAGGGGTGCTTCCCAGGGCATGCCAGGCAGTGGGAGGATGCTGAACTGCAAATGGAGCTATGGACACAATTGGTTCTTAGCCAGAGGTTTTTTTAAGCCAGGGGTAGGCAACCTTTCCCCTTTAAGGGCCGAGGGACTTCAGCTCCCAGAATCCCAGGAGCTATTGGCCAACATGGGACTATTGGCCAATATGGCTGAGGCTTCTGGAAGTTGAAGTCCCTCGGCCCTTAAAGGGGAAAGGTTGCCTACCCCTGTTTTAAGCATATATCTTGAAATGGAATAGAACAAATCCTTGTTTAGAATTAGTACGAGGTGACCTCAAAGGGAGTTGCTTTTTGTAATATGACATTTTACTTTTCTGATCACACTGCTCTGGATTCCATTTTTAAGTAAGGCAATGGCAGTGCTTTCATGTCAGTGGTCATGGGAATCTACTCTGAACTTTAGTCCAGACTCTAAAGGAATCACTCCAAACATATTCAGCACGTTGGCCAACTCATTTCAAGTTATAATTAAAACCTGAAACAGATTCCACACCCACTGACATGGAAGCCACCAGCCACTGCTGGTGGAGGAAGCCTCCAGATGATGTCTTTACTATACAATGGCATTGTCTCATTTACACATGTTCAAAGGAAAGGGAGGATGACATTTTCAATTGGCAGCCTTAATTCATTTTCCCACCATTTCTTCCACTTTTTTCTTTCCAGAAAAAAATAAATGGGGGGGGGAGATGGAATAGCTGCACGATGCATGTTAATAGTCACTCTACAGTAAGAGAACCACTATTCTGTAGTGATTTGAGTGTTGAACTAAGTCTCCAAGAAACCAAGGTTTGAGTCCCTGCTCAGCCATGGGAAACCACTGACTGACTTTGGGGAAGTCACACTCTCTTACACTCAGGGAAGGGAATGGCAAACCTCCTCTGAACAAATCATGCCAAGAAAACCCAATGACAGGGTCACCATAAATCAGAGTTGACTTTAAAGCAAATAAAAACAAAGATCTCTCTCTGGATGCACCCACAGTGTACGCCCATTATATGCAAATAAAATCTTGCCCAAATGTTCTTGTTTTACCAAACTTTTCCTTCAAATCTTCATTTTTGACCTACAACTTCTTTTTGCTTTTACATTCCCATCATAAATACAAAAACAAAAAAAAAGTTCAGTTCCTTCCCAGAAAATGTCTGAAACATACAATATATTCCCAGGAGCCATTTTACACCAGCATTTCTTGTGCTCTTTTTTAAAAAGAAAAAAGATTCAAGGATAACACATTCTTGGGACCATAGCTGTCACATCAAAGTCTGCATCTGCACTGCGGAATTAATGCAATTTGACACCACTTTAACTGCCATTACTCAATGCTACAGAATTCTGGGAATCTGTAGTTTCGTGAGACGTTTAGCCTTCTCTAGCAGAAAGCTCTGGAGCCACAATAAACTACAATTCCCAGAATTCCATAGCATTAATCCATTGCACAAGTAGTGTCAAACTGGATCATTTATGAAGTGTGGATGCAGCCTCAGAAGCACAGAAGAGGAAGCGGAATTATCCTACAATTTCAGAGACTTGTATAATTGTGATGGCCTTCATTGGAGGAAAAGAGGTCAACAGTTCTATTATGTGGAACTAGTATTCACACAAAGAAAAGACACTGTAAAAGAAAGGGCCCCTGGCAACTCTTCTACTAGGCGTCCTCAGCAATGATTGTAAGGGAAGTGATGGGTATGAAATCTGCTTAGCATCTGGATGAAGAGATGAGTGCTAGTAGCTAGCAGACAATTAAGGAGCAGCTCATGGTGCCTTTATGCCCATTTGTGATATATTACATGCCACTTAAGACTGGAGTGAGTGGGCAAGCTGAAAAGATCTCTGACTAAATAAAACCAAGAACAACCTTAGGGCTTAATTTTTTTTTTCCTCCCAGCAAGCCCTAATCCAGAGAACCATTTACTCAACTTTTACTCAAGCAGAAATGCTCTTCCTTTGCTTTGTGATTTCGGTGCCAGTTGGAAACAAGTGATTGTTTTGAGCAAAATTAAGACTGGATGCAAACTGGGACATTTGCACAGCAGCCCATCAAAGATGGTGAAGGTACTGAAAACCAAATCGAGCGTGAAAATGTTGGAAAAGTTGGAAAATTACATTGCAACTACAGGAAGTGTCTCATAGTGAGTTGGATCATGACCCAGCACCCTTTTTCAATCAGCTGAACAACTTGTGGCCCTCCCAATGTTGTTGGGCACTGCAACTGCTAGATCTCTCACCACTGGCTGTGCTAGCTAGAAATGATGTGCATTGCAGTCCAGCATCTTATGGAGAGTCACAAGCTGCCTAATACTGGCCTACATATTGACTTGCAGTAGTTTTCAGTAGGAATTGTGCCTGCATTTTTACTTCAAAATGCCAGGGATTAGACCTGGGACCTTATGCATGCAAACCAGTGAGTCTCCAGACCAAGGGAAACCATTAATCTATCTAGCTCAGTACCACTGGCACTGTCTGGAAGCAGCTCCCCAGAGCTTCAGGCAGGGCTATTTTCCATCTCTCCACAAAGGTTGAACTTTGAACATTCTACACACAATCTACTAAACATATGCTCTTCCTCTGAGCTATGGTCCTTCTCCTAAGTTGGATATGTTTTCCCCGGAGAAAAGGCAATTAGGAAGTTATATGAGCATAACCTTCATCATTGGAAAGGCTATCCAAAGCTGACGGAGCACATTTATTTTCTGTTGCTTCAGAGCACAAGACCCAAACTAATGGGTTTAAATTACCAGAAAATGGACTTCAGCTAAATATTAGCAAGGATTTTATGACACTCTGAGCAACGGTGAAACTGGCTGCCAAGAAGAGTGTCCGGTTTCCTTTGTTGCAATTTTTTTTCAGCAGAAGATGGATGTCCACCTATCAAGAACACCAAAGAAGTGGGGTGCTGAAAGCTTGCAGATGTAACTGGTTACTTCTAAATAGTTCCTTTTCCCAACAATGAAGGTGTAACTGCATTACAATTATGGTTTAATGAGGGGTAAATTTACTACTTCTGTGGTACAAGTAACCTTTCTGTTATTTTTCTAGTTATATGGGGCATGTCATGACTAAATGGTGGAGGAGACATATGACAATGTTCAAGCACTGGCTTGAGCTGCTGCCTCATTCTCTGTTTAATTTACATCTCACTTTTCCCCTGGTACAGGACCCAAGGTCACTTACAATAAATTGTAATGCTGAGGTGACAATGAGGTAGATGGGAGGAGAATGTATTTTATTCCTCTAGCCATCCACAAGTGAGATTCAGATGGGTGTATTCTTCCCCCCAAAAGGAAATAAAAGTAACAAATTCTTTTCCTTTTGAGAAATGTGAAAACAATTAGTTTTATTTTTAAAAGTAGCTGTAACAGTGCTAAGGCAGGCTTAATGTTGAACATAAAGAAAACAAAAATAATGTCCACCAAGAACCTTCACAAGTTCGACCCAGACAATGAAGACATAGAAATAGAGGTCTTTAAACAGAGGCTGGATGGCCATCTGTCAGGGATGCTTTGATTTTGAGTTCCTGCATGGCAGGATATTGGACTGGATGGCCTTTGTGGTCTCTTCCAACTCTATGATTCTATTATTCTAGTAAAAGAATTCCCATACCTGGGATCAAACATTGATAGAAATGGGGACTGTAGTCAAGAAATCAGAAGAAGATTAAGAATGGGGAGGGTAGCTATGAAGGAACTAGAAAAGATTCTAAAATGCAAAGATATACAACTCAGCACAAAAGTTAGAATCATACAAGCCACTGTATTCCCTGTTACCATGTATGAATGTGAGAGCTGGACAGTTAAGAAAGATGACAGGAAGAAAATCAATGCATTTGGGATGTGATGCTGGAGAAGAGTGCTGAGGATCCCATGGACAGCCAAAAGGACAAACAAATGGGTCCTAGAACAGATCAAGCTGGAAACCTCCCTGGAAGCCAAGATGACCAAACTGAGACTGTCGTACTTCAGACACATCATGAAAAGAGAGGACTCTTTGGAAAAAACAATAATGTTAGGAAAGGTGGAGGGAAGTAGGAAGAGAGGAAGGCCACATGCCAGATGGATGGACTCTATTGAGGTCACAGGTACTAAGAGGTTGCAGGAATTAAGCAGAGCAGTGGAGGACAGAGGGTCTTGGAGATGTCTCATCCATAGGGTAACCATGGGTCGTCATCGACTCGAGGGCAGTTAACAACAACAACAAACAGTGACTCACCACTGCTCCCTTTTTGATTTTGAGACCAACTCTATGATTTCTTCCAACTTTATGTCCCCCAATGGTTATAGCTAGATTGTACATAGTGAGAAGTTTTTTTCTCCTTTTCACAAACTGTAGACTTACTTCAGGGGATTCCAGAAAAACAGATATAGTGGGAGCATCAAAACAACCGCCTAAGGCATGTCACTAGTCCCAACTAGAGTAGACACATGGTATCATTGTGATTTACCTAGGAGTTGACTCACCAGTCAATAATTTATCCAGTGGTTCTACGCAACTAACCAACAGGATTCTTGCTTCCTTGGATCTTATTGTGAACAATCCAAGTAACTCAGACCTAGAAGGTCTTGTGAATAGGCAAGTCACACAAAGGCTCCTCAGGTGTTTTAGTCACACATAAAGTGTGACTTTCTTCTTGCTCCTGTGAAGAAAGCAAAACCTAAATTTGGCCAAAATGCTCATTTGCATTTCAAATGCCTCTCCTCCCTTTTCTCTTTTGCATTCACAACAATGAGCTTTTCACACAATGAATGACCTTCAAAGATAATTTAAATTTACACATAAAAATGTTCAGTCCAGATCATATACTCAACTAGGCCCAGACAATTTAGAATAGAACACAATTAGTCAGTAAAGAAATCTTCCCTTGATCATTTTTTTAAAAAAAAATCTTCTCATTAAACATTATAAGATTTGTGACTCACCACATGAAAACTCCTGCCATCCTGATTCTGACCAACATACTACCCTAAAACAAGATCTTCTTCAAGTTAATTGCATACCTGTGACACACAACACAAAGTGTAATCAAGTGAATCCTGGATTCTAGCACACGTGTTGCATATGATGAAGTGGATTGTAGCTACAAAAGCTTGTTATGCCAGAAATTTCTTCTTCCCAGTTAGTCCCAAAGGTGCTACTAGACTCATTTATATTTTCTTTTACTAAAACATGGCTATCTCTTTGAATAACTCTAAAAATGTTGCCTTATTCCCTGCTAAACATTACACAATAGGAATGCTGATCTGTTTCTGTTGCTTCCAATGTGGTACTGAATTAGAAAGTAACCCTAATTAGATTCTTCTGATATAGTGTAGGAATCATTCAGGGGTTTAGGTGGGTGCACGTGTGTGTAAAGGAAAATTTAACAGAAAAAAAGAGTTTGTTTTAGTATATTAGTATATTATTTTAGTATGTTATTGTGTTGCATTTTATCATCCGTTTTTGATTATATGTTTGATGTTCCACCTTTTAGTGAATACAACATCATAGTGAATACAACGTCATAAATAAACATTGTAGAGAGATCTTGTAGCACCTTTGAGACTAACTGAAAGAAAGAAGTTGGCAGCATGAGCTTTTGTAAACTTCAGTCTACTTCCTCAGTCTACGAAAGCTCATGCTGCCAACTTCTTTTTTTCAGTTAGTCTCAAAAGTGCTACAGGTTCTCTCTCCATACTGATTCTACAGATTAACATGGCTATATCGTTGAATAAATAAATGTTGTTGTTGTTGTTGCTGCTGCTGTTGTTGTTCAAAAGCATCAATTACAGCCTGACAGATCAAATAGGCACAAGCTCCCCTCAACTGTATTTCCATTCCTAGCTTTGCAGCAGTTATTTGTCCAATATGGGCTCAGTACTTTCAGAATCAGAAAGAAAGAGAGAGAGAGGTCTAGACTGATATACCATTGCAATCCTTATTGGCACCCCTAACCCAAACTGAATCAGTTTTTTGCCTGACTTCCAGTATAAACTATGTAAGATTTCCATCACACAGATGCCAGCACTGTAGGGTAGGGTAGGAATGTGGTTGATCTGCAGCTCCCAACATTCTTCACCATTGACTATGCAGGCTAGAGCTAATGGGACTTGCAGACATTCCACCTAAACATCAGGAAGAACTTCCTGACAGTAAGTGCATATTGCCTCAGAGCGTAGTGGAGGTTTTGAAACAGAGGCTGGATAGCCATCTGTTGGGAGCGCTTTGATTGTATATGGCAAGGGGTTGGACAGGGTGGCCCTTGTGGACTCTTCCATTTCTACTATTCTATGAATATCTTGTGGACAGCATATATCCTATCCTTTGTAATAGAAAACTGCAGTCAACAGCAGCTTTCAGCATTTACCTGAAGTGCAGGGTTATATTGCTCTAGTCTGTTTTCAATCTGTGCTTTCAAAATGGTATAATTTATAAATACTCTGGGTATAATCATACCAGGGATTAAATATAATGGTCACTCAAGATATACTGGGAGCCCTGGCACTGTGGCAAGGAAACAAGCTAGGGGTATACCATAGAGAATTCTCAGCACCTTCACCAACTTAAAATATTTAAAAATTCCCTTGGGGAATGCTGTGACAATTGAAGTGGTATAAGAGCTATGTACATTTGTAGTACAAGTAGGATCTCTGACGTGTTTTCACAACTGATTTCCAGTGGCTGCTGGAGCTATTATGCAAATCATTGAAGCACCTTCCATGTTCATAACTGAACAGGTAGAGACCCCTTAATGGTGTTGAACACAACCTTGGCAAATATAAATTCTTCTGGACTCTGGGGAATAATGAATGGTTCCTAGCCAGATCCTGAGGACCAGAGTATGTTGTATGTCATTTCTAATTCTGGGATGTGGCCATGTATAAATTTTATCGAAGAAAAATTACTGGGGAGAGGGACAGGAAACCATCTGGAATATGTTATGTATGCTGCCCCTACATAATAATTAACCTTTGAAAACAAAGAAAGAAAAAGATGGGGATCTTTTTATAATGTACATGTTCTCTGAGTTTTGACAGATAACCAAAATAATATTTTAAAAGTTGCCAGTCTGCACAGTGCAAGCAAAGACAGAATTCTAGGAATCTAACCATAAGTGGCACCTCATGACTGTTCAGACAAAAAGAAAAAGAAATAAATGCTTCAACATCCTCCACTTACTAGATTGTAAAGAGAAGTTAACCAAGTCAAATACTGTGTGTAAGGAAGATGCATTGACCCTCTATCCCCAAAAGTTCCATGAGTAACAAAGAGGGCATGCACAGAGGAGTCTTCATTCAGACTGCTGCAGGGCAAGGCAACTGAAAACTCTCCCAGACTGATCTATAGCACCTCAGTGCTGCCCTGTGAACATAGACGAATGGCTTAGAAAAGTGGTGAATTTACTAACTCTCTCAGAAATTTGGCAACAGGACTGCTGTACCTGCTGACATGACCTGCATTGCAGCTGTATGCATGAAGGCACCTGCAGACTTTAGAGTTCTAGCTGAAGGGGATGAGGAAGTCAACTCAACATCGATGTGCATGTGTTCAGAGGAACTGGTACATACAAATGCCACATGCACAAATACACGGAAGCCCATTGGCTTCACTTTGAATGAATATTGTTCCCTGACAATCCAAGCTCACAGTAGAAACGACAACTTGCTAATACTTGTTAGTGATCTATAACACAGCCTTCATTCACAGTGATCAGAGTACCACTAAGCAATCACGTCTGCATTATTGCCGTTGTGTCCTCCTTCCATCCACTGGCTTTGTTTGGGATTTTGGAGATGGGTGTGGCAGGGTAGAGAAGTTGGGTAGAGAAGTTGGTTACCAGTTCTTCCCAGGCTACTGTGATAACCGCAGATCTGACAAGCAGGTGGCTTCGTCAGCCAATCAATTGCAAAGCATCTGGTGACAGAGACTTTTGAAAATAGTTGAATTGTTCTTCAGTTCCACATTTGGGTGCGCTAGGCAAAGATTACACATGGCGAAATGTTTATGCTAGAAAAAGCCAATTATTGGTGTATCATGACCTGCTTTTTAAAGAAGAAAAGGATAAGAAGAACCCATTTCCTATCTCCCCACCCTACCCCATGCCTGAGAACATTGTTGCATTTTGTTGTTGCTTTTAAGTCTGCAGAATGCCAGAGGCATGACAGAATTCACATTCAGAAGAAAGGCTTTCAATGGCCTATAAATAAATGGTTGTATGAATCTGGAATTCAGACTGATTTCTCCCAGGGACAGCACAAGCTGTACTACTCATACAAATTCCCATTCAATGCTCCTGCGTCCTCCCATGCTGTTCAGGTCCTGGGAGTTCCTTGTGTAGAAACATAATAATTTCACAGTTGTACTGCAATGCACACAAAAAGAGGGGCTTGGTCGAGCAGCACCAAGGCTCCTTTTCACATGACTTTGCACAATCAGTGTTGAAGGTAAGGCTCTTAATCCCCAACATGCTGTCTATTCTCCCCCTGACCACTTCCTTCCTTCATTCTTTTAGAAACACCATTCTGAAATTAGCCTTCTCCTTCTGGAATGTTCAGCATCAGCTTCAGTATTATACAAATACCATGAATTATTTGAGAAGACTCCCACAGCTTCCAAGGTAGGGGCAGGGGAAAAGGTCAGAGAGTAAGTTCTGCAGGAACAATCTCCAGTGTAGGATCCACACTCCAGCAAACCAACCTGGAGGAAAGCCAGCTAAATGCTAAAGAAAACACTTTAAGGAAGCAAAGGGATCACTGTTTCACCTAAAGAATCAGAACTGCCTTCAGAGATGGATGAATGCAGCTACAGTGCCCCTCAGCTGAGTTTGGGATGGACATCATTGTCTACTTCTGCTTCCTGAAGACCTCCTCTTCCCGGCTCTCCACAGCAGAAAGTGCAATGAGCATTTGAGCTGCATAGTAAGTGGCCATGATGATGACCCGTGAGTAGGGCACAGGAAAGCAGAACTTGTTGACGGCAATGGTCAGATCTGACACGATGAAAAGCACTGAGCCAATGCAGGCCGACAGCTTGGTCCAAGTCCACAGGTCATTGCACAGCTGCACACCGGCCATGGCCCGCCAGCCCATGAAGCCAATCAAGGCAACATAGACAGCCACTAGGTAGGTGAATGGGCCTGAGAGGTAGCTATACAGGAAAGTGTAGCAGAAACTGGACATGACAGCCATCACCAGGCCAGCTTTCAGGTCTAACGGCTTTATCCCAAATGCTGAAGAATACAGGATGTGTGTGATGGCAAACATCAGTAAACCTGGGGAAAGGGGAAATCAAACAAATGTTGAATGAATAGGGACTAATTGACACCACAGTGGTAATTTTACAACAATACAAAGCAAAACTGTCTGCGAATTTTATATTCCACGTCTGGTTTAATTCCCTGAGTGCTGTAGCAAAAATGACACCACCTGTGTATAACAGGCAAGTATAAGTAGATTGAGACTAGCCCTGAAGTTTGCAAATGTACAAAAATGAAAAAGCCTAAGCCTATCTGAAGTCTGTGGGAGGAGCCCTCATTTGTGTCCCTCTAGTTAGTACAAGCAATACATTGTGGGAGGATGTGGGAGAGCCTTCTCCATTGTGGCACCCATTACGGAATAACCTCATCTTAGAAGACTGATTGGCATTAACCTTGGTATCCCTGTGGCATCAAGCCTAACATGGCTTTCTAATTATAACCTTTGGGCCAGTTTGATTTAATCCAAATTTGCATTATGCACTATGGTTTTAAATTGTTTCAAATGGTTTGAGTTGATTTTAATTGTCTTATTTTAAGTGATTAATATACTTTTAGTCTATATTATTTCCTACTCTCCCATCTCCCATCCAAGTACTAAGTAGGGCAGACCCTGCTTAGCTTCCAAGATCAGGTGGGTTCTAATGCCTTTAGGACATTTAGACCCTAATGTGTGAATTACTGCTTGTGGAGTTCAGAGATGAAGAACTCCAGCCTAGATACCCCAGAACTGGCAAGACATCTAAGGCTTTATTTCAATGCTTGCTTCAGAATATGACTGGTACATTGTCAAGGTCCCTGGAGGATTCTAATCAACTTTGAGGCTGTCACTTCCATTTTAAGACACCATTAACATAGGGAAAGAACAGCTGAGAACCTTTGAAGCTTCTGAAAAGAAAATAGAAGTCAAACACAAAGTCACTGTGAAAAAACAAAGTCCATCTAATGCTCTACGTCTGGTCTACATAAATTCTTTTACTGGAATTACAAGCACTGTTTAGCTAGCCCAGCTTTTACACGTGATCAGCTTCAGTCTACAATTTAAAACAAATTGAAGTATACACTCTGATATACTTAGTATACTCTGTATACACTCAGTATACACTATTAACTTAGATTTTTCTACATTGTTTATTTCATTCCATTTCATTCTGAACACATTATGATAAAAAGCACTGCTTGTCATCCATAAGACTAATAGTCCTTCTCATCTTTCAGGGAAGAGGGTATTCCTCAGGGCCTAACTATACTGTGCACTTCATAGAGTGCCATGCAGATTGATGATGTTGAATAAATCAGGTTTAAAAAACCTTGGGTCCTTTTGATGCTTTGGCCTACAACTTCCATCAACCTCACCCAGCATGGTCAATGATGAGGGATCATGGGAGTTGCATTCTAAAACATCCAAAGGGCCAAAGAACTGAATTCTCCACCTAATTTGTAAATACATGTACATTGTTGTGTGCCTTCAACTCATTTTTTACTTACAGTGCCTCTAAGGCAGTGCTTCTCAATTATTTTCTGTCATGCCCTCCCTAGGAAGAAGAAAACATTTCGCGCCCCCCACGCGACTGTAAATAGTATTATTTGTCTATAAAATTCTTATAAGTACACCTTATAACCCCCCCTCTTTACAGAGCCTCGCGCCCCCCTTGGGGGCGCGCCCCACTATTTGAGAAGTACTACTCTAAGGCAAACCTATCATGAGGGTTTCTTGGAAATATTTGTTCAGAGGATTGTCCTCCTCTGAGACTGAGAGGATGTGATTTGCCGACGGTCACCTAGACGGTTTCCGTGACTAAGTGCGGATTTAAACCCTGGTCTCCAGTGTCCTAGTCCAACGCTTAAACCATTATACCACGCTGGCTCTTCTAAAGTAGTATGGGGGTCACATTCATCACTCATGAGAACAGTCTACTCATCGGAGTTCTGAACAGAAGGACCAAAAACAGGATTTCAGCTACAGTAACGTTTACAATACATTTATGTGCTTCCAGATTGCAATTATCTAGAATTGCAATTATCTGGGGTGCTTCGACATCTTAGTGCCTTTGGTTTAGTGTTTGTAATATTGTTTAATTGTTTATTTAAATGTTAGTTTTTAATTGTTTGATTTAATAGTAATTTTAAGGGGGGGGTTATGATTATTTAAATGTGGGTTGTATTTTTAATGTAAGCTGCCTTGATGGCTTTGGCTAAAGGTGGGGTATAAATAAATTATTATTATTATTATTATTATTATTATTATTATTATTATTATTATTATTATTACAACTCGACTAAAATAAACATTCTCTTGATTTAAGATCAGCTGACACAAGAGGAATAATCACAAAGACCCCATTTAGGGAGGAAAATGGTGCAGTCCACCCACTACTGCCACTATGTTTCAGGCACATGTTTATACCCAAAGCAGGGGAAGGCAACCTTTCCCCTTTAAGGGCCGAGGGACTTCAGCTCCCAAAAGTCTCAGCCATGTTGGCCAATAGTCCCATGTTGGCCAATAGCTCCTGGGATTCTGGGAGCTGAAGTCCCTCGGCCCTTAAAGGGGAAAGGTTGCCTACCCCTGACCCAAAGAGTACCCTTATCTTCAGCCAGCTCACAGATTTTATATGATGACTCACTATTGTTATGCATAACTGCATGACCCAGCTATGGATATCAGAGTCATCAACCCCTCTCCTTCAAAAACAACTGTGACTATCAATCTGTGCTGATCACATTGCCATAATTGTTATTATTAGTATGATTTTGGTTTCACAAGATGTTACTGACTGGAGTTCTGGGCCATCAGTGATTCAGATTTTATCCAAGGATGTAGGAATCAGGTAGGTGTCCTTAGATGCTGTGGCGTGCTCCACACAGTATCACTTTTTGCAATTTCTACTGTAGTAATGCTATCTACTGTGATGTCATTCTCATGTTTGGTCAATCCATGTGGGATAGCTCACAGACAACCTATGACTACTGGCACCACTGTTGTTTTCTTTTTGCCCAGTGTTACCCATTGGAATCTCTTTTTGCATCCTTCCAGAATGACCTTTAAAATGGTGTCTCTGATCCATCACCTTTGGCACCTGACATACAGAGGGACAATGGACTATCACTAGAGGACCTTCTATGACCATGAATGGGGAACTTTTTAATATCAGAAATAAATATTCCCTTGGATATAATAATATCAGATGCAATGGAGTGTCACTAAAGCAAGTGGTAACCAGGAAAAGAACCATACATGGGCAGGGCCACCATGTATTCTCTATTGTTGCTCTTCTGTGCCTTCAAGTCAACTCCAATTTTTGGAGACCCTCTCCTAGGGTTTTCTTGGCAAGATTTTTTTCAGAGAATATTTGCTATTGCCTCCCTATAAGGCTGAAGAGTGTGCTTTCCCCAAGATCACCTAATGCATACCTATGGCTGAATGGGGACTTAGCCCAGGTTTCCTGGCGTCCTAGTCCAATATTCTGACCACTACACCATGCTGGCTGTCTTACACACTCCCCATCTTTCTTGCCCTCACTATTGCTGGGAGAGAGTCAGAAAACACATGAGAGATCCTACTTGTACTACAAATGTACATAGCTCTTACACCACTTCAATGTTGCAATGGTTAGGCCTTCTCGTATTCTACTGCAGTGTGGAGGAGCATCCACAGTGAGGGTGAAAACACTATAACTTCCAGCACTTCTGTGAGTAAAAGACAGTCTTATGTTGTTTGCTGCTGCTACAGTAGTAACCTCCAAAGCATTTGAAGATCATCCAATCAGTGTAAATTGGTGGCAGGGTTTGGGAATTGGGGGGATAAATAGCCAGGTTTTGAAAAGTGTCCTGAAGCTAAAAGAAGGCATATCAAACTGGAATTATGTTTAAATTTTTGCAGAGCCTTTAAAAATTCCCACCGGCAAGATGGTTTCGCACACCTGCAAAAGAACAGCACCTGCCTTCTTGGGATTTAGCTCCAACTCTCCAGATTGAGCACAGTTTGCCAAACCAGATTGGTTTTGCAAAGCAGCCAAGAAATGCTGGGTTAGCAAAATATCTACAGTACCCAAGGCCTCCTGCTGATCACAGCAGCTACTAACTCATCTTCTGCCTACAAGGTGAAGCAGTGTGTTTCTGTCAGAGTACAGAAAGGATTTCTTTCCCTGGTTTTCTGACTCATGCTCTGCCTCGGGCAACATGTCACAGTCCTTCTCCTTGCAAAGGAGGGTTGTTTGCTTGCTTATTTGCTGGAGAAAACCTCAGGCTGTAACCAAAGAGAAGGCAGCAAGGCACAAGGAGGTTTCTCATTCTCCAGGCATACATCCACACTGTTAAACACATACGCGGGGGGTGGGGGGTAGAAATGCTAATTTTGGAGGCCTAATCTGGAGACCAGGGTTCAGTTCTCTACTCAGCCATTAAACCCACTGGATGACCTTGGGCAGGTCACATGTTCTCAGCCTCAGGAGAAGGCAATGAACAAATCTTTCTAAGAAAACCCCATGATAGGGTCTCCATAAGTCAGAAATGACTTGGAAGGCACACAATAACAACCAACAAAAGTTGAGTATGCACTCAGGTTAGTTAGAGGCACGGAATAAAATTCCTTCCAACATTGCACAGATGAAAACTGAAAGATGTGTATACCGCTCTGGGGCGCTGTTATTTAGAGAGAATCTTATCAGGGAAAGCCCCTCTTAATTGCCAGGGATCCCTGCTTCCCCTGCTTTTTTATAAGGTAGGTTTATTCCAGGGGTCCCTGGACTTTTTGATCCAGGGGCTGGTTCGCTGGCCCCCAGATCTTCCAGGGGGCTGGAGGCGCACGCACATGTGCACTACTCCGGTGCTATTTTGTGTGCCAAAATGGCACTCGGAGTAATGCGCATGCGTGCGTGCGCGAAGACGGATGCCATTTTGTATTCCAAAATGGCGTCAGGAGTCATGCGCATGTGCACACAACGGCAACAGCATGCGCACGACTCCGGACGCCATTTTGGAATACAAAATGGTGTCTGGCAGTGGTGTGGGAACAGCGGCGGTGGCAGGAGGCCTCGCGGGCTGGTGAGAAGGCCTCGATGGGCCGGGGCCGGCCCGCGGGCCGTAGTTTGGGAACCCCTGGTTTATTCCTTTTGCTTACCTCCAAAAGCACACACAGTTCCAAAGCTAGGTAAGCCTTGAGCAGTTTACTTTTGTGTCAGCCTACCGATAAGGACAAGACTCCACTCCTTCTTACTGAATTAACTGAGTGCAAACAACTTTTGCACTTTTAATTCAGTTTGCAGCAATTGTAATAAGCTAAGGGGAAAGAGGGAATGTAGGAAGAGGAGAGAAAAACTGGGACATTTTATAAGAAGATGAGAAATTGGAACAGCAGAGGATTAATCCAGCTGTTCCTGCCATACTGAAACTGCTGGAAGGTATGAAGTAGTTTAGTCCTTTAGACTAGTGGTACTCAAAGCAGTGGTCCATGGATTGGTGTCAACTATTCCATGATAATTGTCTAGGTAAGAAACAGCTGTAGCCAAGAAGCCCACTGATCCAGATAGCTTTAAAATATCTGCTTTATGTTTCTATCTAATTTATTTTTAGATTATTTGTTACTAAAATATTCTAAGACAAAGTATTCTACCCTTCTTATTCTTGCAAATAATTTTCCTTGGAGACCCAAAGTGAATTATAAAAAGGCCAACATAGATTTACTTTAATTAAACTATACATCATGAAGAATGTTAGATATATATGTTAGATGTGTAGTCTTTGTTGTTGATTTGTTTTAATGTTTTGTGCGGTATGATGTTTTTATTTGTATGTTGTCTTGGATATATAAATGATGTATGTGTGATTTTTTTTATATACAATTTCTAAAATGTAATAAAATATTTTTTTTAAAATATCTGCTTTATGCACCTATTTCACTATTGTCTCTGGACAGAATTAATATTATAGGTAAAAGAATACTTACCCTACCTACATGGGTTAGTTTTGTTGTGTACTAGCCCACAAACCCTAGCAAAATATTCACTGTTATATCATGATAGCAATATTTTAATTTCATCTAATTTTCAGCAATTGCCCTATATCTTCTGTAGTTGGGGCCATTTGTTCAAAGGATTTGTAGATTGTAGTAGGGCTTCCAACATCTGTAAAACCTGTTTACCAAAAAATGATTGTAAGAGTAAAGAAATTAGTGTTGCATTTGTATCATGTGTGGTGGGACCTCTGTCATAGTACCTTCAGTTCCTGTTAAAATGACCTGTTTCCAGCCCAGAGCTTGGAAGAGTTACTTTTTCTGGCCACAGGTCCCCAAATCCCCCAGCCTGAGCAGTGCTTATGCTGGCTTGGGGATTCTGAGACCTGCAGTTCAAAGAATAACTTTCCCAATGTTTGCTTCAACCTAAACTTGGGTTCCTGTGCAAACATCAGTGCTGTGTGCTTAATCATTGACAGTACCCAGTATGTACCCCGAAGGCTTAGTTGCCAAGGCACATGCCCTTTAAAACCAGAAGACCATACTGACCATGAACAAAGTAGCCTTGCTCTTGCCAGATGAGGAAAGCATCTCCTATCGCCGAGAATATCAAGCCAGCAAAGATCCTGCAGGCGCTCTGGTGGGCCACGAGGAAGTTGATTCCATGAGCCAGCAAGAAAACCCATAAGCACAAGATAGGCAGACACTTGATAAGGGCACTGAACCAGGAAGGGCTGGAGGTTGGCAGCCAGAGGACAAAGTAGACACAGGTGGCTTTGAAGAATGGCACCAGTTTAGGACCTTCACTCTTCACCTGGAAGAAATAAGAAGGTGGCTTGTAAGTTTCTCTTGCCCTCCTCACTTACATCAAAATATACATAGAAGTCATGCAGAAAACAAAACAGGGCCTTCCCCTTGAGCTGCATCTGCACTGCAGAAATAATCCAGGTTGACACCACTTTAACTGCCATGTCTCAATGCTATGGAATTCTAGGAACTGTAGTTTTTTGAGGCATTTAGCCTTCTCAGTCAGAGTTTTGGTGCCACAACAAACCACAATTTCCAGAATTGTGGAAATTCACTCCACTCCGCCAGGTGCATCGGTTTCAAAAGTCAGTTTCCCCCTTTGTTCAAGAATCCCTCTGGCCAGAAGCAGTGACAAACACAAAGTCTTCTCAAACTTTCTCATACTTGTAACCTCCCCTGCCACCCTTGTCACCAGCTGCACAAACCTTGCTGGACTTTTCCATGCCAAAAATAAGGGCTTAAGAGATTTGGGCTTATTCCCTCTAAAGTACAAAAGCCTTGGAAATCAATCTGATTCATTATGCAGAATTTAAGGAGTCACACTGCTTAGCTGCTGTTTCACACATGGGATTTCTCCCTCTCCTTAATATAAGTGTAGAAAGAAAGACCCAGTTGTGTATCTGGACCGTTTCATTTCTGAACACTGCATGCAGTAATACCTGTTGTACTGTGTATTTAGCTTGGGATTCCTGTGACCAATTGCAATGTGCCTATATGTGATTTCTGTTTGTTTGGGATTTTTTTGGGGGTGTTTTGCTTTTTTAAAAAAACAGAGCTTGGGCAGCGGGAGGGTGGAATCTCTTTGGACATACAGTTTCAGTCCAAAAAGTAAGGTTTTGAAGATGCCAGAGATGCTAAGATTTCTCAGTGTTGCCACCATAACAGACATGTTTGATAAGGTTGCTGCAAGTCTCTTGAACTGCCTTCCTAGGAAGCCCATGCTAGGTTCCTCTCTCTGCTCCTGTCTCACCAGCAGGAAAAGACATTTTTATTTATACAGGCTTTCTGTGGAAGGTTTGTGGGAGGAAAGAGGATGAAATGCAAAGTGCTGCCCTTTTATCACTGTTATGCTTTTATTACTTGTAAATTGTTTAAATTAAATAAAAAACATGAAAGGTAATTTAGTTGTTTTCCAAGCTTTTTTACTATTAATGTTTTGTTGTTCCTTGTAGTAAACAAAAACCAGGAAAACTGGTTGATTTGTTATTGTTCCCCACCTCAATCCATGAGGAGAGGTGGGTAAGAAATAAATATTATTACTATATTATCATCAGCATTATTAGCATCAGCATTAGCATCCATCTTGGGTTTCCCCCAGATGCACAGATTCTTTTGTCTCATTTCTCAGAAGCCTGTTTTCAATCCAGTCCTGGTGCTATTGGCCACCTGAATGCCACTGGACCCTTCTTTCCAAAGATTAGCTGGTGCTGTACATCAACCCGCCTCACTTTAATTTGGCTGTCAGTAAGAACTGTAGGCATAGCAAAACATGTGAAAGATTTGATAAGCTAAGGTCATTGCTTCTCCGTATCAGCAGTGCCTGAGAGAGTTCATTTACCTACCCTACTGGACTGCAAGGAAATTTCTATCATTTGAAATTTTCCAGCTGGTTAGGTCACAAGGCAGCCGTCCCTTCGTCTGGGATTTGTGCATGTCCTCAGCCCACAACTGGCTCTGTGGCATTACTGTTCTCCAGCTCAGCACAAATAGGCGCCTTTTGCAAGACTCCAAGGTCTCCCTCCTTGGCTGTGTGAAACACTAGGATTGGCAGCCAGGAACGCTTGACTTTTTGAAGAGCAAACCATGACCAATTGCCAGAAGAATATAATTAAACTCTTGGCAACGCATTCCTATTTTACTTTATTTGGCATCCGAAAAGAAACTTGGGCCCCATTCACACTTGAGTTTTTGTGCTGGGTAGATCGGGCAGATTTGTTGATGCCATACAGAATCTGACCCAAATAGAAGTTCCCACTAGAGCCTCGTTCCCACTATGATTTAAAACGAATTGCTGATTGGGTTATATGTCTGTCGTTCCCACTTGAAACCGGTTCCGAACTGACTGCACTGTTTCAATCATGATGAAGTGAAGCAAACACAAAAGAACTGCTCTTTCCCAACACTAGTTTTTTTGGTGGTTCTTTTGAAAATAAGCGATTAGCAAGTGTTTCAGCAAGTGGGAACAATGGACTTGAATCGCAGGAAACGGAAGGAGAGGGATTACTGTGGCAAAGGGTCGGCATATCCCTCACTAGTTTTTGGGGAAATCCTCCCTTTCCCCCACTCCCCTTTCCCAGGACCCATCCTACATTCGAACCTTCCGTCCAGGAGGAATTCCAAAACATCCTCCATTCTGAGCTTAACTACCACACATGTCCTCCAAGTCCTGCAAGGCTGGGAGGGCAGCACCTCACCCAGGGGAAAGTCCTCCATTTGACTCCCATGGCTGCATGCATCCCAGGGGAGAATCCTCTATATGACACCGAAGGTTGCATGCATCCTAGCAGAGTCCTCCATATGATATCCAAGGCTGCATGCATCCCAGGGGACTAGAAGACTTGGGGAGTTGAAGTGGTGACCTCCTAGTCTTGCAGGACTTGGAGGACATCTTACCTAGTCAAGCTCAGAATGAAGGGTGTTTTGGAATTCCTCCTGGACAGAAGGTTGGAATGTAGGACAGGTCCTAGGAAAGAAAAGGTGGTGGAAATGGTGGATTTCCCCCAAAACTAGTGAGGGATAGGATACTAGTGAGGGATGGGATTCTGGCCACAGCACCCATGAATTCCTCCCATGTTTTCTTGAATGTGTTGCTGGTTGTGTCACCAGTGACACATAGATGATTGACAGGCATTTCGAAGGGACACAAAGTAGTGGGAATGAGAATCATGCCAAAAAAGAAGCGAATAAAGAAAATACCCTCTTCCATAGTGGGAACGACGCATTGACTGGAATTGATTCACCAACCCAGAACAAAAGCAAATTGCAAACTGGGTTAAATGTAAGTGAGAATGAACCCTACGTTTACCCCAACCAAGTCTCTCCAGTGCAATTTAATCCTGTCAAGTTCATGCTGACAAAAGTACTGATTAAAAATGGAGCCTCCTTATCAATTGCATTTGATCATTTTCTGGGGGGAGGATGTTCTGTCAGTCAAATGATGCACAGCTATGGCACACTGTTTGGGCGAACCCCCCTGCCAGCCTGGAAGGATGGGGAGGGCAAGCCTTTTGGAGGACCCCTTGCCATGAAACCCCCATGAGAGCTTCTCCTTGGGAGGAATCCCCCCCCTGCCAGCTTTGGATTGGAGAATAAAATCACCATGCGCTGAAGCCACAGAAACACAAAGGTTCACATTTTCTGTGAAATAAAATAATAAAAAATCCCAAAGACCCTCCTTCAACAGGTTGAGCAATGACTGAACATCTGGGCTATGGCATCGTCGGCTGGGGGGGGGGGAGCAGGAAAGAGGGAAACGGGTGAGTGTTTGTTTAAGGAGCCTAGTAGTGGGAAATCTGAAATCATCAGAGCCGGAAACTAGGCGCAAGCACAAAAGTAGCACTTGCCATGCACTCCGACCTGTGAGAAGAGATAGGCATGTTCCCCTCTGCTCATCCTCTAGCCATTAATCCCTCCCTTCAGGAAGCCCTACATAGGATAGGGGGCAAGTTCACATTGGCAGCATCCTGATAAAACCCATTATTTTATTTTTTAAAAAAGACACAGGGGAAAACACAATTCGGGAAACCCGCAATGAGGGGGATTTGCCCTGGGTCTACCCCTATTCAGGTGTGCAAAACCCAGTGCCAGCATGAACTACCCACTTTTAAACCGGTTTGCAAACCGGTTTATAACGTAGTGTGAACGGCCCCATGGCCTAATAGTAGAGGTGCAGAAGGAGAGAGAGCACACGAAAGAATCAAAGAGAATTAATCAAAGTAGAATTTAAAAGGGCCTGGCATCAAGACAGGGCCTATCAAGAGGGAGGGCAAATTCCTTCATAGCTCCACACTGGGATAGGTTGTTATAGCTAAATACTTAAAAGATAAGCCTATTTGGGGAATTAGGAAGTAAGGTATTATTTAAATGGCTGGGTTGAATTCTTGGGGGATTCTGGATTTTTATGTTTTAATGAAGAGTATACCTGGCAAAGGGCAAAATATTTTAGCTCCTCCATAGGGACTACTGCATTGCAGCAACCTTGCCAAAGTTAGGTCCAGGTCCAATCTGGATGAGGCCCCATTGCAAAGCCAACAAACTCTACCAAAAGTCACATCACAGAAGAGACAAATAATCGAAATGCAAAGCCTGGAAAAGTTGCCTTCTTGTACTATACCTTTTGGGAGCCATGCTGGCTGGGGAATTTGGGGAGGTGTATTCCCCAAAAGGAACTTTTTTTTCCATACTGCATATAGGTATAGTATATACAGTTTGACACAGCAGCTTCCAAAACAAATGATTTGCCTTATCTTACTGTTGGTACAGTGAAGAAGAGCTAGGCAGCAGGCTAGTGATTTCTATCTTAACTTAAAATTCTGCTGCAGTTATTTGCCTCTATCACTGGGTTTCTTGGCCAGATTTACTCAGAGGTTTGCCATTGCCTTCCTCTAAGGCTGAGAGAATGTGACAGTGGATTTCCATGGCTGAACAGACATTTGAACCTTGCTCTCCCTGTGTCTTGGGAGGGATGCAGTGGCTCAAGTGGTTAAGATGCTGGCTCTGTTGATTCCAAGATCAGCAAGCTGGCAGTTCGAGGCCCAGATGCCACATGATGGGATGAGCTCCTGTCACTAGTGCCAGCTTCTGCCAACCTAGCAGATCGAAAGCATGCAAATGCAAGCACATAAATAGATACCACTTCGGTGGGAAGGTAAACAGCGTTCTGTGCAATCATACTGGCCACAGAGTAGTCTCTGACAATGCTGGCTCTTTGGCTTTGCAACAGAGATGAGCATCACCCCTAAGGTCAGACATGACTTGACAACCTTTTCAATGGGGAATACCTTTACCTTTACCTCTCTGTGTCCTAGTTCAATAGTCAAACCATTGTGACTCTAACTTCAAGCAGGAAACAGGAAATCAGTTTCCCTGTTCTTGTCCCCAGACTGTATTCCCTGCCAAACAATTATCTCCATCACCAAAGAATAGGAAGGGCATGTAAAACTGAAAGAGAGGTTGAGCCCTCTTTAGCATCAGACTCCTCTCAATGAGCAAAAAAAGCCATTTTCTCATTCAAGGGCACAAGGAATGGTTACAACTGCTCTAATATTATTTAGGAAAAGCAGGGTTCCAGGCATTGCCTAAAAGTTCGGTCCTCTACAGATGTACCTGGAACTGAGCTCAGAGACTTAGGGTCTTTACAGATTGCTAGAAATAGTGCAACTTGAGGCCACTTTAACTGTCCTGGCTCAGTGCTAAGGAATCATGGGAACTGTGGTTTATTGTGGCACCAGAGCTCTCTGACAAAGAAGGCTCAGTGTCCCAGAAAAAAAATACAATTCCCATAATTCCCTAGCACTGAACCAGGACAGTTAAAGTGGCCTCAAGTTGCACTATTTCTGGCAGTCTATAAAGGCCTTTAACTTCCACTGTAGGAGTTTAGACTACAGGGAATGGGAAAGTTTTGCAAGCTCAAGATTCAGATACAAATATACTGCGAACGTGACCATTCAAAAGCATCAGCATTTTCTTATCCTAAAAAAAGCCATTTCCTGTCCTAAGGAGGAAGAGAAAATATCTAGCACTGCAACTTAGCACTCAAGAGACCTTATCCTTTCTCCAGTTCTGTTCTTGAACACACAAAGATAAGAGAAAGTGCCATCAGTATGTGTGTGTGGTATATCTGAGACAGAGACTTTTAAATCTTATCTAAAGATTCTGATACTGCTAGATAGAAAACAAAGAAAAAAATCTAAATATACACTTGTATCTATTCCACTTCTAAAAATGATTCTCAGCAGTTCAAGACAATGATATGGCAACAGCTTAAAAATGGAGTAAACCTCATAACCCTGCCTGTTGGAATCTTATGCAATAATAAAAAGATTGCAATTAATCATGCAATCCAGATATTAATTGCAAAGGATTTTTTCATGCTCTGCCATTGATTTCAACTGTAATCCTACAGACATTTACCTGGGAGTAGGTAAATTGAACAACTGAATTCAGAGTAGACATGCCCAGATTGGGAGCCAGTGTGGTGTAGTGGATAAACTGGGATAAAACTCTGCATGCTTTAAACGTGTTTTGAATACATCTGCATCACTGACTCCATCATTATTCGCGTGCTGACACATGTGAGCAACTGAACTTACAGAGCTGAGGTTTCGATTAAAAATAATAAATAATGTGAATGACAAAACTGGAATGTCTGGGATTATTCAGAGTCACGTTAAAAAACAATGTCTGAATAACCCCTTAATTTCATACCTTCTGCTAATTTATAATGCTGTATTATGAGACAAACATGTATATCATCTCTTTCCAAGATCCCATTTCCCTGCACCAGGCAAGGCCATGTTCTAGTTATTAAATTAATGAACTATCAGGAGATTAAAGGCATTTCACACAGGAAGTTTCACATGCCACTGAGATATCAGTGGAATAAGGGTTAAAGGCCTGGTCTCCAGATCCCTACCATTCTTTGGCCATCATCAGAATATAGTATTTAATGACGCAAACACAATTGGCTAATTTAGTAGTGCCTTTTAAAATTATTCAATTATATTGAAAGAGGAGAGGAGAGGAGAGGAGAGGAGAAAAATCACACTGTCACTGCTTGAAATGAGTTCTTAGATACTGAGCACAGTACATAGCATAGTAGAGATACTGTGCCAACACTTTAAGGTCAGTGATGAGTATGGGTGAATGAGTTTCTTGAATGGCTTTACTGTTTTCCTAGTATCTGTAGTTCCTACAGATATTGTTTATTTATATAGCACCATGATATGTACATGGCACTGTACAAGAATAAAATGATAAAACAGAGAGTTCTGCAAAAGGCATACAAAATAATTTAATTTTAAAGATTAATAACAAACAGAATGTAAATAAATTGGCAAAATGTTTTG
>CM034701.1:112030344-112047227 GCA_020142125.1 Phrynosoma platyrhinos | reverse complement strand
GAGAGATGCCACTGGGATTTGAGGCCAACAATCAAGACAAGGAGAAACAGATCTGGGTGTCGCCAGCATACTGATAACACCCAGCTCCATAACTCTGAATGATCTCGCCCAGCGGCTTCATATAGATGTTGAACAGCATCAGGGACAGAATGGCACCCTGACGGATGCCACACGTAAGATCTTTTTTTTTTGCCAAACAACTGTCCCCGAGCAGAACCCTCTGGGACCTGCCCAAGAGGAAGGAGCGGAACCACTACAATGCAGTGCCTCCAATTCCTAACCCACTCAGGCGATCCAAGAGGATACTATGATCTATTGTATCAAAAGCCGCTGAGAGGTCTAAGAGCACCAACAGGGTCACACTACCCCTGTCAATACTCAGACGCAGGTCGTTGGTCAAGGCAACCATGGCAGTCTCAACTCCAAATCTGGTCCTAAAGCCAGTTTGAAATGGGTCTAGATAATCGCTTTCATCCAAGACTACTTGGAGTTGAAGAACAACTGCCCTCTCGATCACTTTGCTCAAAAAAGGTAACATAGATACCGGCTTATAGTTGTTCATATTACTTCTGACATGTTTGCTCTGGGAGTCCAGGGAAGGTTTTTTCAGAAGCAGCCTAATTGCTGCTTCCTTTAAGCAAGATGGAACGCACCCTTCCCTGAAGGATGTGTTGATGATGTCCTTAAGGCCTTATGCCTTGTTCCATTACTAAAACCAAAAGTAAGATGCATCCAGCTGAAGAAGGCAGAAGCTGAAATGTTTTGTTAATTTGTTTAAGCAGTCTGTTATTAATAATTTCAATACACACACGTGTGTGTATATATAGTAATTAAATACATCCTTTTGGAATCCAGAGCAAACATGTCAGAAGTAGTTTGCTTGTTTTAAAATCATACACTATATGTGTGTGTATGTGTATGTACTGTATGTATCTCTGTTAACAAAGCCTCTGACAAAGAAGCCCTTATTACAAAGGGCCTCGGCAGATGGCTTAAAAACCCGTCCTGGAGACAGGGAAGAGGAGCCGCTGGCCCTCTGCACGACCGGCACTCCGAGGGCAACCTCCCGCCGCAGCGTCCGGACACGCTGCGGCGGAAAAGTCAGCGAAAGTGCACCACAAGCTTTTGCGGTGCACTTTCGCTGACTTGTGAAAGGAGCGCTATTTTAGCGCTCCTTTCAGGGACGGCGAAGGTGCGCTGCAGGATCGAGGCGTGGGGATGCCTCGGTCCCACGGTGCACCTTCCCACGGCGGCCCCGTGCCGCCAGTCTGCTTAGGCCCAAAGTCATTTTAAACCTGTCCAGACATCCCCTCTCCATTTTCCTCCTTGTTTTCTCTCTGACTAGACTTCTTTTAGTGGGATTCACATTGGGAGGATGGTAAAATAGGACTGGAGAAACCCAGAGTTTTGGTATTGGCTTGTTGCAGATTGTCTGCAGTATTCATTTAATATGAAGTTGAAGACTTTCAAGGCCAGTGTCCATAGTTTTCTGTGGGTTTTCTGGGCCTTGTGGCTGCCTTCTGGAATAATTTATTCCTGACATTTCACCTGTATCTGTGGCTGGCACCTTCAGAGGGTGATGGCATGGAAATGTGTGGGATATATATATACTTGTGTGACCCTTGGTTGGGAGGAAGTGATTTACATGTTAATCTGTATGTTGGTCTGTTGTTAAATGGCAAGGCCTCAGGGTGGGAGGATAGGTGAGGTGGATGTGTGTCTATTTATATGTGGATGTGTGTCTGTTTAATTAGCAATCCATTGTCTGCCCGGAAACCCCCTGACCCTGGGTGATGTTCATTTGCATTTATTGAGTCTTAATTTTGGTGTTTTTCAGGACTGGTAGCCAAACTTTGTTTACTTTCAGTGTTTCTTCTTTCCTATTGAAGTTGTCCAGGTGTTTGTGGATTTCAATGGCTTCCCTGTGCATTCTGACCTGGTAGTTGTTGGCATGGTCCAGAATTTCACTGTTTTCAACTTGCATTCCATGCTACCACCCTCGGAAGATGCCAGCCACAGATGCAGGCAAAACGTCAGGAATAAATTCTTTCAGAACACAGTGACATAGTATGGAAACTCCCCAGAAAACGACAGTATTCATTTATCTTTATTTATATTATATCCTACCTTTCTCCCAGCACAGGATTCATTGGGCAATACAGTAAAGTTTGAGCTGGACAGAACTGGATTCTGTTGTAGCCAGTCTTACAGTAGCTGTGAATGCTTCCCTACAGCAGGCAAGGTAAACAGCAGCTGCCTCCAGAATTTGTTACTGAGCAAACACGAATAGCAAAACAGAGAGAAAACAAGAAAAGATAAACCTGCCTCACCAGCTCCCCTCAGCATGTTATACAAAATCATAGCCCTATAAATGTGGCCACCAAGCTGGAAAACATACGACAATGGATGCTGGAGAAAGAGAGTCATCCTTGGGTGTATTTTGGAAGAAGCCTTCAAGTGGTCTCTAGAAGATGCAAAATGTTCTCATTTACTTATGCTAGGGCCACCTAACCTGTTTTTTTTTTCATATATACATGTTAGCTTTGGATAAAAAGTTCGCTAAAACGTGTTAAACCACTCATCTTTTTTTCTAGTGCACGAATCTATCCCTTTTCCTTCGAGGATATTTTTGCCTTTGGTACTGAATTTTCTGTTAAAGAAATAATGTACAGGAACACATGTACTATCTTAATTGAGGTATTGTGTGGAGTGTGTGTATGACAGAGAGAGAGAGAGAGAGACTAATGCAATATCTTATATTCTATTCTTGTTGTTGTGTGCCTTCAAGCTGACTCTAACTTATGGTGATCCTATCATATTCTGCCAAGATTTATTCAGAGGAGGTTTGCCATTGCTTCCATCATAGATGGACAGAGTATGACTTATCCAAGTTCAACCACTGGGTTTCCATGGCTGGCAGGGGAATTTGTACCCTGGTCTCCCAGAGCCCATATCCAGCACTCAAAGCACTACACCACATGTTCTGCATGTGAAAAATCTTCCCCTGCCCCCAAACCTGGGGAAGGCAGAAGGCAGGCAGTCTTGGCCACAGGTTTGACTTTAAAAGGCAGCAAATTCCCAACCTGCCCATGAAAACTGACTGGGTGACCTCAAGCAAGTCACACTCTCTCAGCCTCAGGGGAAGGCAATGGGAAACCTCATCTGAACAAATCTTGCCAAGAAAACCCCATGATAGAGTTGCCTTAGGGTCGCCATAAGTTGGAAACAACCTGAAGATACACAACACACACAAATCAGCAATGGTTTAATTGACAACTATATTTTTACAATCAGCTTCAGGTTTTCTGCCTCAGATAAACAAAACAAAAAAATTCTGGACGCATCTCTGAACGCATACTTTTATTCCCAGCCATTCATCCTTTCTGATGGGGGGAGGTGTGTCTGAGAGTCACAGAAGTAACTTTTCCAGGCCCTGTTCTTAGGTTAATGATCCAAACTGGCACACACAGACACAGGCCTCTTCTATAGCTGAAAGAAAGGCTCTGTGACTGATCTTAATGAAGATTTTCAAGCTTCAAAGCACACATTCTCCAGAGACACTTCATTATTTATATCACAATCATCTGTGAAAAGAACACAGATTGTACATTACCAAAGGAAAAGAAAAAGGCACTGTTTCCTTGGGTTTCATGACATTCTAAATTCTGCCTCACAGGGACTAGCAGGCTGAAGGACTGGGTAATGAGATACAGAGATTCCAGGTCACAGCTTCCATTAGTCTGATATTGAACTTTGCAGGGTGTCTGTGTAATGAAATGAAGGACAGTGATGAAACCTGCATCCTTGACGAATATGGAGTGATGTCTATCCCATAATAAAACCAAGGCCATTTATATTTTGTGTGCTGATTGTTCTTCAGACCAAAGCTAAATGTGATAGACAGTAAAACAACAACAGTTGTATTTTAAGAATGTGGGAATCAAACATGGCATGTTTGTCTGACTCAGCAGTCATGTGTGCATATGTGCCTTCAAGTCGCCTGTCAACTAATGGCAACCCCATGAATTTCGCAGGTTTTTCTTATGCAAGGAATACTCACAGGTG
The DNA here is from genome assembly GCA_020142125.1 of Phrynosoma platyrhinos. NCBI lineage: Eukaryota > Metazoa > Chordata > Lepidosauria > Squamata > Phrynosomatidae > Phrynosoma > Phrynosoma platyrhinos. The sequence continues at coordinate 112,043,162 of CM034701.1, read as the reverse complement.
GTTTTGCCAGTTCCTTCCTCTGAAATATAGCCTACAGCAGTTGGTATTCATAGGCAGTCTTTCATTAAAGTACATTCAAAATCAAACAGGATCTGTAGCCTTTAGCATACTTAGGAGCTATGCAGATGGGTGGCTCTGGGCCGCCCCTGCTAGCCGCGGATCGGGGCGGCAGAAACCACATGCAGCAACCCCAATCCTTCCTTTTGCCACCCCTAAAAGAGCGGCAAAATGCTGCTCCTTTTAGGGGTGGCAAAAGGCTGCCCTAAGAGCCGGCGCTGCGGCTCTTCTACGCCCTTTTAGCGCAGCGTGTCTGCACGCTGTGCCAGGAGGGCGTCCTGACACCATGTGCCATGTGTAAGGGCGCATGGCATCAGGACAGTGTCGGGCTGGGGTTGGGGCAGCCAACGTGTGGCTGCTCTGCCCCAACTCCACCCCCAGGCCGGCCCTATGGGACGGTCTGTATAGCCCCTTAGTCTTAAGTGTAACCAAAATGCTGCATGACATTAAAAAGGTCCTAATCCATTCAATTCTGCACCATTTTAAGACTCTAATAAGGTTCCCAGATCTCAGGGCCTGGTGTTTCTCCAGGGAAGGGAGAGAAATCTCAGATCCACAGCTCTGCCTTGAAAAAGGTATGTGCACATAAATAGTCTCCTTTGTTAGACTTGTTTTTAAACAAAAAATTGAAGGACACATTCAGAGAATGTGTGATTGATGCCTAACGTATCACATTTAATGACATTACAAGGGCCACCCATTGTAGCATTACCAGTGGTCACCACCTGTGACACCACCTGTGATGTCAAGGTTTATTCCTAGGTTCAAATCCTGAAATCTCAGGGCCTGGGATAGCCCTGGCAACAATAGACTCTGACCATGCAGACGTCATAGCATCAGCATTGTATTGGCTTTCTCCTCTCTTCCTGTTACTCCAACCTGATTTTTTAACATCTTTCCTGATGGAAAGATCTAGAGGTCATGCTCCTAATGGTGTGCATATGTATTTCTCTCCAATCCACAGTATTGCCTGAACATCATGAGTGGCTATTTTTTCAGTGGCATGATGGTTATAGCAAAGGGTCCCCTGTGTCCACATAGCCCTTCAGATTCCAGCTCTCAGTTAGCTAACTAGCTAGTTAGTTGGTTATGGATTTATTAAAATAATTCTATCACAGCATTTTACAGACTGTCAGGTTACATTAAGGTAAATCTTAAGTCAGGTTTATATTTTACAGTACCTTAAGTCAGGTTTCCCCCTCCGCTCCCTTAATTTTAGATGGGAGAGAGAGGAGCAAGGATAACAACAGATGGAAGTAAGCCAATGTGATTGTATTTTGTGTTTTCAGGTGGGAATAAAGTGGGAATATACCAAATCAGCATAGATTGTGGCCAGTTTAAAACTGTGATTAAGAATGAGTGGCAAGGAGCATTTATGCTGCCTCTGTCAGAATACAGATGATGTTGCAGACACTGTTTTTCTATATTCACCCTAGGAATAAAGGTTTATTATAAGAATCAACAGGGACTTCCTAAGGTGTAAAGTAGTCCTGTCTTATTAATTTCTTTTGCTCCTGATGGTTTGCATGTGAATACTGTGTAAGACTGTGAAAACTAAAAATAGCAGCTGCGCTGTCTTGCTTGGAAAAAAAAATTGTGATTCCATTTTAAAATTCCAAGAAGATTCTTTTCCCTGGGTGAAGAAGACCCACCGTTCTGATCCCTGTGAATTGCCTTCAGATGTGTGACAATTCTGCTTAAGGGTCTATTTTACAGCCACACTAGACTGAAATATTACATCATGTGTCCACTAGACAATGTAATGAGAAAAGCATCCATAAAAAGAGACTAGAAGAGCTGTGTCATATTGACATTTTCTATAATAAATTGCAGACGTTGACAGTATTTGATGGATCTATGACACTGCTGTAGAAACGTGTGCCATCCAAACAGTATTGTTCCAAATTTCAGTTCCCAATCGAGTGGGATGGACCTCCACTCAGATTTAATTTCCATGACAGACAGAGATTCTATCCAACTGAATATTAGCCTGCTTGTCAGCCCTACTGCTCTGCCCATGCGTAAGGAAAGCTGAATTTGGAAATGTGACTTTTAAGACTACCATGCCCAGAGTCCCCCTAGCAAACGTGGCCCAAAAAGTAACATTTCCAAATACCGAAGGCAAATCACCATTCTATATAATCTCTTAACTGTCATATCACAAGGTCATTACACAGTCATCCTTTGTCTTATTTAAAACAACTGAAACATTTGATGAACAGTTGCCAAATTGGTCTGTGGATTGAGAACTCAAGGGATTCCTGATGAAGTCACTGGCGCCAGCCTGTTAGTACTATCCACAGTTTTTTGCTATGAACTTGCAGAACTGCACACACACACACCCTGCAAGCCTGAGTTTGAAGAGAATGCACATTTCTGTATCAACTACTTAGTGCAGTGTAGGCACTTCCAAACCATCCCCACTGTTTTGCAAATGTTACTTCTGGCTTTGCTCTTAGAGAAGAGCTAAAGATGAAACTGAGATACTTTGGCTGCTTTTCATATACTGTATTTCACATTAAATGCCTGCAACATAGTCATGTGCAAGAGAAAAAGAGCCGCGTCCCAGCTTAAATAATGTTATGAAGGTTGATATTGACCTACTGTTGCAATTTAACTGGTAGTGACAAATGTACCAAGTACACAAATGAGCAAAATCAAAAGGAAAGGAAAGGTGGTTGTAGTCCTGAGGCTAAAACAATGACATCCAAAACATATCCCAGTCTCGCCGTCCTATTTATAGCTACTAATGAATTACCAGTCACTCAAAGGTCTATATTATGGTTTCAACTGCCTATGTTGTGGTTTCTTGCAACACAGCCTCCTCATCTGTCATCATGAATTATCTTCAGAGGACACCAGAAGTTTACATTCAGTCAAGAAAACAAGGTATCCTCCAACATCTAGATCCATTCCTTTACTACCAGCTTGCTCAACGTGAAGGGAGAGTGAGACTGATGTAGGAGACATTCCCTTGTCCTCTCCAAACCAGAACTAGGAAATAAATGATTTTTCCAACAAGTTACTTCAGTAGCTTATTCATTTTTTGCCTGTTATCAACCATGGCTGTAACTTACTACTTTTCATTGTGAAAGGAATGGGTTTTCAGCCTATTACTCATTACAGGGAGGGGGTGCTGACTCAGTCTGGGCAATGGGAGAGGGAAGAAGGGGTTCCATCAAGGAACCAAGCATCATTTGGGAGATCTAGGATATACATATAAATGCCCCTCTTCACATGTTGACTCATAGCCACTCATCCCATACATACAATCTCATAAACTATGGAAAATGTTTAATTCTGACAATTACTCTTGTATGCTCTGCCTTTGTCTGGTAAGACCCAGCCTGACTGGGTGCCAGCTATTTTTTAACTGTGTGATAACTAATTAAGGATGAACCACTTCCCATCAAAACCCTGATTGTTTCTTCTTCTTCTTCTTCTTCTGGCTGCTAACTTAAAGCTTTATTCTTATGGCCTTTTAAACTGCAAAACCATAAATTCACCCCAGAGTCAATTTCACACTCAAGAGATAAGATGGTTCAACTGTTCTTGCCCCACTAAAGAATGCCTGAAGTTTGGGATGAATGCTAGCCTTCTGTCCACTTCTACCCCAGTCACTGGCAGTGTGTAAAAAATCCATGGGGTTACATACACTTCACTCAAAATTAGTTGCAGTAGTTACCTCCAAATCTCATTAAATAATATATGTGTGGATAGTTCACAATCTTTACTAAGAAGACAACATTTTTTTCCAGGTACAACAGTTCAGAAGGAAAATTCTAAAAACTCTGTGGAATATTTGTGAATTAGACATTTAGAAGGTCCTTTTAATTATGCAAGTTGTAGTATTATTAATTTCAGGATAGGATGGAATGTAAAGTATTACTAGTAGTTTTGAATCTGTATAGAACACACATCTGACACTGTCCAAGTTGCAACAAATCTGTGTGAGTGAATTAGACACTTACTCAGTGGCCTGCAAATCCCACCAGAAATAGCAGGAGTGCCTACTACCACTGTCTTATGGTACTTTGATCTTCATTTCCGCTTCGTTATCCTTTGTTCTTGGTTATGCACAAGGATCTCTGGGCCTTATAGTGCTATTTGACAGACACTATCAAACATAGGAAAAAAACCTGTCTGTTTCTCAGTCTCACACTGGTTTAACTGCTCATATAAAATCTTGCCATTCAGAAGAAGGGACAGGTGTTTATCACACAGGACGGATCCTGTGCAGAAACTGGATTTAAAATGAAAACAACCTGAAAAAGCAAGTTCTTTTTCACACAACATTTGGGGTTAACCCAAACAGAAAGTAGAAATAACTCACAAAAGCGGGTTGTTTTCCATACAACGTTGGCATCAAGGAGAAATAATGCATCATTAATCTGAACGGAAAGTCATCAAAACCTGCTCCTTTTTACTTTCAGGAACTTCCGAAAGTAAAAAGGAGCAGGTTTTGGTGACTTTCCATTTGGGTTAATTTCTCCTTTACACAAACACGTCTGAAAAACAACCTGTTTTTGTGGGGTTTTTTTGGATTTTTAAATCCTGTTTATTTAAGCAATTTGCCCCATGTGATAAGGTCCTTAGGCTGGGACCAGACCAAGAGCTCTAACATTGCTTCTGATTGGAGCCACTAAATCTCACAAGTTCTGGACAACGCGATACATAGACAAAAGGGGAAAACTTTCTATAAACATGCCAGTCAGTGGGAAATGGTGGCTTCTATGTCATCAGGAGAGTGAATCCACTTCAGATTTTAGGCTAAACTGCTATCTAAAGTGCTATTCCCAAAATTGGTCCAGCATTAGCATCATTTTTCTTCTTAAAGCCAGATTCATTACTCTACTCATGGCTTCATATTTCTAAAGTGAATGAACAGAACAGTCATCTGTAATGAAAAATAATCCTTGGCATTTCACATACTGAACACTGTGAAATCTGATATATCACGTGCAGATGGAGGAAGATTAACAGAGATTATTTTGTAAACTGTTTGCAGGAGAATTCTGCAGACATATCTCATGGATCTATCCCTGTTTCTGACCTATGATGTATAAAACTCTTGACATTAACTAGTTATTCTGTTTCTGTATCAGCTCCCAGCCCACAAAGGCAATGAACACATAAAAATCAATTCAAACAATACAAAGATAAAAAAAACATTATAAAATACACTTTAAAAATTTCTGAAATAAGTCTAAAAACAATCCTAGAACCCAGTTTTAAAACAGATAAAACAACAATCGAAGATGCTAAATGCCATGCAAAACAACATTGTTTTGGCTGCCCACTGCAAGCTTAAAAGAGATGGGGCCAGCCTAATTTCCCTGAGTAGGTGAGGAGTACCGGTAGTTCCCAGTTGAGGAGATATTACAGAAAAAACAACATGATCTGGAGGCCGATAACTGTATATCATGAAGACACACAACGTGGCTTCCACAATCACAACACCAGTTTGCAGTGTCAAGTTCCAGAGCCTGAAAATGTTATACTTGTCATGGACACATTGAAGTTGTATTGCTGGGGGGATGTGGGGTGATAATTTATCCAGATTACCATGTTAAGAAAGTAATATAGAAATGATTTTTGTTTAATCCATTAAATAAGTAGATCTGAAAACAGCATTTAAAAGTACTAGAAATGGCCAGCAGACAATTAAATTAATGAGAAGTGTTACTAATTGCTGGAAAACAAAAGTTTTGAAATTTAGTGATTAAACTAACAACTGTTAAAGATCATGGCTGAAATTGGGGTGGATGGATTTTGAACTAATTTTAACAAATTATTTCCAAGCTCTGCACATTCCATTCTTCACATGACACTCAGAACTGGAAGCTATTAAGAAGTTATTAGGAAGATCCAGATTCACATCTCATCGGCAGGAAGGAAAGAAACATGTTGTCCCAGGCTTCAAGGAGTCAAGGAAGCAGGATGGGAGCTTAATTTCAAGTAGCAAAAACTTTTTATAGAAGTCACTTGTTAGTATATAATCTACTGCTGACTTCACTGTAATCTCATCCACTATCAGGTTTGCTGTATGACCCTCATCAAACTATGGTCTGTAAACTTACAGGGCAGTAATGCTCCTGGGACCAAACTACATGTGGTGGCAATGCTTATGAAGCAGTTTCCCGTCAGATGCAAACTTTCTAACATTTCACAAATGAAAACCAGGACATGCATGGGCAAGCAACATCAGAGTGTGGCCATGATGGCAAATACTAGTAGTAAGGAAATACACATAATCTAGGAGAGACTGAAACAATTTGCTTTCACTGGAGTCCATAGGGAAGGGCAATATTCTGCCCGCTCCTCTCCTGTCCTGCCACGAGTTCATGAAGTACAAATTGGTTTTGCACTTTGAACTCAGTTTGCATTAATTAACTGAGAGGAAAGTTAACCAGGATATTTTAAAAGCAGATGAAAAAGTGGGGCAACAGAGGATTAACTGGGATGGTCCCTGTCAGATTGGGACGGTGGGGAGTGAATATGCAGGCAGCAGAAGGGTTTGGCCAAAAACCAACCAACCATGGGCATGATTTGGAGCAGAACCTGGGAAACTTATTTTTTTGGATTATGGCTCCCAGACCATGACTGTAATTCAGAACAGAACGTGGAGAAGAGACTACACTCATCCCTCCACATTTGCAGCTTTGACTTTTCCAGATTTGATTATTCATGGATTTTATTAATATGTTCTCTCTAGGAATATCTAGGTCCTCCAGTGCAACTCTATGGTCAACTTTAACCAAAAGTCACACTCAAGGACCTAGAGATTCCTAGAGAGAAAACTCCACTAGGCATCTGTAACTCTTCCAGCACAATCTCAAGGCAGGGCTACAAAAGAATCTCACAGTATATATAGACCCACTCTCTTCCATTCCAGTATTCTCTGAAGATGCCAGCCACAGATGCTCACAAAGAAATTCTTCTAGAACATGGCCACACAGCCTGAAAAACCCACAAAAAACTATGGATGCCAGCCATGAAAGCCTTCGACTTCACACAGAGCTGGGGGCTGTTTGCAGGAGGCCATCACTGTTACGGAAGGAAGGAAGGAAGGAAGGAAGGAAGGAAGGAAGGAAGGAAGGAAGGAAGGAGAAGGGTGGACGGATGGATGGATGGAGGGCAGGAAATTCTGGGCACCATAATTCAAGAAGGATGTTGAGAAACCAGCATGTCCAGAGGAGGATGACCAAAATAGTGAAGGGTCTGGAAACCATAAAGACTTATGAGGAGAGACTTAGGAAGCTGCTGGGAATGTTTAGCCTGGAGAAGAGAGGTTTTATACCGCACCGGTTTTATACCGGTGGCTAAATTCTTGTGATAAAATCAGGATACCACCTGTTTTACATTTTAAGTCAGCTCAGGTAAGCCAGTTGAACTTGTTATGCAATAGTCTCCAGTTCCCATGATTCCTTAGCACTGAGTCAGGGCAGTTAAAGTGGACTCAATTTGCACTATTTCTGGCAGTCTGCAAACGCCCTAAGATCACTTTGCAACACACTGTAGAAGCATGGTAGGCATCTAAGTAATGACAACATTTTCACAATATTTCTATGGGAAACACAGCAGAGTGGGAAAGTCTCTTTTGTTTGATCAATGAACTTATTATTGCGTTTTAAAAATAGTTCTAAAGATAAGTGAAGCTCCTGATTGTTAAATAAAATGTGTTAGCACTGCATCCTACTACATGCCACACTGTTTGATCTGGGATTCCCTGCCATTAATCCACATTAATTTAGCATAAATAACTGCCCCCTGTGTCTCTCCATGCAAATTCTATTACATGTGCGGTATAAAACTATATTTCTTCTCCACTGTACTCATGCTTATAACCTGACACTTCAACTAGATTTAAAACATGACGATCGATCCATGGTTGACATATACATTCCTCCACCTATGTATCTTCTTTGCTTCAGTGCACTTTCCTTGCTTTCACCAAAGTCTGACAAGAAGCGAACTCCATCAGTTTTGTTATTATTCATGGTTTTACAAGTTACGGTACTTCTCATTAGCTGGAACTGGTTGTGATTTTTGGCATGTGACAAACACTGGGCACAGTTGCATGACACAATAAGCCAGGGATCTATGGGAACCCTGGCTTATTGCCCCTGCTTGCATATAGATCCCTTTTTTGGTTTGTTGGAAAAGAAAAGACCCAGCTGTTTCTGGGCCTTTCCTCTTCCTGTTATTCCTTGAATAACACAGAAAACAAAACCATGGAGTGAATCTCTGTGGCTTACTTATCTGCTTTCACTGCAACTGGGACCCAAGGTATATATATACATTTTTATACTTACTTTACTTAGAACTAAAATATTTCAATTTTTATTTTTACCTGTAAATCCCTGGCTTACTATGTTGTGAAATTCAGGCCACACTATCCTGGCCATTGGTGGGATTTGCTCTAGCATGGACAAAACAGGGAAAAGATATTGAGATTGTGATAGATAGCTTGGTGAAAGCATCAATTCAGTGTACAGTAGCTGCCCAAAAGGTGAATTCCATGCCAAAGATGATTAGGAATAGGAAAGAAGGTAAGCATTCCAGTATAGTAATGACTTTATGTATCATTCTGGTTGCTCACCTTCAAAAATAGCATCACACTGCCTGGAAAGGCTGCAGAAAAATGCAACCAAGAAGATCAAGGCCCTGGAATATCTTACAGACAATGTGATAACGTTATATATTGCAATTCTCAACAAAGATGAAATGAAAGAGTGCAGTTCTCTAAGTTGTCATTTTATTCCATTCTAAGTGTGCAGGTGGAAGGCATATACACCCACAAGTGTGTCTAAGACTGCAGTCTTTATTTTAAAAAAAGTTACAAAGTAGAGAACTATGTTCCTCCGGTCCCACCAGCAGCGGTCACTGTGGTAGTACAGAGGTGGGGAAATACATTATAATGATGTCTGAACACAAGCATATTTATTTGTGTTTATTATTATTATTATTATTATTATTAGAACTACCTTTATTTTTCAAAGAAAAAAATCCAAGAGGTTCACATGAGGGCAATTACAAATGACTGCCAAGAGAGAAACATATCCTACAAATAAATATAAAACACAATTTAGAGCAAGATCTTGTTCTAGCATCTCACTCCTCCAGGAAAAAAAGAAAAAGAAGAACCAACTTTCCAATTATAGACACAACATCTGTTGCATCTCTGTCTTTGGGGGGGTCACCATTCTTCTGGAGATTAAATGCTACTGCTGCAGATGTTGTTGCCTCAGAGCTTTTCACATTCTCCCAGAAGTAGTTTTATACTTTCTGCACAAGGAGGAGATCCTGATTACATTTTAGGGAAATTACTTTGGGGGGCTAACTTGTGATCTCTATGATTAAGAGAAAAGTAACTGCCCCAAGTTCTGTTCAGGACATTATGAGGCAAGATGGGGAACTTTTAAATATCCACCAGCTGTTTCTTTGTATCATTTTAGGGCCTTTGCAGACTACTAGAAATAGTGCAAATTGAGTCCACTTTAAGGGTTAGGGTTAGGGAATCATGGGAACTGTATTTTCTTGTGGTACCAGAGGTCTCTGACAGAGAAGGCTCAATGTCTCAGGAAAAAAAAACAATTCCCATGATTCCCTAGCACTAACCCTAACCTTCAATTTGCACTATTTCTGGCAGTCTGCAAAGGCCCTTAGTTATGCTTTTAGGTGTAAGGAAAAATATGCTACCCCAATCTCAGAGGCATTCTTAGATTATCTCTATAATATTCCAAGATGAAGGTTTTAATCCTGCCTCGTTTATGGAATTTTACAGGGGTTCATTTCTAATCCTGCGTATGTCATTAAATAAAGTCAAAACTGTTCATGCCATAGCATTTTAAATTTCTTCATATGGTTGTGAAAGTTACACAGTGAAGAAAGCTTGTAAGAAAAAAAAAGTCAGCACATTAGAATTATGGTGCTGGAAAAGAGTTCTGCAGATACCGTGGACTGTTTAAATAAATAAACATGTCCAAGAGAAAAGCAAGCCTAACCCCCTAAGTAGATGGGAGGCCGTGGGCCGCCCTGGGGAAGGTGTGCTGCGGGACCGAGGCATCCCCATGCCTCGATCCAGCGGCGCACCGTCGGCGCCCCTGGAAAGGAGCGCTAAAATAGTGCTCCTTTCATATGTCACTGAAAGTGCGCCGCAAAAGGTTGCGGTGCACTTTCGGCGACCCTTCTGCTGCAGCGTGCCCGGACGCCGCGGCGGGAGGTCCTCCTTGGAGCGCTGGCCGTGCGGAGGGCCGGCTGCTCCGAGGACGACCTCGGAAGGGGGAGGGGGCGCCGAGCGTGCGGCTGCCCCTCCCCTTCCCTGCGCTGAAGACGGCTGAATTAGCCGTCTGCTTAGGCCCGTTACTTTCACTAGAAGCCAAGATGACTAAACTGAGGCTGGCATACTTTGGACACATCATGAGATGATGTGACTCACTGGAAAGAGATGATCATGAAAGGGAAGGCAGTAGGAAGACAGGAAGACCGCACAACAGATGGACTGATTCAATCACAGAAGCCACAGCCCTGAGTTTTCCAGATCTGAGCAGGGCTGTTGATGACAGAAGTTCTTGGGAGGCTTCTTTTAATGAGGTCGTCATGGATCAAGGCCTATTGACATCAAATGACAACACCATGTTTCCCCAATGCTTCTTGTGTCTTTCAGTAGAGTCAATATCTTTCAAAATATTCAGCAGCTGATCAAGGTCCATTGAAAGGTAGTAGCCCCTTATCTATCCATTCAGGCTCCATGTTCAAGACTATCAGCAAATAGCATAGACCATGTTTTTCCAGACATACATCTGTGATGTTCTGTGCTAGTCATATGTCCTTGATATTCCACATTCTTTCAGAGGTATATCCTTCACATTTTCCTGATGTGGGACTGAAATTGAAAGGACATGGTAAAGGCTGCTCACAAAGACTGAGGGATTAACAGCTTTCCTGTTCCTTTTCCTTAAGCAACCAAACCCAGCTGAGAAAAGGATGGAACAGTTTCTTAACAAGCTAACTAGGGGAAATGTTCCTTTTTTGCTTTTTCAGCTGTACAGGAGCAAACAAAAGGGTTCCATTAGGCTCTCTGGTAAATTATTCCCTGAAAATGTTGGTTTTATATGGAGAGAGGAGTGAAAAGACTACAGGGTTTGGCATCTGACATATTTTTTAAAAAAACAGTCCAGGTTGAAGGATTGTGGTCACCCTCTCCCTGCCTTATATTGTATTAACCTGTGTCCTCCCCCCTTTCCATCCACCATGCTCAAAAAGTGCAACAAAAATAAACAAAATGATTCAGCTGGAAGGCTACATCTCTCACTACAATCCAGCAATGACGTCCCCATGAAAGATTTACAAGGCACTTTCTAAGGACACTTCTTGTTTGCTTAACTGCCTCAAGGAAAGGGATGCTCAAGACTCAGAAGCAGGAAACTCAACAGCTAGCTGTTGATGCTGACTCAAAGTCGGTTACTTAAAAGCTCTTCTTTTTGTAGTTGAGAAAATGCTTATGATGACACAAACACACAAGGGGGAGGGGAATATGTAATAGCAATGTTTTCTTGGATCCCAAGAGATGATTATAAAATCTGAAGTTCATTTAATAAAGTTATATAAAATTATTAAAAATGAATGTTTATCAAAAACATAAATCATTTCCGCTCCTGCCTTGTCATGATGCTATTGAAGTGGGGGAGAGAAATATCCCATGGCAGTCATAGAATTCCCAGTGTCACAGCATGGGAGTCAAAGAACAATGTTGGAGACAAGAGTGGTCATATCCTATAAATTAAGGCCATACAGTGTCAAGACATCAAGTCCATTGACCCAGCTATTTTTGTTCTTCTCAGGCATGGTTGGATCAAGAGGTTGCTCCGCTGGAATTATAGCCATATGAGAAAGGCGCTGTATATCAGAATTAAAATGTTTAGCATTTTTGGCAATGACTTATGGTTTGTGAATCTTGTGTGCAGACCGATGTTGAATTTTCCTACACATTGCATGTTGCATCTAAGGAGTTGGTAAATATGATGTTGGTGAAATATTTGAAAGGATGTCATACCGAAGAAGGAGCAAACTTATTTTCTGCAACTCCAGCTAATAGGACCTGGAGCAATGGATTCAAACTATTGGAAAAGAGATTCCTCCTCAACATTAGGAAGAATTCCTCAACATTAGGAAGAGCTGTTTGACAGTGGAATATGCTGCCTTGCAGAGGGGTAGAGTCTCCTTTTTTTTTTTTTTTTTTTTTGAGGTTTTTAAGCAGAGGCTGGATGGACATCTGTGTGGAGTGCTTTGACTGTGTCTTCCTGCATGGCAGGGGGTGGGACTGGATGGCCCTTGAGGTCTCTTTCGACTCTTAGATTCTATTATTCTATGTCATGTTCAATGTGTGACATTTTAGCTGTGCTTCTGCATTTAAACGTTGTTTCACATAGATATGCACAAATTATGCAATACTAGGATGCCCCGTGAAGCAATTAGTATTTTCAGTTTGATTTAATAATAATAATAATAATAATAATAATAATAATAATAATAAATAAATTTTATTTATAACCTCTGCTCGGCAATCGGGGCGGCGTACAACAGATTAAAAATACAATAGATAAAACAATACCTGCCACCCACCCACGCCTTAAAACAGAATTAAACCATTATGAAATTAAAAGTAAAGCCAAGATAAAGTGCAAACATTAGGTCTATCCAACCAGCGGGCTAGCTGGAGGAGTAAAACAGAGGATCACCTACAAAATTTCCAGGTA
>CM034701.1:112017085-112030244 GCA_020142125.1 Phrynosoma platyrhinos | reverse complement strand
CCATGTAGAGTGTGTTACAGAAATCCAGATGTGAGGTTACCAGAGCATTTTTATTGCAGCTCTCATTAGCAGCTTCTTTTAAAGAGATAGTTGACAGAAAGCAATGATAGAAGGCTCATTGATGGCTTTACCATGGGAATTCGCCATCAAGGGAATTAGCCATTGGCTCTCTTTGACTGCCAAGTGGTACTCAGAAGATGATGGGTAAAAACCAAAGACACGACTGTCCTCTGACTTATGGCAACTCTGAAGTGAACCCATCACAGGGGATTTTTTGGCAAGTTTTGTTCAAAGGGAGTTTGTCTTTGCCTTTCCCTGAGGCTGAGAGAATGTGACTTGCCCAAGGTCACCTAGTGGGTTTCCATAGCTCAGCAGGAATTCAAACCCTGTTCTTCAGAGTCATAGTCCAACACTGAAACCCTTACACCATGCTAGCTCCTGTCCTTATTATTACTACCTCTCTTTTCTAAAGATGTTCTCTACTCAATATAGAAGCCCAGTGGATGGCATCCTGTAGGTATGAGACTTATGATCTCATAATATATTACTTTAGAGTATTTGTACCCTGTCCTTCAGCCAAAAAGGCTCCCAAATACTTTACAAATAATTAATTTGACAGTGCCCTACCCTCAAGTTTACAATCTTAGGAGATTATCACACTACCTTTAAAATACATTTAAAAGAGACTTACCTTGCCCCAACTGAAGTAAAATTCGGGCTGTATCCGGATGCTATCACACAGATTTCCCCCCCAAAACCGCCTTCGGAATGCAGCCCAAATTCAGCCTGGCTGACTTAACTCAAATTCAGTTCTGACTTAGAAAAATGGGTGCCGAAGCGAGTTAAGTCAGCTGGGCTGAATTTGGGCAGCATTCACATGGCAGTTGGGGGGGGGGGGAATCCATTCAATAGCATCTGGATGCAGCCAAAATTTTACTTCAGTTCAGGAGAAGTAAGTCTCTTTTTAATGCGTTTTAAAGGTCGTGTGATAATCATCTAAATAAGACAGAACAGATAAGGAAAACGGAATGGCAGTGAGGGAGGGCATTAAGTCCAGCCAAAGCTGGGTGCTCTTTTTTCTCTCAGAGGCCACAGCAATGGCACTTGGAACATGGAGGGAGGATCTAGCCACTGGACCAAGGCACAATTGAACAGAGGATAACTGCTGGGAATTCACATGTACGTACAGTCATTAAAAACTGAATGTGACCCCAACAACATACCATTTCAATCTGGCAGCACCTCAACTGAAGTTTTGCCAGGGTGCTGCAGATCACGGTGCTGGGAAATTACATCTGGAACATGCTTCCAGTTGCGGTGTGACTTGAGAGAAGCAGTTGGGACAAAACTCCAAAGGGTCTCTCTAGCTCTCTAGCTGCCTGTTCTCAATGTGTCCTGTGACTCAAAAAGTGCTATGGACATCATTTGCCAGTGCCCTGATCTGATTTGACTGAGGTGCTGCCTGGCTGACACAGTTAGTTTTTGGGAGGTGGCATCCTCAGACAGAACTACAATGATAGAACTCCATCATTGTTGTTACACATAAAGATACAGGATCTCAGCTGTATCCTCTTCTAAATATCTAGATATCCTCTTTAAAGCATGTAGTGTTTTAGTTCCTGGATTCTTTGTTGACAGACAATATCACTGTTGCATATGTACACAATCCTAAGTGATGGACTATATAGGACCTTGGTTTTTTTGTTTGAGATGGCAGGAATTCCAGTTCAAATACAAATGAACATCAGTTGGTTAACAGAACAGATCTGTAACAATATTGTTGTGCCTGGTGGTTAGAATCCAGGAAAGGGATTTGTGGACTTTTAATGGTGCTGATGCAAGTTGAAGCAGGATGAACAGAACTGATGTAGCTTGTAAATAATTTCAAGCTTTCTTATGCCACTGGTCCTTACTGTGAAGATGTTGTTGGATCTCCACCATACAAGTGGCTTATATTTGGGTTCCTTAGAGGTGGTTTGCTAGTTTACCCATAAATATATATTTTTTAAAATGATGGAGCCATGTGTGTGCCCATTGCTATGCCTTCCTTTTGAAGGTAATGTTTATTGTTAAAAGTAAAGTTATTGCATCTAACGGACAATGCAGTCTAACTTCTGCACAGGGTGTTTTGTTGGTCCAATGGAATTTTAGAAATTCAATAAGAGCCTGAATGCCATCATTATGAGGTATGTTAGTATACACTGATAGAAATGGGGACTTCAATCAGGAAATAAGAAGAAGATTAAGAATGGGCAGGGTGGCTATGAAAGAAATAGAAAAGATTCTAAAATGCAAAGATATACAACTCACCACAAAACTGAGAATCATACAAGCTATTGTATTGCCTATTACAATGTATGGATGCGAGAGCTGGACAGTTATGAATGATGATAGGAAGAAAATCAATACATTTGAAATGTGGTGTTGGAGAAGAATGCTGAGGATCCCATGGACAGCCAAAAGGACAAACAAATGGGTCCTAGAGCAGATCAAGACGGAAACCTCCCTAGAAGTCAAGATGATCAAACTGAGGCTGTCGTACTTCAGACACATCATGAGAAGAGAAGACTCATTAGAAAAGACAATAATACTTGGAAAGGTAGAGGGAAGTAGGGAGAAAGGAAGGCCACATGCCAAATGGATGGACTCTATTAAGGAGGTCATGGGTATGGGTTTGCAGGAATTAAGCAGAGCAGTGGAGGACAGAGTGTCTTGGAGATGCTTCATACATAGGGTCACCATGGGTTGAGATCGATTTGAGGGCAGTTAACAACAACAAAAGTATAAAGTGATGTATTATCATATGTGGGGTTATGATACTATTATTAAATATATGTTCCTTATCCAAGGCTTCCATTTTTATTTTAAGAAATCATTAGCATCTTTAATTATATGATGGAATTTTTTGTACCAGAAGTTATAACTTAATGTATAGTATAATCTTCCTCGTGGCTCTATTGTAGCTAGAAACAATCTTGGATTCTTGAGCTTATGAAATTATGAATTTTAAGTAACATGTAATACACACACACACATCCCTCCAAGCCATCTGACAATGTACTAGAAGCTACGTGCAACCACTGATCTATGTGGTTGTGTGTGAGTCAAGCAGGCAAATCTACTTATCATTGAGGTTACATGGAACTCACCCGCCCAGTTCCTCCTGCGGATGTGAAGTGTGTCAGCTGATTGTCACTCAGAGCATTCTCATTCCATGTAGGTTCTAAATCATTATGTGAATCTTTCTTGTCCTCCCATGAAGATATTTGGGTATAATTAGGTCTCTGCTCCCAAGCATGCCTGCTGGGAATATAAGAGGGCCTTCTTTGTGGCTGCCCCAAACTTTGGAACCTCCTTCCTAAGAAGGCTACAGTCGTTTCGCTTTGTTGTCCTCCCATCAGAAGCCAGGGACATTTTTATCCTGCAGGATTTTGCAAATGGACTGGTTTTAAAGAAAGGGCTTTAACAGGGTATAGTGCCAATTCTTTATCTGCATTTTATTTTCCTACAAGTTTAATGTTTGAAGTGGTTTTAATGTTATGGGTAATTGAACTGATTTAATGATAAGCTTCTGCTTGTTTTTAGCTATATTATATCTACCGTATTTCCCGGTGTATAAGATGACTGGGCGTATAAGACAAACCCCCAACTTTTACATTTAAAATATAGAGTTTGGGATATATTCGCCGTATAAGACTACCTCTCTTATATGCTGGAAAATATGGTATACATATTGCATTCCATTTGTAGCCCAGTGGTTCCAGACCAACCCCAGCTCAAAATGCCATTATGCCAGTCATATGTGTGTGCGTGTGTGTGTATATATGATATATATCATTATGTCAGTCATAGATAGATAGATATCTGTATATCTATATCTATATCTATCTATAGATATAGATATCAATAGATATCTATATCTATATCTATAGATAGATATATCAATAGATATAGATATAGATATCTATCTATCTATGACTTGCATAATGATATATATGCAACTGGGTTGCACTCCATATGCAACTGGGTTGCAAATGGAGTGCAATCACCTTTTCCTTCCCCTGGGAGCTTAGAGCAGCTGGATTTTCATGGACTGAACTGCCTTCTCCCTGCTCCACTGATAAACAACAGCAGAAGAAGCCTCTTCAGGGGCTTGACCGAATACCCACTGATGGTAGGATTGAAGATGGAGTGGAAGGGCAAATATATAGCCCTCTGCACCCTGTCCTAAATGGGACTTAAGTGTGTATAAGTTGCACTTGTTGTTGTGTGCCTTCAAGTCGATTCTGACTTATGCTGATCCTAAATTGAACCTATCATTCGGTTTTCTGAGGCTGAGAAGGTGTGACTCACCCAGCGAGTTTCCATGGCTGAGCAGGGGATCGACATGTGCATAAATCACCAACAGGGATACCAGTTTAAGCCGGCCTCCTCCTCCTCCTCCTCCTCCTGGCTTCCAGCGCTGCCCTCCTGGCCCCACAGGGTCACCTGGAGGGGGATTGGAGCCCTTTGCCCGGAGCCCCCTCCCTCCCTGCTGCCCCAGAAGGGCCACTCCAGGGGGCTCCCTCCCTCCTTTGGGGCCAGAGCCTGTCCGGGGGGGTGGTCCTCTCCGTCCCTTTGGGCTGCTGTAGGAGGAGGCGCTGGGAGTCCGGGGTCTCTGCCCTCCCTCCTTTGGGCAAAAAGAACAGAGGTGGACTCCTCCTCCTTCTTCTCCTCTTCGTCTAAAGGCTCCAGGAGGGAAGGAGGGAGCCCAGCCCAGCCCCCTCCCCCAAGAGATGCTTCGTCCGCTGTTGGGAAGAAGAGGAAAAGGAGGAAGGCTGGCAAGTGGCGTGGCCCCAGAAAGAGGGGGGGGACTCCCCAGGAGAGGAGAAGAAGAGGAGGAGGAGGGCATCCCTGCCCTGCAAGGGGGCTTCCCTGACCCTCTCACTTCTTCCTCCTCATCCTCCCATGCGGGGGGCTTTTTCTGAAGGGGAGGGAGGAATGGAAGGAAGGAAGCAGAGGTCTTCCCCTGAGGCTGTGTGTGACTTGCTAAAGGCCACCCAGTGGGTTTTTACAGGGCCTGCCCTCGTCCCTTGTCCCTCTGTGAACCACAGGCAAGATGGGCGGCGGAGAGGCAGGACAGGCAGGGCAGAAGAGGGCAGACCAGCCCAGGGCGGCGAGGGAGGAAGGGAGGCCCTCCCACAAACACCGAGCCTTGGCCCACCTCCGCCTCCTCCTCCTCTTCCTCCTCTTCCCCCAGGCCAAGCCCCTGCCGCTCCCACCGCCTCCTCCTCCCTGATCTTGCTGAGGGTCTCGCCCAGCATGGTGAGTGCATTGAGGGGAAGGAGGAGGGAGACAAAATGGCGGCCTGGCTGAGGCGGGTCCTCTCGCCTGGTCTTCCTCTCTTCCCAGCATATAAGATGGCCCCCAACTTTTGAGAAGATTTTCCGGGGTTTAAAAGTCGTCTTATACGCCGGAAAATACGGTAGTTTAATTTGTAAGCTGCCTTGAGTCCCAATTCTGAAAGAAAAGTCAGATTATAAATAAAGTGGGTGGAGGAAAAGGAGAAGAATGTGGTGGTAGTGATGATATCCATTTCTAAAATGTAAACATGGGATAGAATTGACAATTTGGATTCAACACACACAAAAATACATAGATAAAGCAAAGCAAAGCAAAGCAGCTTATTTATATACCGCTTCATATCACGCTATGGGATGTCTAAGCGGTTTACAACTGTAAGATCATTGCCCCCCAACAAGCTGGGTACTCATTTTAGCGACCTCGGAAGGATGCAGGCCTGAGTCGAGCCTCAGCCCTGGCTGGTATTGAACTCGCAACCTTGTGGTCTATGAGTGAGTGGCTGCAGTTACTTACACACATTCATATAGCTTACACACATTCACATGCTAGATCAGGGGTAGGCAACCTTTCCCCTTTAAGGGCCGAGGGACTTCATCTCCCAGAAGCCTCAGCCATGTTGGTCAATAGTCCCATGTTGGCCAATAGCTCCTGGGATTCTGGGAGCTGAAGTCCCTCGGCCCTTAAAGGGGAAAGGTTGCCTACCCCTGTGCTAGATGGATGGACTTTATTAAGGAGACCATGAATATGAGTTTGCAGGAGCTGGGCAGAGCAGCAGAAGACAGGGGGGCCTGGAGATGTCTCATCCATAGAGTCTCCATGAGTCAAGATCGAAGCAAAGGCAATTAATAACAAACAAAAATGTATGAAAATAGTGAAAATAAAGTGAAGAGTTTGGAGAAGGCCCCATAAAATAAAAGACAGGAATGGTTTTCAGAATACACAGCACACTCACATCCCCTGTAAGCAGTTTTAAGCTCCAGGGCCCCTCTGGATGAAAGAGGTGGTTATCTTTTGAATTCCACACAAACATCATAGAGCAGGTAGAACACTCATTAGGTAGACATATAGTCATCTTTTGGCAGAGAAGCTTTTTGTAGTTAATGAGGTCAAAAAAAGATAATGTAAACATGAAAGGAAGGATGAACAGTTAATAATGAGGCTTGGGGTGAAATCGCAGTTCACAGTTGGGTTAATTATATAAGTTTCACTTTTATTGGAAATCATGCCAAAAATATATCCTAAAAGGAGATCTGTAAATAAGGGTGAGGAGCTTCTGAATTTGAGCAGAGGGGAGATGTGAACAGGGGCAGGGATAATGTATTCATTTTAAGCATTTGTGATTTGTTATATAGTTTAATGACATCAGCCAATAATGTTCCCAGGGTGGAAAAATATTGCCAGGGAAAGGGAATAAAACCATGCTGTGTCAAGTTTGGGGGTGTGCCTACTCACCTAGGTCACCCTTCTTGCAAGAATGTTAACTAATAAATTGGAAATTACTGTTTCACTTGTTTGTCCTGATTAATTTGATTTGGTACTTTGGTACTTAGAAAGCTAACTCACAACATGGATTTTTGCACATTTCTCTCTCTCTAAGGGTGCATCTACAGTAGAAATAATGCAGTTTTAACTGTCGTGGCTCCATCCTACAGAATCATGGGATTTGTTGTTTTGTGAGGCACCAGCACTCTTTGGAAGAGAAGGTGAAAGACCTTGTAAAACTACAGATCCCACAAATCCATAGGCTGGAGCTACAACACATGTTGTGTCAAACTGCATTATTTCTACAGTGTAGATTACTGTTAACTGCCTTCATGTTAACTTCAACTCATGGCAGCCCTGTGAATCAGACCCTCTATCCTCTACTGCTCTGCTCAGATCCTGCAGGCTCAGGCCCATGGCCTCCCTGACTTATAGCCATCTGGCATGCAGTCTTTCTCTCCTTCTATAGCCTTCCACTTTTCCTAGCATCACTGCCTTTTATAGTGAGTCATTCCTTCTCACCTCCAAAATATATCACAACCCTCAGACATTTACACATTTCCAAGGCAAGGTACTCTTGATTCTGTTAGCTGTTCTGGGAGATTCAAAATAGTCCAGTCTAGCAATGAGGATGGATGAAGCCTGATTAAATATCTGAGAACACATCAATGAAAAAAATGTTTCCATTCAAGCCTATTTATTGCAGCCCCTCTCCCAGCCCAAGCTGAGAATATCCAAGTGTGATGCTCCAGACAGCCAACACATGTGTTCCATCCTCTAGCCATGGCTAGAAAAGATAGCTGCAAGCTTTCCCCTCTCCCATGCTACTCTGTACACAATTATAGAGCTATTATTCTATTTTAACTCAAATATATAGCTATTTAGTCTGGAAAATCAGTACGCAAAGGGATCTTATAGCACCTTTGAGACTAACGGAAAGAAAGAAGCTGGTAGCATGAGCTTTCCTAGACTTGAATCTATTTCCATGCATCTGAGGAAGTAGACACAAATCTACAAAAGCTAGTGCTACCAGCTTCTTCCTTTCAATTAGTCTCAAAAATACAACAACATCCCCTTGCATATCCATTTTAACTGCCATTATATGTAACCATGGAACTTGTAATTTAGAGAGGCATTTATAATTCTACGGAGTTTATCACATGGGGGGAAATTGGAAGGTTAAAATGGTAAGAACCCGTGATTAACTCACAACTGCACAAATGATTTTCATAGACAAAGTGCTGTTATCCTGTGCATAATCCAAGATTAACCTGCAATTGCACACAAACATGGGAATGGTTTTTACATGACAGGACCAAATGTGCCTGCATCCTGATAATTATTAAAGTATGTGAATCCCGCAAAAGCAAGCAAATATGCAAATGATTTTCACATAGACCATGACAAGAGCAGAGAAAGAGAGGGGGGGGAGTAAATGAATGAATGGTAACTGCTCCTACCACTCACTCTTCCTTTCTTCTTATCCCCCCCTCCCCATATGCTTTACCTCCCTCATCCTTGGAGTGCACTTTCTCTTGCTTTTTGCATTTGGCTGCTCATACAATGATCTTTTTCTTCCACAGTGGGACTCAATGCTTGCCTCCCAGTCTGAGCCAGCAGGAGGGAAGGCCGTCCACTTTAAGGGATTTTGGAATTCAGCTCCCAGAAGCCTCAGCAATGTTGGCCAATACTCTGGGTTTCTGGGAGCTGAAGTCCAAAATCCCTTAAAGGGGACAGTTTGGGATTCACTGCTAGCTCAGACCAGGAGCCATTCATTCATTCTCTCTCTCTTTCTCTCTACCCTTGCATCAGCTGCTCTGGCTGGAGGAGGAGAGACATTCACACAGAGAGAGAGGCACAGGAGGAGGAAGCAAGCATTTTTCTTGTGTGTCTGTGTGCCTGAGAAGGTGTTCCTTTAAGAGCCCTTGCTACTGTCCCTAAGGAACCATGGGAAAATCTGGCAACAAGCACAAAAATGGGGAGAATGCAGCAAATGGCTTTCACACTACAGCAATTGCACAAAGAAAGTGAATTTGTGAATGAAATGGAAATAAACAAAATGACTATTCCCTGATTCATGTCACTTTCTGTTGAGATTCTAAGCAGTTTCTGTGCAGCGTTGTGTGAGAACCATTTGCATAACTGTGTCTAATACGCTGGATAAACATGGGTCTGGACCCATTTAAACTTCCAATTTTCCCCATGTGATAAACTCCTAAGCCAACACTCCTCTAGTGCCTTTAGTGCAAACTACAAGCACCAGGAATACACAGGATGAAGCCATGGCAATTATAGTGCAGTCACAATGCTTTAACTGTGACAGGGCCCTAACTGACTCTACAGTTGACTAATATGCTGCTCTGGTTGGGATGCTTAAATGTTTATCAAAATATGCCAGCCTATACCATGAGATCTCTGGACAGCTTACAGTAAAATCATGCTATCTAATTTAAAATAATTTAAAATTTAGTACAATTTGTAAATAATTTAAATATTCTAAAAGCATATTAAACTGTTTTCAAATAGGTTTACATATTTATTATTATTATTATTATTATTATTATTATTATTATTAAAGTTTATTTCTAGAGTGCTGTCAGTGTACTCAGCGCTGTACAAAAGACAATCAAGAATAAAACAAATAACAAATAAAACCTGCCAGAGGCGTACAATCTAAGTTAAAACAATGAGCAAAATAATAAAAGTCAGTTTAAACAAAGACAATTACAACAATTACTAACAACATCCACTGTAAACCTAAGTGAGAAAAACAAGTAAATTTATATCAGACAATACCAGGGAATGCCTCCCTGAACAAAATAGTCTTTAACTATTTCAATTATTTGGTATTGAAAATACCAAATAATAAACAAAATAAATTTAAAATACTAAATAAATGATCTTAATTAAGTTTAGTATTTAAAATAGTAAGTATAGTCCTTCCAGATGTTTAAGTTGCTTTAAGTTCTTTAAGAAGTACTTATTAAGGTTTTGGTACCGTACTTATTAAGGTTTTGGTAATACAGGTAAGATTCAAGGTCATTATTTGTTTATTTATTTCCTGTCTTTTCCCCCAGCCCTGGAACTCAAGGAGGCTTACAAAGATAAAACCAGTGCAAATAAAAATTAAAACATACCAAAGTTAAAATATAACTAAATTATATGAAAAATTTAAAGCAGTTTAAAACATGCCCATTTTACATGCAACAAAAATACAGAAAATACAGCATATTATTTAAAAGCCTTTTTTTAGTTCCCTAAAGTCTAATAATGGGATGTGGTGGCCTAGTAGTTAAGATGCTGACTCTGATGATCACAAGTTGGCAGATCGGCAGTTTGAGACCCAAGTGCCACATGATGGATTGAACTCCTGTCAATAGTCCCAGCTTCTCCCAACCTAGCAATTCAAAAGCATGTAAAAGTGCAAGTAGATAAATAGGTACCACTTTGGTAGGATAAATAGGTACCATTCCGTGCAGTCATGCTGCCCACATGACCACAGAGTGGTCTTTGACAAAGCTGGCTCCCTTGGTTTAGAAACGGAGATAAACACTGCCCCCTACAGTCAGACATGACTAGATAATCACATCAAAGGGAAACCTTTAATTTTTTTAAAGTCTTTTAATGCAAAAAACCAAAAACCAATCCTCTTTGTCTGCCTCCAGAATGACACCATGGAAGGTGCTGTTCTAGTGTTTCTAGGAAAGGAGCTCCACAGCCTGGGAGCAGTCACCAAGAAGATCCTTTCCCATGTTCCCACCAGATGTACCTGTGAGGATGTTGGGAGAGACAGAATGGCCTCCCTTGAAGATCTCAAGGACAAAATCAGAATACAATCCTTCAGATAACCTGAAGCCAAGCTGTGCAGCACTTTGAATTTTGTCCAGAAACAGACTGGTAACCAACAGAGTTGTTATAGCAAGTGAGCACAATTAATCTTCTAAAAAGCAGATGGCCAAACAGCTAAATATGTTTTTGTCTTTTGGAAGTCCTGAACTTATTTTTACATACAATTTTACCATAGTTTCCTATATTACTATTATTTTTTCTGTCCTCTTCTGTAGCCCAGATTAATTTATCCATTGGCAAATAACCACTACCTTTCAACGCTCTTATCATATTCCTCAAACTCTAGGATTAAAAGTGAAATGGATACATATAAATTGGAGTCTTGCTAAAAGAATAAATAGTTGTGTCATTGTGATCTTCTGCAAAACAGAAGGACAGATTAAGGCAGATTGTATCTTGGGCCTTAAAGCTTAAAGCCTTAAAGCTCCATTGATCCCATGCAACTGGGAATAAAAAAGAATAGTGCAGGTATTGTCATCAGTGGCCGAGACTGCAACCCACATTGTAACTGCATGAAAATAGAAGTGGCAAAACATGGGAATCATTTTTCACTTACCTTGTTTAAAATGGGGCATGGAGGCTGAATGTTTTAAAAGGCCAAGTTTCACCAAAACTCAAGATTTTAACATCATAGGAGAAATATGTAACAGAAGGTATGTTATTCTATAAAAGTGTTTCACTGTAATTTAAATAAGTGTGGAATTGCTGATATATTGCTATTTACAGCTGAAAAATCCTCATGTAAGGTAAAAAGTTAAGAATCAAGTGTATGATGTCACAGTGGACATCACAGTGGACCCAGTGGAAGCCACTTTCCCCATGACCTTTTCCTACGTATTCCACACACCTATTGTGAAAGAAGCAAATGTTGTAGGCTTCTTCTCCTTTTGTTTCTCTGAAAAAGACATGGTGGACATGATCCAGTGGTAGACTTCTACTGGAAGGAGTCACTTCTCTTTCCCAATAAAAAAAACTCTGTGTAACTCCAAAACTGGCAGGAAAACTCTCCAAAACAAGGTTGTAGACTTCACAGTGGGCTGTGGAAGAGGGGAAAACATTCAGTTGCACCGGCACAAAAGAGCCCGTTCACCTTTAGTGGGTAATAAAAGGCCACAACTTAATTTATCTGTACTGGGGTTATAAATCACACTTTGACAGTCATAAATCATTCACATTATTTCTCCGACATTTCACATATGTGTATATTCCCACACTATAAATCATGCCATAAATCATGCCATAAATCAATCATATGTCAATATTCAGATTATAAATCAAACCATAAATCATGCAATAAATCATTCAAAGATTAATCACCGGAATTAATCATATCAGTTAATAAGGCCCTAAATCACAAGCTGTCATAATAAATCAATCATACATCACAAATCAAAATACACTGATAAATGAGCTATTTTGAGTATGTATACCCGCTAGGGCTAGGAACCCAGATGACCCTATCAAAGTTGTGACAAAAGCAGCAAATGACTAATTCACAAAACTAAAAGTTAAACCAGGAAGAAAGATTAGACATACAGACTAATTAATGAACACTCAAAAATGACTAACATCTTGTAAATCTAAGACCAAAATTCCCCCAGGGAGGGCAAAAAAAGCAAGCTCCAATAGCAGTAGGAAAATTCCCTCCCAGTCCCCGAAGGTGACCGGCGACAGCCGGAGGGTATGGTACTGAAAATGACCAAGCCGAGGGTGAGTGGGGTGGGTCTCTCAGATGCCTGGCTTGGAATGGCCACAGCTACGCAATGCAAGGCCTTATATAGACCCCAAGCCTTGCCCAAATCTCGTGAGATTAGGAAATCTTGAAAGATTATTTGGGTTGCTAATTGGCTGTGAGTCACAGGAAAGGGAAGGACTTCCTGTGGCTTCAGCCAATCATGGCACCGGCCTCCATATCCTGTCCCCAATATCGCGAGATAGATAATCTCACAAAATTAGGAGGGTTGCTGGGGGATCTCTCTAGATCCCCCCATTGACTGGGAGCCACGAGGAGGGGCAGAACTTCCCACGGCTACATCCAATCATGGCGCCAACCTTCAAGATAGCCAACAAAACAAGAGGCCCCTCTCAACGAGTCGGGGGGGAAGGTCTTTGTGGTCAACCACCAGCACAATGACGGATTTATCCTGTCCTTCTGAAGAATCCAGCTGGTATCACTGATATTCTACTGCATTCCAGTGTTTTCTATGTAGCCCTCCACTTATTCGGAGGATGCTTATTGTGTTGTCCTCCTATTATTATCTTTATTTTTTTCAGGCCTGATTTATCAACCCACATGCTCTCAACATGAAGTTGAGCAGCAACCTTCCCATATGCACTGGTAAACAACCACTTCAGTTCTACTTCCAAGTGGGCCTTAACGTGGTGGCTTTTTCTTTGTCTTTTTCCCCTTTGCCCTGTTCTCTTTCACACTACACAATTATAGTACTTTCATAGCCCTACAACTGCCATGGCTCTGTCCAAAGGA
>CM034701.1:111977246-111993906 GCA_020142125.1 Phrynosoma platyrhinos | reverse complement strand
GCCACCTTGGAGGAGTCGGGGCTGCTCAGCTGCTCAGCCCTTGTCCTCCTTCAATATGAGGACACACTGGACACACTTGGTCCCCGGAGGAGGAGGAGGAGGAGAGGTCCTGGAAAAGGAGGGTTGCCATAAGTGGGAAATGATGTGAAGGCACACAACAACAACAGCTAGTATTGCCTGTGTGTTCTGTACTTTTGAATGACACCATCTTGATGCAGATCACCTGAATAGCTTCACAGCCATTTGATGGAACATGACAATTCCTTCTTATGGTATGTGACAGTAATGAGAAGAGAGTGTTTATGTTTCACAAATTGACAGTAATTGTTAATATCAAAGTTCCTGGGAAATGAATCATTGAAAAAGAAAGAAAAGATGGTGTAATTTGACAAGATACAGCAGCAAACTCCTCTACTCCTTTCATTAAATATCTACAACAAAAAGTCATCAAGTGCATCAGGAAAGCCATCAATGCCAAGGCTTTATAGGAAACAAAACTCAATGAAGGATAAGATGGTGACAACAATGATGATGACGATGACGATGATGGTAATGGCATGGGATAGAGTGATGCCAATAGCAAATGGGGGATTGAAAGAGTAAATAGTGGGGTAAGTTACAGTGCCTATGAGAAAGATATAATAAAAGAGAACACATGCAGAGCATGGATGTAACTAGCTTAAAATAACAAGCAATAACTAGTTAGAAATAACTAGTAATTGATAGTTAGAAATAAATAGTTACTTGTAAATGATTTTCTTTCCAAATAATAAAGGTATAACTAAGTTAGAATACAATTGTGCTTTAGAAGGGACAAATTAACTCTTTTTCTGGGGTAAGTGTTTAGTTAATTTATGGGGATGTGGCCTTAGTTAATGGTAGAGGAGAAATCCTACATGGTTTATGATTCAAGTATTGGCCCATGGTGTACTTGATGCTACTGCCTTGTACTCTGTTGTGCTGAGGCAGTGTAGAATGGGAAGATAGTGTATTTTGTTCTCACAGGACAATTATCTAGACCAGGGGTAGGCAACTTTTTTGAGCTGGGGGCCAATCCCCCAAACTCGTTCCTCCTGGCGGGCCCAGGGGGGGAATGGTGGCGCACGCCATCACGCCGCGTGCTCTGCCACTGCCGCCACCACCACTGCTGCGGCCGCCACTGCACGCGCTGCTGCAGCTGCCTCCGCACATGTTGCGGCCGCCATTTTGGAAAACAAAATGGCAGTAGCGGCGCGCACGGCCACATGGCGACCAAAACACGTGGCAGCAGTGGCAGGCGGCGGCAGGGGTCCGCCTGGGCCGGTAAGCACGGAGCCCTGGGCCGGAACTGGCCCAGGGGCCGTAGGTTGCCGACCCCTGATCTAGACCCATTTCAAACTGGCTTTAGGACAGGATTTAGAGTTGAGACTGCCATGGTTGCCTTGACCGACAACCTGCATCTGAACATCGACGGGGTAGTGTGACCCTGTTGGTGCTGTTACACCTCTCAGCAGCTTTTGACATGATAGATCATTGCATCCTGTTGGATCGCCTGAGTGGGTTAGGAATTGGAGGCACTGCGCTCCAGTGGTTCTGTTCCTTCCTCTCAGGCAGATCCCAGAGGGTGCTGCTCGGGGATAGTCGCTCTGGTAAAAAGGAGCTCACCTGCAGCGTCCCTCATTCCATCCCCGATGTTGTTCAACATCAATATGAAGCTGCTGGGTGAGATTATTCGGAGCTATGGGGCAGGGTGTTATCAGTATGCTGATGACACCCAGATCTATTTCTCCCTGTCTCGATTATCGGCCTCGAATTCCGATGGCGTCTCTCCTCTCAATGACTGTCTTAAGGCAGTAATGGGCTGGATGAGGAAAAACAGATTGAGATTAAATCCAGACAAAACAGAAGTGCTCATGGTAGCGGCCCCGAAACCAAGGATTGGGTTGCAACCTCCAGTCCTGGATGGGGTCACTCTCTCCATGAAGGACTGTGTTCGCAGTCTGGGGGTGCTCCTTGATTCGTCGCTTCACATGACTAGTCAGCTGAATGCGACGGTCAGGAGTGACTGTTATCAGCTTCGGCTGATACGCCAGCTGTGCCCTTTTCTGGAAGTAAGGGACCTTGAGACTGTTGTGCACGCACTGGTAACCTCCCATCTGGATTTCTGTAATGTGCTCTACATGGGGCTACCTTCATACCTTCATACATGGCAGCCAGAGTGGTCTCTGGAACATCTAGGAGGGACATATAAGTCTGGTGTTAAAGTCCCTCCACTGGCTGCCTATTAGTTTCTGGGCCCAGTATAAGGTGTTGGTTATTACCTTTAAAGCCCTAAATGGCTTGGGTCCAACCTATCTTCGGGACCACCTCCTCCCATACAATCCTTCCCGCGCACTCCAGTCCTCTGGGAGGAACTTGCTCCAGCCATTAAAATCTAGGCTGTCTGCAACCTCCCAGAGGGCATTTTCGGTAATCACCCCTAGATTGTGGAACGGCCTGCCTGATGAAAACCGTCAGATTACAACATTAAACAGCTTTAAAAAGGCTGTTAAGATGGATCTCTTCTGGCAGGCCTTTCCGGAATAGATTTCCCGGACTCAGAACCTCCCTCATTTCTGCCCTCTCCCTATCTGGACACAGCAGCTACTTCACTTCCTTTATCATATTATTGATATTGATGAATAATATTGTTATTATTATTCAGATTTTTAAAGTAGCAAAAACTATCTATTTTAGTTAGTTCTGAGAAACTGGAATGTAAAGAGTTACTTCTTTAAACCCATAACTATAATGAGAACAAATGAATATGGTGGGATAGTGCTTGAATTAGTGTAACTAATTGCCTTTAAAAAGTAACTTGCTAAGTTCTGATCTTTGGTACCTTTAGCATTCTAGTTTCTTATCTCTGTCTTATTCTGGATAAATTCTACATCACCAGCAGCTTCCTGTCTCCATCTTAGTTATGTAACTGAGAACTTTTGAGTAAGAATATTAAGTGACAAATGAATCACATTCAGCCATAAAGCTCAAGAAACTATTGCAACTGAATCCTGTTCCACCAAATTCCACAGAAACCCCTTAAGTCAAATATTGAAACTGGTTTCACATTCAGTACTCAGGAGCCAACACAGAGTAGTGGTTTGAGCATTGGACTACAACTCTGGAGACCACAGTTCAATTCTCATGGAAACTGACTGGGTGACCTTGGATGAGTGACACACTCTCAAACCCAAAAACTCCTGATAGGTTCACCTTGGGGTTGCCATAAGTCAGAAACAATTTGAAGGCACATAACAACAGCAATCTGATTACATGAGCTTCTGTATACTGACATCTCAGTTCAGCCACACTTTAGGCATCCTGTTCATCTCCATCATATGCCTCAGTTCCTTGTTTCTTGATCTGATATTCAGTTTCATATTCCGGAAAGGCTCATGCTTCGCTTCATCTGATGTGATCAGTATATATCTAATCCTGTCTATCAGTCCCATCACCTAGATGCCTCAAAAATCGGAATCTTCTGCATGAATTAAGTAATAATTGTGATGCATATAATCCAATAATGTGTGTGTGCATGCATGTGCGTGTGCGATATTATATATATATATATATATATATATATATATATATATATATATATTTAACTGCCCTCGAGTTGATCTCGACTTATGGCAACTCCATGACCTCCTTAATAGAGTCCATCCGTTTGGCATGTGGCCTTCCTCTCTTCCTACTTCCCTCCACCTTTCCCAGCATTATTGTCTTTCCAATGAGTCCTCCCTTCTCATGATGTGTCCAAAGTACAACAGCCTCAGTTTTGTCATCTTGGCTTCCAGGGAGGTTTCCAGTTTGATCTGCTCTAGGTCCCATTTGTTTGTCTTTGTTAGAGGTAGGCAACCTTTCCCCTTTAAGGGCCAAGGGACTTCAGCTCCCAGAAGCCTCAGCCATGTTGGCCAATAGTCTCATGTTGGCCAATAGCTCCTGGGATTCTGGGAGCTGAAGTCCCTCAGCCCTTAAAGGGGAAAGGTTGCCTACTCCTGGTCTTTGTCATGCCCAGCCAGATGGAGGGCTCAGAGGATGAGGAGGAGGCTGAGCCAGAGCCTCAAATGGGAGCTGTGTCTGAAGCTGCAGTGGAGCCTGGTCCTGAGCCTGGCCCTAGTGTGCCTCTGCCAGCTCCAGAAGTCTGTGGCCTCCCAGGAGGCTCAGCAGCCAAGCCTCCCGGCAGCAGAGCCTTCAGGCATGGAGGACACAGTACCTACCTTCAGCCAGCATCAAGCAGAAAGGGTGGGCCTCTAGCATTCAAGGAGGCTTTATGAGAAATGCCGAAGCAATCAAGATCAGCTGACCTCCTGTATATTCGGCATTTAAACAGGTGCAGGATGCCCAGCTCGGCATCAGATATTATCTGAGCTTCTTGGTGAAAGCACATTGATCCTGATCTCTCTCTGCAGCCACTCACTCTTAAAACCACAAGATTGCAAGTTCATTACTAGCCAGGGCTCAGGTTTGACTCAGGCCTGCATCCTTCCAAGGTCGCTAAAATGAGTACGCAGATGTTGGGGGGCAATGAGCTTACAGTTGTAAACCACTAGACTGCATAGCGCGGTATGAAGCGGTATATAAATGAAGCTGCGCTGCTTTGCTTTGCTTTGCTTTGCTTTGCTGGCTGGAATCTTGCTCCGTGGATTGCTGATTGCTTTGTCTTCCTGGACTCTTTGACCTTCGGATTTTGCCTACATGTCCCATCGCTCTCTGGAACCCTGGACTTGGATCATTGACTACTCTCTCTCTGGCTGTGCTCTCTGGTTTGGACCTTTTGCTTTGGAACTGTGGATTTGTTCTTGGTTCTTGGCTGCTTCACTTGTTTAGGGACCTTATTTAGTCTGGTGTGTGTTGCTATCAGCATACTTGGCTGCTTTCCCAGGACAGTCCTTTTGGCTGTCTATGGGATCCTCAGCACTCTTCTCCAGCACCACATCTCAAGGGAATTTATTTTCTTCCTATCATCTTTCTTAACTGTCTGGCTCTCACATCCATACATGGTAATAGGGAATACAATGTATGATTCTAACTTTTGTGCTGAGTTGTATATCTTTGCATTTTAGAAACTTTCCTAGTTCTTTCATAGCCACCTTCCCCATTCTTAGTCTTCTTCTTATTTTCTGATGGCAGTCCCCATTTCTATCAATGTTTAATCCCAGGTATGGGAATTCTTTTACTATTTATATTTCTTCATTGTCTAGGTTGAACTTGTGAAGTTCCTCGGTGGTCGTTATTTTTGTTTTCTTTATGTTCAGCATTAAACCTGCCTTAGCACTTTCTTCTTTGATCTTCCTTAGTAGGGGTGTGTGTATGTGTAATTATAAAATATAGTCATAATAATAATATGTTTATTATATTATATAATAATATATTTATCATCATCATCAATTAAATGGAAGTCATGGTTGAGCTGATCCATTTAATCAATGTTGATGATAATAATACAGATATAGCTGGTGTTCCTGATGATGCTGTTTATGATTCTTAACATCCTGCTTTCCTTCCATGGTAGCAGTCCAGAGGTGGTGGAAGAGGCAGTGGTGAGCTAGGCATGGCTGAGGTAGATAAGGCTGGCTGGCTGGCTGGCTGATGCACAAAGAGTAGACCTAATATCAAGAAATGTGTTGGGGGCACTAGGATTGTTGCCCAAGAGGAAAGGGGGTGGTAGCCCAAAAAAGTTTGGGGACCACTGCTTTAGAGGAAGGCAATGGCAAAACTCCTCTGAATATGCTTTCTAATAAATTCCTACAGAAACCATAAGTTAAGTCAACTTGAAAACATATAACAACAAGAACAGCAACAAGAGTTTGTAATTAAGGGGATCATAGCTAATAGGATCTTTTAGCTGAGCTCTTGGATTCTAGCCAGAATTTGTGGTCCATGAAGATCATAACAATTCTTCCAGCTGTGTAGGGATAGAAGTGATGGGGAGGAAGGAAGGAAGGCAGGAGAAGAAGAAGACAGGCATTTTCAACAGATTCCCTTTACTGCCATGCAGTCAAGAAGAAAATAACTCTTTTGAATACTTCAGTGTTGACTGGATTTGAATTGATGGCCTGCTCAAAGCACATGTACATAAATATAGATCTCCAACAGCAGTCTACCTAATCTTAAGAAAGCAGCTCCTGCCAACACTAGCATCTGAATAACAATTTATTTTAACTCATTGTAATTCATTTAGTACTTTGAGTTCGTCACTTAACATTCACAGATGGTAACACAGTGTGAGCACTATCAATAGTACAGATAGTACTGTATAACTTTTCTTGCATTTCTTTAAACTTACTTCTTTCAGGACATCCTAGTAACTAACCATAAATCTACTGGGACTACCATTTCTTGTTAAGTCGATAATTAATGCAGGAACAAACTGCACCATGTTCCTTCTGCACTATGGAGAACTAGGTTTATTACGTAGTATCCAAACTGTCTGCATTAGTATTGTTTTTGGCATGGAAGAGTTTTCTCAGCTAATTTTAATGGCTTTTGTGACACATTTTTCTTCACTTGTTGTCAAAGAATGCTGCCAATTGTTCAGCTGTGGGTAACTGAGATCCTATATATATATATATATTATATATATATATAATTGAGCCCTTCCAGACTTTTCTCATGATTCTATTCATAAGACTTGTAACTGTCTCCATGGGAACACTACCAAGAAGGAAGGAAGGAAGGAAGGAAGGAAGGAAGGAAGGAAGACTGGTGTTTTAGATCTCCTTTTAAATTTGTTTTATTTTTTTATCAATGTCTCCTCACAGATTAGTTTCCATAGTAACAGGGAACTGTGGCACTATTCTAGAGCTTCAATACAGTCTAGCTCCAATCATATTACATATTCATTTAGCAGACTTAGCAAGCTCACACACCTAGGTCCTGTCAATACAGAAAGAATCTCAATTCTATGTTTTTGCAACACCATAGCAAACAAAGACATCTCTACTTGTATCACTGCAAGTCAAGACATCTCTGTTACCAGAACAAATGAGAACTCAAATTGGGTTTTTGTTGCCACAAGACCAAAACAGATGCTTGGTCTTGTTGCAGGATTCTTGTTGCAGGATTAGTATATATTGTAACCTGATGCAGTTGCATGTCCTGCTAGGTTAAGGGGCATAGACTTTTCTCAGATCAAATTTGATTACAGACCTGGGAGGAGAGCTGTCATGATATGCAATTCTGAAGGATTGATGAGGTAGTAAATTAAAAAAGTTCTAACCTAGTTGTGATTCAAAGCTTAGAAACAATTCTGATGTTGCTCCAGAAGAACCACCGTGATTATCTAGGAGTGGCAATGGGATTACATCTGTGATTATATCTTGGACATTCGGCTTTGCTGAGGAAATGCCAGGACACACAATGCATACATTTTTCAATGTAAGTAATTGCACTGTTCATTGGTATAGTGTGCCTGAGGGTAAAAAGTAGGGTACACAAGTGAAATGGCAAACACTTAAAAACGTGGGATGTACTGGTTTGCCAGGTCTGTAGGTTTCAGCCTGCTGAATGGATGCAAATCAAAGGAAGTTGGTATTAATTCAGTCTGTGTCTCATTTGCACAAATATAAAGCTACTAGGACAATCAAGACTTTTACTTTTTACTTTTATTATATTCTAAAATTATTTAGAATTTTATTTATTCTAGAAAAGTGAAAACATAATACAGACACACCTCATTTAACAAATCTTCTGACAAAGAAGCTACATATTAGAAGGTCTCTTTACACCTTTCCAGCCCTTACCTTTTTCTCCTTATCCTCTATTTACTTGGAAGTTTTTCTAGAGGTATTGCCACTGGGAGATGGGTGAAGGAGGGCTAGAGTAACACAGACTTTCAGTATTTGGTTGAGCAGTGTGTCTCCAGTAAACTATACAATAAAGTTTGAGGTGAGAAAGAGTGAGATTCTATTGTAGCTGGTTCTACTATGGTTGTGTCTACAACAGGCAAGGTAGACAGCAGCTGTTTCCAGAATGCCTTATTGACATGTATGAACAGCAAAACTGAGGGAAAAGACGAACATGGATAAGCCTATCTCACCAGCTTCCCCCAGCATGTTGAAAGAGCAGAGCTCTGTAAGTATGGGCACCAAAATGAAAACTATTAATAAAATGGAGACCGATTAAAGAAATAAAAATTTATTCTTGGATACATCTTGGAAGAAAATTTAAAGTGGTCTCTAGAAGGTTCAAAATGTTTCCATTTACTTACAACCTGACCAACTTGTTTCATTTCACACATATGTATTGTTAGATTTGAATAAAAATTTTGCTGATACATGTTGAATTGCTCTTCTTTTCTTGTGGTGCAGGAATCTCTCTATGTTCTTTCCATCTTACTTCTGCCTCCTGTACCAAATGTTCTGTTGAAGAATTAATATCCAGGAAACCATCTACTTCATTAACTGTGGTATATCTGTAATTAAGTTTTTCCTGGCTAAGGTGATTGTTCTTTGCCCCAGCAGTGATGTTTCCTATGTGAAGTCGTAGGCTTTCATGGACAGCATCCATAGTTTGTTGTGGGGTTTTCAGGCTGTGTGGCCATGTTCTAGAAGAGTTTCTTTCTGATGTTTCGCCAGCCACAGATGCTGGAGAAACATCAGAAAGAAACTCTTCTAGAACATGGCCACACAGCCCAAAAAACTCACAAAAAAAAACTATAGTGATATTTCCTTTTTGCTGCCCTGCTTCTCACTCCACATATCATGGAGGTCCTGTGTGGTGATCATTTGATCATCAGAACATCCTGAATTAAGATAATGT
The DNA here is from genome assembly GCA_020142125.1 of Phrynosoma platyrhinos. Taxonomy (NCBI): domain Eukaryota; kingdom Metazoa; phylum Chordata; class Lepidosauria; order Squamata; family Phrynosomatidae; genus Phrynosoma; species Phrynosoma platyrhinos. Next base: position 111,985,125 of record CM034701.1, on the reverse strand, counting down.
ACTGTAAACCGACTGAATTAATTTGGCAAAAGATAGTGAGCTACACCTAGTTTGAAGGTCAGCCAAATATCAATTTGGCTTAGGGAGGCTTCTGTATGGGTTACTTTATAGCAAATTTTAATGGCCTGGGAAATACAACAACTTTATGTGCTTGATAAAGAAACAATATCTAGTAAATTTGCACACCGACTACAAGATTCAGTTAAGGTCCTGGAAAACAGCCTAATTCAGCTCAGACTGAGTTGGAAGCTGTCTGATTCAATCTGGGTCCTGAATTTGAACTGAGATTCAAAAATCAAAGATTCATACCTCCTACTGATAATTATTGGCAATCAAAGAACTCATAAATTTTTGTTGTTGTTGTTCGTGTATGTTTGCCAGAATACAATGACATTTGTAGTCATTGTGGCTTTTCAGGATGCATGTGTGTGCATTCCAAGACCGCAGAGTCCTTTCAAGCAAACAATAGGCATCTAAGGTAAATTGATTTTACTTTTATTTGTAATTCTGTATGTAAATTTTGCAGTTCCTCCCTCCTCATCCCCATATATATATTGGTTTACATTAGCTTCATTGGTTTACAAATATATTTGCTTACTGAACTCTTTAGCAGGTTTTAATGCTAAACCCGCCTTGGGTTCAAACGATCATAAAGATCATATAAAAAGCTTTAAGAAGGTAAATTGTAAGCTTCTTTAATATTTCGTATGAGTGTATTTTCCAGTCACCTGTTAATTTATGGCACACTGTTAATTTTATAAGATTTGTTTAGACAAAGAATACTTAGAGCTAGTTTGGCATTGGCTTCCTCTAAAATACAGCCTTTGGCTGATTTTCCTTGGTAGTCCCCCATCCAAGTACCAACCAAGCCTGGTCCTGCTTAACTCACATGATCAGAAATGATCTAGTGCAGGGGTAGGCAACCTTTCCCCTTTAAGGGCTGAGGGACTTCAGCTCCCAGAAGCCTCAGCCATGTTGGCCAATAGCCCCATGTTGGCCAATAGCTTCTGGGATTCTGGGAGCTGAAGTCCCTCGGCCCTTAAAGGGGACAGGTTGCCTACCCCTGATCTAGTATCTTCAGGATGTAGTTACACCTGCCAAATTTGACATAAATTGGACAGCCCCTGGAAAATGTGCCCTAGGATTAGAAAGTAGACCTGTCAGTTACAACCACACTTGCCTACTTTCTCTACCCTCAGTATATTCATAGAAACAAAACTTTAAAAGACAATATTTCTGGAACAAAGTGGCTCCTCTTCCAGAACATGAAGTGTCAACAATGCTTTATATGAGATACAACTTTGATTCTTGTCATTTTGGAGGAAAGCATGTTTCTCCTTGAGAAACACTAAAACCAGTGTTAAATCTTGGGCTTTGGGTGTCATCCAAATCTGATGTGCACCTTTAATATCTACTCTAGTTCTCACTTTGGCAGTATAACTGTTTGAGGACTGTATCTCTTCTCATTGACAATGAAGGATCATATGACTTAATGCTCCTCCATACCCAAAAACAAAAATCTATCTCCACATTTTAAAAAAAAGTTCCTAGCCTTTCTCACTAACATCTAGTTTTCTATGCAGGGATTGTATGTAGAAGTATTGAGTCACTGGAGTACCTTCTTGTTTGTTTGTATAAGCACATGCACACCACTCCAGTGAGGCATGCAGATGGCAGCTGAGTTTATCCTGATATTTTGCTGAATGAGCAGTTTACATCAACATCAGAACTGTTTATAAAGAACATGGAACATAAGCTCTGTGCTGATAACATTATTTCAGAGATATAATCCAAAACATCAGTTACAGAAGTTTAACCCTCCACCCAATTTCATGCTTCTTGAGTTACAAAACTATTGCTACAGATTTGGTTTATTATTTGCCTCCTACTTATTATACTCTGCATCCTGGGTTGGTTAGGCTCACATGACTCCACTTGAGGACGTGTAAAAATGAAAGTGCACACCAGTCCCACTGCAGCACTTTGAAAGAACATGGGGAGAAGGGTTATAAGGTCATGTGGACTAGACTCATCTCCAACTCCCTGAGAAGAAGCACTTTCCTGCAATCTGTATACTCAAATGGTGTGAGAAAGGGCTCTCCGCATCTACTGATGTATGCACAGAGAGCACCTCGCCTATATCAGTTCATGAGCACTCTCCCACACTGGCTAAACTGACACCATGAATTACTGCACTGGGTGATGCCAATCTTAATGCCATAGAGTATGCCTACTATAACCCATCTCACACAGTGAGTATGCTCCTCCATACCCCAAAAGAAGGGCAAACTACATTTCCCTAGGAAGGCTGGGGGATGATTAGCCTTCATGTGCTATCTGAGGTGGTGGCCATAGGTTTGAGAATGGAAAGCCAATTTGATACATTTAGAACATTTTAGTTTTATTTTAAAGGAATAAAGAATAGAATAATGTTTTCATTTTAAACAACCTCAAAGTGGTATTTAAAAACCTTGAAGTCCAATCAAATCCAGTGTTAAAACAATACAATATTCTATTATTAGAATCACTAAGATGGCTGGGCAAACAAGTATTTAATTGTTATGTAAACACCTACATTTAATTGTTATGTAAACACTAAATCTCAATGGAGAATGATTCTACATGAACAGTGCCACAACAGGAGTCGTCCATTCTTTGCAAATCAATGAAATGAACTTCACTAGTCATATAGTATAGGAAGCAGGGCCTCTCTCAACAAGAGTAGAGTTTCAGAAGTCTGAAAGATAAGAGTTCAGGATAACCTTGTCCTGGGCTATTTGGAGCCTTATAAATAAACACCTTTAACAGAACAGTAACACCTTTAATATCTCTTGTTAGCTAAATGGCAGCCTGTGTTAAATGGCTGAATAGCACCCACCTGTAAATTAATTTCTTTCTTACTTTTAAGTAAACATAGAGACCCAGTCTGGATCAGGCCCATCATGAGCAGGAAGGGGAAGGTTGAGCCTCCCCTCCCCAGCCAAATTTAAATTTACTTCCCATCCCCTGGAAGTATACTTTTAAAAGGGAGAAATGTTTTGGGTGCCAACATAATCTCGGCCCCTATCATGTCTGTCGGGGATGCTTTGATTTTGAGTTCCTGCATGGCAGGGGGTTGGACTGGATGGCCCTTGTGGTCTCTTCCAACTCTATGATTTTATGTTACCAGAGGATGGAAAACAGTGGCCATCCTACATATGTCTGGGAGAAGATGATGCACCACCTGTACTGCTGAAAGGTCCTGTTATGTCATGGAAGTTACCAAACAGATAATATGTTTGTTCAAATAATAATTACACACAAAACCCTAAGCTGGTCCTTTCAGAAAGCCTGTGTGCAGGGGTTTTGAATAATAGAAAGACATAAACAAAGGGAATGATTATGGCCTTTATTCAGTATATCACCAAGGGAAGGGAACCACAGCAAGGGATTGGGTTTCAGAATGCTTCTATTACAGTTCATTATCAGGATCTGGTGGGGGAAAAACTAGAACATAGCAGCCATTCTTAATGTGTCTTGGATGAAGTTCTCTCTGAACCTTTGCTCAAAGGTTGCCATCCTCCAACATCAGCTGTTTAAATGTACAGTTAAAATAAAACATAAGCTTTGACTTTAGGAATCTCACACAAGCAAGGCTTATTTATCGCGAAAGCTCATCTAAGGACCTTATCCCACGGGGCCAAAAGCAGCAAGAATCCACTAAGAATCAGGTGCTATAGCGCTATAGTTTTCCGTGTGATTACACGACGTCACTCAGAATCCGCTAAGAATCAGGCGTTATAGCACTATAGTTTTCCGTGTGATTACACGACGTCGCTCAGAATCCAGCAAGAAACCGTTCGGAATGCAGCATCATTCGCATTCTTTTGAATGTCGGTTTCAGCGGGCATTGCAATAGTGCGAGCTTATCCATAGTGCTATTATAGCGCTAGCGCCATATTTATACTAGCGCTATAGTACTGCAATGATGCTCATATCGCTTTCTTGCCACTTTTGAGAGCAGCGTGGGATAAGGTCCTAAGGCTGCATTGCTATGCATGCTTAATTGGGAGAAAATCCCAGCAAACATCAGTGAGACTTGCTTCTGGGTCTACGTATACAACACTGAGCTATACAGGGGAATAGTTTTTCTCTTTTAAATTCATACAAGATGGAAGAGCTACTCCTTTTGCATATCAATGCTGTACATGTTAGCTCAGAAATAAGTCCCACTGAATTTTTATTTCTATCAGTAACATGAGGAGCAACTTTGGCAGAGCTTGGAGAGGTCATGTTTTTTGGACTACAACCCCAAGAGTCCCCCAACTTTTTGATTTCTCAGAATTGTAGTCCAAAGAGATACTTTTCCATACTCTGTACACAGGTGGAGAATCACCCAGTACCTCTACACAACCAAAGACTAATAAGAGGTGAACAAAAATGAAAAAGGTAAGCAGAGGCAACAAAGGGTGGATTCACAGTGCAGAAATAAGCAGTTTGACACCACTTGAACTGCCATGACTCTGACAGACCAGGCTGAATACTTCACCAAATTACAAATCCCAGGATTCCACAGGATGGAGCCATGACAGTTAAAGTGGTGTCAAACTGCTTTGTTTCTGCAGTGTGGAAGAGCTGAAAGATGCAGAAGAAACCCACAGTAATTGGACTGGCAAGATGCAGAAGGAGGCCATCCTTATTAATACAGCTTTCACCTGCATCAAAGTGGTACAAAATGTGGTTGGCACGCAGAAGATCATAGATTCAATCCCTGGTATATCCAGAGGAGCTAAGAAAAATTATGCCTGAAACTCCAGAGAACTACTAACACTGTCTACAATATTGAGATTAGATGAACTAACAATCTGATAGCTGGTGGGAGGACCAAAGCACCATAATATTCAGTCACATTGATCCTATTGACAGAAGCCAAAGCTCCTGGCAGAATTGAAATATATCAGTAAATATCTGCTTCACAGATATCTTGCAAAGCTTTTTTAAAAAAGCATTTTCCTTGTGAAAGGTTGCATCTGGAAAAAAATGAAGTCAAAAAAAAAATGAACTTCCCTCACATATTCAATTACATGAGATTTATAAAAACAATGAAAACAAAGCTAATGATTTTCAGTGATATATGCAGATTTTCTTTGATATCTACAGACTATTTTACACACTTCAAGATGGAGTGCACTCCTATCACTAGTACCAGTTTCTGCCAACCTAGAAGTTCAAAACCATGTAAAAGGAACACAGACTTTTTGGCCCACGTGGATAGCCCCTCTGTCTCCTAAGAACCTTCAAATCCCACAGTTCATAAAAACACTGTTTTAATCATCTTCTGCTTTCACTACTACATCTTTTTTCTTTCATACTTTGGTCCTCTAGCTAAAATTATAAATCTCTGATGTCATTTGCTACAAAATATATTATGTACCTCCCCAAATTCATTGCATGGATCTCCATCCTGATCCATACTTCACACAAATTTCACATTTCTTGTCTTTAAACTTCTCCAGAGCCTTCTTGGCCCAGTTTGTGTGTTGGTTTTTTTAATCCCATTACCTATTATCTTTCCTGCTTCCATTCTTCACTGATGAAAGTTTTTCCCCTCCCTTAAACAATGGTGTCTAGTTTCCTGTGCAAGTCCCTTTCCAAAATACATTGAGAAAAATGATGAGTAACATGAAAACATTCTGCTTTTTTTTTTTTAAAATTTAATTTATATTCCACCTTTCTCCCAGTATGGGAGAATGGCCATTTCTCTGGGGCCTGAATGCATCAGAAATAAATACATTCTGTCATTTGCATGTATCAGTTTCTGATGAACTTCCATGCATCCTACTCCTGATTTGGAGCAGAATAATGCACAGTTTCTTCAGAGGTTTTTTTGGCTAGCTTGAAGCAGATTCATCCTAAGTCTGGAGACTGCTTTTCAAAAGAGGAAGTGATGTAACTTCTCATCGTACAGAAACCTCCTTTGTCAATTTTGTTCTCTGATGTCTATAAACCTAGAGGCTCTTTGTATGTATGTATGGGTTCCTTTGATGTATTGTTGTTTCTTGTTCCCATTTCAGATTGTCTCTCCTTTAGTTAATGTTGTTATAAATGCTTCCCATAAACTTTCTGTGACTGGTTCAATTGCAAGAGACAAATGCTTCATTGTAAGCAATGAATGAACTTTCTCAAAGATTTAGCCAAATGGAGAATGTTTTGGACCTTGGAATCTCCTTGGAGCTGTTTGATATTGTTACACTATAGCTGGTGGCCTGAAAAAATTTTGCATATGGGTCATCTACTTCTTTTATTTGCTTAGAAGTTGTTAAAAATCTTCTTTAATGTAACATACTTCTGATTTAAAAAAAATCAGAGAGGGAACTTTTTACATGAAGAAATGTGCAATGAAACTACACAGTGTAGATGGTTAATCAGAAATTAGCTTCACTGAGTTCAATGGAACTGATTCTCATCTGAATAAAATGTTTCAGCAGAAAGCCAGAATCCTGTGCCCACTTACTTGTGAGCAATCCCAGAACTCAGAAGCACTTACTTATGTCAAGCTACAAGAAAAGAGATTCCTCCTCAACATTAGGAGGCACTTCCTGACGGTGAAAGCTGTTTGACAGTGGAACACACTCCCTCGGAGAGTAGTGGAGTCTCCTTCCTTTTAGGCCTTTAAGCAGAGGCTGGATGGCCATCTGTCAAGGATGGTTTGATTTTGAGTTCCTGCATGGCAAGGGGTTAGACTGGATGGCCCTTGTGGTCTATTCCAACTCTATGATTCTCTGATTCTATATATATATTATTTCACATTTAAAACAAAACAACTCATAAGAAAATACATAATAAAATACCATCAACCAACCTGAGGCCCCTCTGATTAAGTCCAAACATCTGGCATGTGGTCTCCCTCTCTTTCTATTCCCCTCTACCTTTCCTAGCATTAAGGTCTTTTCTAGTGATGCATGTCTTCTCATGGTGGGACCCAAAATACTCAATTGATTGCCTCAATTTAGTCATCCTGGCTTCCAGGGGGAGTTCAGGCTTGATCTGTTCTAGGCCCCTTTTGTTTTATTGGTATGTCATCTGTTCTTGATTATTTATTCTTCCCAATTGTTTTCAGTGGAGCTTTCACTTCACTTTCCAAAATTTGGAATTCATCTTCATATGTTTCTTCTTTCCCATGTGTCATTTATCCTTTCACATCTTTAAAAGAGATCTTCTGCATATTGTTTCCATCTCTTTTTCTTTCACCTTGGTTGTGTATTATGTTGCCCTTCTGATAGTATAGCATCCCCACCTTTGGTTTAAATTTCTCTTTGAATTCCTAGACCTTGTGTAATGGGGCTTATGTTCTTCTTAATGTATATGGCCTCAGAGGGAGAGAAAGGGTAGGCAAAGCTCCATCATGCCTAGCCCAGAAACAGAAGGACCCTCCCTTCACTCCAGCTGCCATCGCCATGGCCTTAGAGGGAGTGAAGAATCAGCAGTGTCTGCTAGACTTGATCCCCTTACCCTCTGCCATTCCCTTTTGTGTCATGTCTTTTTAAATTGTAAGCCTGAGGAAGGGAACTGTTTAATTAGTAATATATAAGCCGCTTTGGTATAAGACCCAGGTATAAAAACTGAATGAATTAATTAATGAATTAATGTATGACTATTTAAGTCCCTTCATGTCATCTGTTGACTTATGGTGACCTCATTAATTTCATAGGGTTTTGTTAGGCAAGGAATACTCAGAGGTGGTTTTGCCAGGCCCTTCGCTGAAATATAGCCTACAGCACCTGCTATTTGTTGGCAGATTCCAATCCAAGATCTATCATATTCAAAAGAAATATTTCAGGTCTAAATACTATTGTTGTTGTTAACTGCCTTCATGTCAGTCTCGACCCATGGCAACCCT
>CM034701.1:111952720-111977146 GCA_020142125.1 Phrynosoma platyrhinos | reverse complement strand
TTGTATGTCTTTGCATTTTAGGATCTTTTCTAATTCTTTCATAGTTACACTCCCTTGTCTTCTTCTGATTTCCTGGCTGCAGTTCTCATTCAGATCAATGTTTGATCCCAGATATGAGAACTCATTTACTATTTCTATTTCCTCATTGTCTAGTTTGAATGTGTGTAAGTTCTCTGTGGTCATTATTTTTGTTTTCTTTATGTTCTTTGATCTTCCTTAGTAGTTGTTCCAAGTCTGTGAGATTTTCTACTAGTATTATGGTGTCGTCAGCATATCTCAGATTGTTTCTTCCTCCTATTTTCACTCCTCCCTCTTCCATGTCCATGCCTGCTTTCCTTACAATATGTTCTGCATATAAGCTGAATAGGTAAGGTGATAGGATGCAGCCTTGTCTGGCTCCTTTGCCAATTGGGAACCATTCTGTTTCTCCATGTTCTGTTCTGACAGTATCCTCTTGTCCTATGTACAGATTCCTCATCAGAACTATCAGATGTATTGGCACTCCCATGTCTTTAAGGGTGTTCCATAGCTTTTCATGATCTATGCAGTCAAAGGCTTTGCTATATAGTCTATAAAGCACATGCTGATTTTCTTTTGGAACTCCCTATACTTGTTTTTAAAATCTAAACTATACTTGTTTTTAAAATCTTTTGCATCATACCATTAATTGTTAGCCCTGTTCTGCAGGTCCACCAAAGACAATAGAAAGGAAACCACCTGTTTCTTACACTTCCAGTACTTATTGCTTATATTCTTATATATTTTAACCCATTTATCAAGGAACATGTATCATCTATACATCATCTATATATCAGTTTTTCAAATTCTGTTTTGTCTAATTTAATATTATTTTTGTTCTCTAAAGGGCTTACTTATTATTGGGCTGTATGTCATAAAATTTTGTCATTTTGTATATCTGTGGTCCAAAACACACTGCAGAAGTAATCCAGATTAAGACTGCTTTAACCACCCTGGCTCAATGCTAGGGAATTCTGGGAACTGTAGTCTTGTGCAACAGTTACTCTTCTTTGTCAGAGAGCTCTGGTGCCACAATAAAATATAATTTACAGGAATCCCTAGCCAGGGCAGTTAAAGTGGTCTCGAACTGGATTATTTCTGCAGTGTGTTTTGGACCTATATTACTACTTTGGTGTATGCTTTCAAGTTATTTCTGACTTATGGTAACACTAAAGTGAGCCTAAGGTCACCCAGTGGGTTTACAATATCAGCATGGTGTCTGAGAATTAAGTGAGAAAATGGCAGTAAAATAGGGATTTCTAAATAAGGATTTCTGAGAACTGATAGGGATGCCATAGGAAATTGTTTTTCAAACTGTGCTACCTGAAGGGTCACCATTGTCTTTAATTCTTAAGAGGGAGCAAAGATGAGCATGATTATGAGCCAGTCACACCTACTGACATAAACTTAGTTGTATCCAAAGGAGACTCAAGCAGATCATTGCTTCTTCAACCATACTCTTATAACTACCTCAAAAGGCTGGTGGGTGGGCAAGGGACTCCTGAAGGACATGGGGTGTGTCATGGGAATTTGGGAGTAGCTCAAGAACAGCAAGAGATAGCATAAGGTAAAGACTCTTGCGCTCTTTTGGTGCAGCATGTCTATACACTGCACCAAGGGAGCGCCCTGATGCCGCATGTCGTACAGTGAGGCACGTGGCGTGATGCCGGCATCGGGGTGGAGTCAGGGCGGCTGGTGTGCAGTCATCCCACCCAACTCCACCCCCAGGCCGGCCCTTTTGGCTGGTCTGTACATGCCCATAGTTTGGTGAAGTATTGAGCCTGGTCTGTCAGAGAGCTCTGGTGCCTCACCAAACTACAAATCCCAGGATTTTATAGGACAGAGTCATGGAAGTTAAAGTGATGTCAAAGTAGTGTTCGTCCCTAGCCAGGTTATTGGTCCAGAAAAGCTCATAATCATCTATCCCGCTCCCTGCCAGTAAAAATACAACAGTAAATTTAATGACTTACAAATTGCAGTCAGTTCATGACACCCAGAATCATCTACCAGAGGTGGTGGGATCACTGTAGCTAATAAAACCAGCTCTGTTTAAGAACCAAAGAAGAACCCTGATAGATCAGACTGAAGACTTTTCCAGTTCAATATTCTGTGCCTACAGTGACCAGTCAGATGTCTCTAGAAACCCCACAGACACAACTGCACCCACCTCCTCATCTTCCCCAACAACTAGCATTCATAGGCATGGCAAAAGAATAAATGGCCACAGTGATTAATAACCACTGAGTACCTTATGATCTAATCTCATTTTAAAATCCAAGCTGATGGCCATTACTACATCTTGTAGGAGCAAATGTTACAACAACTTAGTAGTCCTGTGTGAAAACGTACAGTGGGCCCTCCACATTTGTTGGGGTTAGGGGCAAAGGATCCTGGTGAAAGTGGAAAAACCACAAATAAAAAAACACTATTTTTTTAATCTGAGAGAACACCTCTCTAGGAATCTCTAGGTCCTCCAGTGCACCTCTGTGGTCAGTATCTGGCAAAAGTTGACCATAAAAAAATGCTGGAGGACCTATAAATGCCTAGAGAAGTAGAATCTCTTGGTTCTTCAGTGTGACTCTATCGTCAACTTCCAGCAGAGTCTCAGGGCCTGTACAGACCAGCCAAAAGGGCTGGCCTAGGGGTGGAGTTGGGGCAAGGCGACCACATGCTGGCTGCCTCGACGCTGCCATCATGCCACCAAAACAACTGCACGGTGGGCAGCAAAAAGGTGCATCTTCAGCGCAGCGTTTACACTTGCTGCGCCAAAGAAGTGGTGAAAAGCTGCTGCCGCCTCAACCAGTACACCCTTTCTGCAGCACAAAAAAGGAGCTTCTTTTTGCGGCTTCTTTTTGCACCATGGAAAGGCCAGATCAGGGGCATGGCGTGTGGTTGCCGCAGCCCTGATCCAACAAGGAAAGGGCCGGTGTCCTGCCACCCCTTAGGGGCCATCTGTATAGCCCCTCACTGAAGGACCTAGAGATTTCTAGAGATAATATATTAATCAAATCCACAAATAAATCTGCAAGTCAAAGCCACAAATGTGGAGGGTTGACTGTACTTCTTTTTATTGTTCGTGACCCTTCTACCATTCAACTTCAGTAGATCACCTCCCCCACCTCCCATAAACAGCAGCTGCACACTTGGTTGATATTTTTATCAAGCTATCCACCACAAACCCAAGATCTCTCTTTTGAGCAACTACTTCCTACTTAGATCTCATCATCGTGAATTGCCTGCAAAGTTACAAATGTTTCACCCCTACTCCACCCTCATGCACATTTTCATGGCTGGTATGGTTCAGCCTGAGGTTGGAAAATTGCTCTCTCTGCTCTCAGTTTATATCCCTCTACAGCAAGAAGTGTCCATTTATTTCTGCTGTCTGCTTCGTATTGTTTAATCAGTTACCAGAGGACCTCATCTAAGACTGCTAGAGGTGTTTTGATAGTCCAGGTAAACAATGTGTATCAAATCATTCCCAATTCAAGTGCTTATTGATACTCTTGAACATAAGTCAGGGGTAGGCAATCTTTTTGAGCCGGGGGCCGGGTTGCTGTCCCTCAGACAATTGACGGGCCGAAGCACCAAAAATAAATAAATAAATAAAAATTAAAATTAAAATTAAAAAAGAATTACAAAAATTTTTTTAAAATGCATGCACACTCTCTCAGCCCCAGAAAAGCCATGGCAAAACCCCTGTGAAGATTTTGCCAAGAAAACCCCAAGAACAAGTAATAACAACAATAATCAATATCATCATGGGGGGGCGGCGGCAGCGGGGGGGGTGGCGGCGGCAGGACCGGTTTGGGGCCTGTCGAAAGGCCTTGTTGGGCCGTATCCGGCCCCCGGGCCTTAGGTTGCCTACCACTGACATAAGTTATACAGTCACAATACATGTTTACTCAGAAGTAAGCCTCAGTGAGCATAGGATTGCAACCATAAGGTTAAAATTGATCATTGCAGATGCCTCATTGGTTCCCTTTCATTAGGATTTGTCTCTGCATATATTTAATAAGATTATATTAAATAATTTCTCATTTACATCAATTTGCCCAGCACTCCCACCTCTAATTTTATATTCCCATAAGCACCAACCTTTAGCAATACAGTCGCCCCTCCATTCTCGAAATCCGTGGTTTAGCATATTCATGGAGTGGTGACCTGCATTTAAATCAATGGGGCACAATCCATTCAAGCCTATGGGGCTTGAATATTTGTGAATCTCCATTTTCGCAGGGAGGTCTGGAATGGATCCCCACGAAAACAGAGGGCCAATTGTATGTATATGATGGTGCCTTCAAGTTGCCTGTCAACTTCAGGGGACCACATGAATTCCATAGGGTTTTCTTAGATAAGGAATACTCAAAAGTGGTTTTGCCAGTTCCTTCCTCTGAAATATAGCTTACAGCTCCAGAAATTCATAGGTGGTCTACCATCCAAGTACTAGCCAGAACTGACCCTGCTTAACTTCCAAGATCAAACTGGTGCCTTTAGTGTACACTAAAACCATGTGGATTCCCACAAGAAGTCAGCAGGAAATAGAGACATCATAAGCAGGAATAATTTTGCAGTTTTAAAATACATTGAAGAATTTTCTAGCTATAGACAGAACTTTCTAAAATTCTGATTTTATTTTAAATTGCAAAATGGGTATGAGTTTTAGCTATAGGACTGTGTGTATGTGCCTTCAAGTCGCCTGTCAGCTTATGGTGACCCCATGCCATGGTAGTAATATGTATATTATGTGTGCACTTAATGGTACTACAGTAATAGTTGCAGTTTTCCTGGGCTGTTTATTCTGTTATCGCACCTCCCCCTGGTGTCCTGTGTGGGAAAGTGTAACCTGAATAGAGTGATTTTCATTTCATTTTTTCATCTATTGGAGAAACCATCTCCATTGTCAACATTCTTAGCTGCAGCCATGGAAGGAAAATGGAGGAAAAGCCACATTCTATTAAGAAAGCTGTGGCTTGGTGACAATCCTACTCCACTGTCGGCATAATTACTGACACATTCATCTTATTCGTCTGCCAGGCAGATTTACTGCAGATCTTTTCCTTTAGTCCCTCTCCTTTCCTTCTGTTTCCTGTTCCTGTAGATGATAAGCTTACAGGAGGATATTCCATGTGCTTTAATAAGCTACCCAAAGATATGTAATAATAACATCACAATAATTATTATTGGCCTTTGGGTTGGTTAAGATTGACACACATCTGCTGTAAAGGCCAACTAAAGATCTACAAGTCGATGGCAAGGACAGGCCACTGAGGCCATACACTTTAAACCTGGATGGCCTACAGCAGAGAGGGAAAGAAGGATGACCAACACTGATAGTTTCTGTTTTTTGCTGGTTGGGGTGAGTTGCTGAGAACAAATTCTAGACCACTGCGGTTACAATGCATGCAGCCCTCCCTTCCCAGCTGCTTGTTTCAGCATCAGAACTGTCAGGAAGCAAGGAGATGATTGGGTTGGAGAGAGGGCCATATGATCCTCCAACATATTGTTGGATTACAACTCCCATCAGCCTAGCTAGAACAGCCAAGGATGCAAAATGATGAGAGCCGCAGTCCAATATGTGGAGCGCACCATGCTATTCATCATTGGAGAGGAATTTTTACCTTCCTTCTAGTGTCTCTACGATTACTGAATATAATCATCTATAAGTCTAGAAATTTAAGAGGCTGAATTGACCAGCACAATACACTGGCTTGGGGGCAGCATGGGGGCATTGCATCACACCGCCTGACCACCCAACTACCTGCCCGCCCAACCACACGGCGGGTAGCATTGCAACACTCCAGCACTGCGGCATTTATATGCTGCATGCCACACAAGCATGGAAAAGCTGCCGCCATGGCAGAAAAACCCACTTTTTTCCAGGTGCAAAAAGGAACTACATTTTGCTGCCTCATTTTGCGACAGAAAAAAGCCAGGTTGGAGGTGTGGCATGCTGTTGCTGTGGCCCCAACCCAGAGCTCAAAGGGGCAGTGTGACGCCGCCCTCTTACAGCTGTCTTTTTCGGACCTTACTCAAAAAATTGACTCAAAAACCTGAGTTGACTTACCCATGGATCAATGTACGTACTCTACTTTAACTCTTGTAAAAAAGGAACCATCCCCAGGTGAAGGGCAAGAATATAACCTGTGATGGAAGCACTGACTTCCCCTCACCTCTCTCATCCATCCAGTTTTTAGGGCAAATACAAATAGTTATGCTTGCTGGAATTTTTATTTTCTTTGGCATAATTTTCCTTTGCTTCATCCTTTACATCCTTTGTTATATGCCCTTAAGCTTTACCCTTGACTTAGCCATGAGTCCTATAAAAATCCATAATTTTGGCCCTCGAACCTGCCCTTAACTTATACATGAGGTAGACTTATAGTCGAGTATGGTATGACTTGATGATGATGATAATCCTCCTCCTGTACCTGTCACAGTTGTGGCTAGTAGAGAGCAGAGGATAACTGAGAAGCATCTGATTATGTGACTCTTAAAGGTCCTCCAGAGGTCCTGAAATATTATGTTTTCATCATGCATCTACCTATAGTCACATAGCTAGACATTTTTCAGCCATCCCCAGCTCTTCACCATCCACTAGATGGTGGGGGGGGGTGGGGTGGCAGGAAGAAGCCAAATCCTATAAGAGGGGAGACTGAGATGTTTCGTATCATGGGAACTATATTTTATTGTGGCACCACAGCTCTCTGACAGAGAAGGCTCAATGTCTCAGAAAAAAATACAATTCCCATGATTCCCTAGCACTAACTCTAATCCTAAAAGTGGACTCAATTTGCACTATTTCTGGCAGTCTGCAACCCCCCTAAATAGTGGAACTTTATAATTTGTTTCCCAATGCAGGACCTTGGCTAGTTTCTTCTCCCAGGCCTTTCTAGACTTGAGAAAAGGACCTCAGGTCTTTTAAAATTGAGATGTTACAAAGTGGAGCAGGAGCCTTTGACATATAAACCATATGCTTTCCTCCTGAGCTAAGGCTTCCAATCTCTCACCATGCCAAATGGAAAGAAGGTATTACATAAAAACATGGATATTAATTGTAACCATCACAGGGGAAACCTAAAGAGAGAGCCGGTGCATTGGGACCTTGCTATCTGAGGCTTCTGCCTCCAACAAAGATAAAGCATTTTTTTTTTCTAATATTGGGACTGGATTGGCATGCTTTACCTCTACACCACCTACAGTTTTCCTGATGCAAGACATGAAAACATCTTGAGAAATTAAGTGTTCTCTACCTACCTGGCTTCACAAAGGAAGGAGACATGCTGGATTCCAAGGAAACACCTTTTTTGAATTGCAAATGGACATTAACTTTCCTTGACTTTGAAAATCTTTCAGTGACCGCATGGCCAAAGGCGGAGGTGCCAATCTGCAGATAGCCCCCCCCCCACCATCTGAACTAAGACCAGAAACAGAAAATGCAAGCCTATTACTGACATCTTCATTTTTTTTCTTCTGTTTGCCTGATGAAGAAGCCTGTGTGACTTCAAAAGCTTGCAGCATGTAATTGTGCATTTTGGTTGGCCCAATAAAGGTATCATTGTTTGGATGTTAATGGATATTAATAGGTAGCTTGGCTGTTTGGACATGCTGTCCAAATTTCATCCAAATTTCCAGTCAGTATCCTGTTGTGATTAATCACAAAAATCAAAAATGCATATGAAGCACTCCCCATTAGGTTATGCTACTTGATTCCACATGTGGGAAATCTTTGGTCCTCCAGACATTTTGGACTTAAATTCTAAGAAGCCCCACCAGCATGGCCAATGGTAAGAGACTTTGGAGGTTGTTATCCAAAACATCTAGTGAGCCAAATGTTTTCAACCCCTGGTTTATACCATCAGTCTTCACAAGAGTTTATTTTTGTACAAATGTTGGTTATCCATTCTAATAGTAAAAAGTGGAGTTAGTACTATGTATTTCAGTGTATTTACAGTTAACACTAATCTACAGAAGAGTGATTTGTTGGCTACCTGACCACAGATAACAGAAAGACCTTTGGGTCTTGTAGAGCAATTGAATGTGATTGTTACATTCACTGACACTCAGGAGCTGGTTGGGGCTGGGTTTCAAGACATCACACAGTTCTTAAGTTTTGTATAATGCACCTTGTATGAGACTAGTGCCGTGGAAGTGGTACACCAAATCTTTGCTTCTGAGATGCCTCTATTCTTCTAATGGCTGACACCAGCTCTGACTCTTTCATAGATGACAAACATATATTAGTTATAATCAATTTCCTTTAATAAAATTGTAACACAAGGTGTTTCATCATCACCATGTAAATTATTGGGCTACTTAGATTGATAGAATGTGTGTGTGCATGCAAGTGCTCACACATCCCTTCAAGTCGCCTGTCAACTTATGGTGACCCCATGAATCTCATAGGGTTTTCTTAGGCAAAGAATACTCAGAGGTGGTTTTGAATACTCAGCAATATAGCCTACAACACCTGATACTCCTTGGCAGTCTCCCATTCAAGTACCAACCAGAGCTGACCCTGCTTAGTTTCCAAGATAAAATGGGATCTGGTGCTTTTAGGGTATTTAGGACTTTGATAGAACATAAACTATATTTATTCAATTAAGTATAAACAATAAGTATAAAATAATATATTTGCCATATATTGTTATAATACTATATGGGTTTTTTATTTTTAAACTAGTCAGAGTTGGTACATTTCTACCAATTTCAACTGCAACTCCATGACTCTACAGCCCTGTGGAGACCTTCAAGCTTTTTCCTTTCCAATCCCTCATTTCACAGGTACCCTTTCATGGCACTAGAAACAGCCAGAGACAAAGATCCAGCCTTGCTGATGCATTCAAAAGCTGCAGTGTCAGCTAGCCAGTTCATCAGCAAATGACTGACTCAGGGAGAGAAGAAAAAGGCATTCTGGATATCTATAGTAACATTTGGAAGCTGGCACCACATCTATAACTTTTCAGTACATTACCTGCTGCAACAGTAATATAATTGCCATTCCCATCAAAACTAGACATCTCAAATTCTTCTATACACTTATGGTTTTTGCCTGACGCTGGCTGTTAGTTTAATTAACTCATTTTCACAGCAACTATATGCTCATACAAGGTCTTATCCAACTGAAATCTTTCCTTTCTCCAAAGAGATTGTTTCATCAACAGGGGAAGTCCTATGTAGATCCATATCTTGAAACTCTCGCACACCCAAGACACAAATCACACAGAAGCAGACTTTCATAGCTCCCATCCAATCCTACCCTATTTTGACAGCTCTGTGTTGTACAGCCCAAGTAGAGTTTTGTCCTACAGACTAGCCAGACTACTACAATAACATCCCTCATTAATCAGAAGGAAGTTTATAGCTCATATTTTGTAATGGGGAAGTTGTGAGCGCCAGTGTGGTGTAGTGGTTTGAGTGTTGGACTATACCTATGGAGATCATGGTTTGACTCAGCCATGGAAATCCGCTGGGCCAGTCACACACTCTCAGCCCAGAAGAACCTGTGATAGGGTCACCCTAAGGTTGCCATAAGTCAGGAATGACTTGGAAGCACAGAGCTACGAAGGGACTGTACAAAACATAGCCATACAAAGGAGCACTTTATCTGAGAGCCTTAAAACAAACTGACCACCTGCTCCCATTTGCTTAGGAATCTATTTTCAGCTTATTGAGAGTGCATGCCAGCTAGCAGGAATTCACTCAGTCTGGTAAAATTTGTGCAAAGAAATGTAAAAGGTCCAGATTGCATTCTGCATTCCAAGCTCTCAGACTCCTTTAGTCTCATTATCATCATTACCAGTATGTAGAGAGATCTTGTAGCACCTTTGAGACTAAATAAAAGAAAGAAATTGGCAGCATGAGTTTTTGTAGACTTCAGTGAACTATCACCATCATCATCTTTATTTATTGTTGTGTGTCTTCAAGTTATTTCTGACTTATGGTGACCTTAAAGCTCTATATATCATGGGTTTTCTTGGCAAGATTTATTCAGAAGGGGCTTTGCCTTAGCCTTCCTCTGAGGCTGAGAAAGTGTGACTTGCCACGGCCACTCAGTGGGTTTCCATGGCTGCACAGGGAGTTAAATCCTAGTCTCCAGAGTCATAGTCCAACATCCAAACCACTATACCAAACTGGCTTTATTTATACCCTGCTTTCCCCAAAAAACTGGGATTCAATGCAGTTTACAAAAGAAAACAAATAGAACATAGTTTTAAAAGCCCACAGGAATTAGAGCTCCATGTGGAAAGCCCACAGGAATTAGAGATTGGTTTTCCACCGCCTAGATTGGTTTTCCACTGGGGCGGTATACAAATAAACCATATTATTATTATTATTATTATTATAGAGCTCTTCTTCCATGAAAACCAGTCAAAAAAAAATCTTCCTGTAGCTTACCCAGAGAAGCAACATCATGCTGCCCTGCTGTGAGCACAGTTCTACTTTTCCTCTTTCATTCTCAGAGCCCTTGGGCCTTTTTGATCTTCTTTCTAACAGCACATTTCAACCACTATATCTAAATGAGCCTATGCTCCTTACTGATTTCTTCAATTAGATCAACTTGGCTGTTCATTGCCTTCAAATACAGCTACTTCTCAATCCCAACCATGATTCACTCACCATCTTTTCTTTTATAGCGCTTAAACAATTTTATGTAGGGATACATGGAATCAGCTCAGGCTTAGCTGAAGTACAGCCATATCTGGATTATGCCATTTAAGATATCAGGCATATGTATGTGTGTTGTGTGATTAGCCGTTCCTCTATATAAAATAATGGCCACTCATGTGAACAGTGTCCTTATATCATTTAGTCAAGAGGTGACACTGGGTGGGATATCTCTTCTGTTATTTTTCTTCTTAAAAGAGACTATAAAGGGCTTGTCTAGATTTTGGATTGGTATGTTCTCTAAACTTTCCATGACATCCGGCAATAGGACATCACACCTATGAATAACTAGTATCTTTCTGGTTGACATGACATTGTTTTATACTGCAGGGACTGCTGTTCTGTTTTGTACCAAAAAGCATTCAGTCGTGTGAACTCTCAGTTACACTGTGAAGTGCACAGCCTGGACACAGGTTTATCCCCATACCTTCTGTTTGTGAGAACTAGACCTCGGTTACATTTTTCTGTGGCCATCAATGTTTTTCTGTTTGTTTTTAAACAGAAAATTGTCTTTAATATGTTTTTAAACATATAGAAAACATTAAATAAAATAACACAAATGCATGCAAAGAACAGGTTTTCAGATCAGGAAAGGACAAGAGTGAAAACAAAGATGACAAGGGTGCTGGTGTGGGCACAGGTTCAGCTTAATGGTTAACCTAGCCCTGGGAAGAATCAAGAGGTTTTTAAAAGCTTTCTTCTGCTAGTGTGCCATTTGAAACACAACATGGAAACAACCATTTACTCATCAGAAACTAACAAACAAACCACAGCTACTGCTGAATCCTGTGTGGGAAAAGACATGTTGTTTGCTGTTTTTCACCACTCTGCATTGTCCCAATAATCTAATGCTGTAAATGTCATAATATTTTAAGATGACCCTGACAGCAACTCAGAATTCTCCAGTATTGAATAAATTTTGTCTAGGCTCATGGAGACATATCTAGAGTTTTCAGGAGAGAATGAATTATAGATTTCCCACACACACACCCCGCAACACACACACTCTCTTTTATGAGTCCAGGCTTAGGGTCATATTGGTCATTGATTCTATTTCCCAGGGTTGTCAGATGAAGTAGCCAAAATTTGTTTTAATGGGAATCCAAAAAACAAAACAAAAACCCACTCTAAAACCGACAGATAAAATACAGATGGCATTTTTTGGCAGAGAGACCTATTACCATGGTAGTTAATCCAGGTTCTCAACTGCCATGTTCATTAGGTGTATCTTGCTTTCAAATTTTCCTCAGCTCTATTGGCAGAGCCTTAATCCAATTTTATTGAAAATGGACAGTCTGTCAAAAGGATGAAGTGGCACAGACAGTACAGTAGCTAAGTTAGCTGTTTTACATACAACAATAATGCAAAAAAAAAAAAACTTAAAAAACCTACACAATTTAGAGGAAATCATCTTTTGTGCTTGTCCATGGTGATAAACTCACACACTACTGCCGCCATGTGAACTGACTTACTGTCTCAGACTCAACAGCCTGAAAGGAAGGAAGGCAAAAACAGGCAGGAAAAGACATTTTCTGATTGAGACTCTACCCCATAGATTAGCAAATGTCATTCCAACCCCACATTCCTCACTGGATCTCTGGCCAGTCACTAACCCTAATCTCACAAGCCTGTCTGACAGACTTGTTATGGAGGTCAAACAGGAAGATTTTTAGTTCTTGGAGAAAAGCCAGAAAGTGTATACAGTCGGCTCTCCCTATCCATGGATTCCTTATCCACAAATTCAACCCCATACCTGAAAAAGCATTTTTAAAAAAACCTTAGTAGAAAGATCCCTCATCCTTGATTTCAAGCTCAGATATACAAGACTGTTTGGGGAAAGTAACACCCCAAAACCCTTGCACATCTTTCTTGGGTGTTACATCACTCTTATTAAAATTCCTTTAACACTGGTGAATTACTGTAACAAAGCTCACAAGACTTCTTTGCTGTTTCTTGCTTACTTGTAAAGTGTCTAAAATACGGTTGTATTTTACAGAAGAGGCAGGATATAAATTATTATTATTATTATTATTATTATTATTATTATTATTATTATTATTATTTACACTATAAAAATTCAAGAGTCATATGTATATCCTTGTGTCCACAGATTTTCCTGAGTGTCCAGCCCTATTACCATAAATCTGCCGTTCAACTTTTAATTCAAGCAAAGACTTTGGATTGTTTAGCTTTGAAAGTACTGTAGAGTGAAAGAAAGTGCAGCAACTTATGGGAGATGCACAAAATAAGCCCAAGAATTATTTACATTAATTTAAAAATTAAAAAGTAACATTTATTCAACATAAAGAGTATTACCACTCAGTAGTGGAGTTACGGCATTGTTATATAAAAACAAAAAATAAAATAAAAAGTTTTTTAACATACTTTAAAAAAAAATTATTGACTGCTATGCTTGTTCTGTAATACAGTTAGTCCCATGTATCCAGGGATTGTGCAGCCATGGATTCAACCATCCACAACTTGATTATATATATATATATATAATCCCAAAAGCTTGATTTTGCTACTTTTCTAAAGAGTAAAAATATACAACTGAGCACTAAAGTTTAACTCGTCCAATCCATTATATTTCCCATCACCATGTATGGATGTGAGAGCTGAACAGTGAGTGAAAAAAACAGATAAAAAGAAAATCAGCTCATTTGTGATGTGATTCTGGAGAAGAGTGCTCAGGATACCATGGACAGACAAATGGGTCCTTCAACAGATCAAACCTGAAATACTCCAAGATGATCAAATGGAGGCTGTCGCACTTTGGCCATATCATGAAAAGGCACAATGTATTGGAAAAGACAATAATTCTGGGAAAGGTTGAGGGTAGTAGAAAGAAGGGAAGGCCACATACCAGATGGCTAAACTCAATTAGCATGAGTATTCAAAACCTAAGGAGAGCAGTGAAAGACAGGGAGTCTTGGAGATGTCTCATCCACGGGTTCATCATGAGTCAAGGTTGACTTGAGGGCAGTTAACAACAACATATAAGGGACACCATTTTACTCTTGGGACTTGAGCATCTACAGATCTTGGTAGTCATGGGAGGTCGTGGAATGAAACTTTGGAGGATATCAAGGGTCTACTGCAGGGGTAGGCAACCTTTTTGATCTGGGGGCCGGATTGCTGTCCCTCAGACAATTGGGGGGGCCGACGCACCAAAAATAAATAAATAAATATTAAAAAATAAAAAAATTAAAAAAAATATGCATGCACACTCTCTCAGTCCCAGAAAAGCCATGGCAAAACACCTGTGGAAATTTTGCCAAGAAAACCCCAAGAACAAGTAATAACAATAATCAATATAATCATGGTGGGCGGCGGCGGCGGTGGTGGCAGGACCGCCCTGGGGCCAGTCCAAAGGCCTCGGGGGGCCGCATCCGGCCCCCGGGCCTTAGGTTGCCTACCCCTGGTCTACTGTATTTCATAGAATCATAGAGTTGGAAGAGACCACAAAGGCCATCCAGTCCAACCCCCTGCCATGCAGGAACTCAAAATCAAAGCATCCTCAAGAGATGACCATCCAGCCTCTGTTTAAAGATTTCACAGTCAGCAGATCAGTTAAGAAAAGACAAGTTTTCAGTTTTGAAGTACAGTATGTTTTTCAACTGGAGGGGGATTTTCACGTGCATGTGTTGTTTTTATTTTCAGAGTCCTTCCTTAGCCCACCTGCAAAGACTGACTTGCCCTTCAATGTCTCTCTTTCATCCTTGTATCCTACATATTTAATGTTCAGACTCCATGCCCCGCAATCTGCATAACTGTAAAGATCCACCATGGTATTTGTGAACTAAACTTTTCCTTGACCAGAGCCTTTGTTCACTGGAGACAGACAGCCTGGGGTGCCAATAAGCTTTTTCTTGATTATGACACACCAAAGCATAAATGGATCTAATGAACACTGCTGCTGCTCCTTCTTTGGAAGTTTTTCAACAGCAGTTAGATCAGGGGTAGGCAACCTAAGGCCCAGGGGCCGGATGCGGTCCCCCGAGGCCTTTGGACCGGCCCCAGGCCAGTCCTGCCTCCGCCGCCCCCCCACTACCGCTGCTGCCGCCAGCCATAATGATATTATTGTTGTTATTACTTGTTCTTGGGGTTTTCTTGGCAACATCTCCACAGGGGTTTTGCCATGGCTTTTCTGGGGCTGAGAGAGTGTGCATGCATATTTTTGTAATTTTAATTTTTTTTAATTTTATTTATTTTTGGTGCTTCGGCCCCCCAATTGCCTGAGGGACAGCAACCCGGCCCCCGGCTCAAAAACGTTGCCTACCCCTGGGCTAGATGGTCAGGAATGCTTTGATTATTTATTCCTCCATGGCAGGGGGTGAAACCTTGCGGTCTCTTTAAAGTCTATTCTATAGTCCAAAACACACTGCAGAAATAATCCAGTTTGACACCACTCAGCGCTAAGGAATCCTGGGTATTGTAGTTTGTTGTGGCACAAGAGCTCTCAGACAGAGAAGCCTAAATATCTCACAAAACTACAGTTCTCAGAATTCCCTATCATTGAGCCAGGGCAGTTAAAGTGGTGTCAAACTGGATTCTTTCTGCAGTGTGGGTTTTGACACTATGACACTTGAACTATGAATAAGTTCCATATTTTTGCCTGTTTGTGAGAGTCAAGCAAAAAACCAACACTAGTAAAACAAAGAAAATCATTTTGGCTCCTGCAGTGCTCCATTATGCAAACATAAAGCACTCATTCTCATAAGAAGAATTGAGAAAAGGAAACCAAGACCAGGAATGACAATGATCTGATACTGTGTACTAGTGCTTGCAGGCTGATGTGAAGGAGCTGGCTTTCCCGCTGATGTGCCAGGGATCACATTTGTGCCTATTGACCACAACTATTTATTTCTTTCCTGAAAATTCACCATGGACCACCACTTGAAATATCACTGCTGTATACAGTCTTACATAAAAGTCTATCTTTTTAGAAATAAAGTGAAGGTAATGAATATATGAACGCCTTCTCTTGAGCATTTTATTCATCATTCTAAAATAAATATTTCATAATCACCTTTTTTTTATTTTTCTGGAAAAAGCAAGGCTTCGAAGGAGAAAAGGATTTTTCCTCTGACATTTTTCTCCCCCCTCCCCCACTTTCAGTCTTTACACCAAGAGCTATATTACAGGTTATACAAAAATGAAGTGATAATAGAGCTCTCAATATCCATCTAGGTACTACAAATGGTGCTGAGAGGTGTTCTCATATTTTTTAGTGCTCTACCCTGGCCCAGCCCAAGCAAAAAGCTCTCTGCATGTAGGAAAGTAGCACATAAGTTGATACCAATCTCCTTCACATTTCTGTTTGTATATAAGGATGCTTCTTGTAACTCTGGAGAACACCAGAAAGGGTACTGTAATCCTCACCTGAAATCTTTAGCAGTAATCTAGAATTCTTTCATTCCATTCTTGTCCTCTTGGGATGAGAACTGATGCTGAATCAAAGGAGTCACTGCATCCATTTGGTATGACAATTATTAGACTTAGCATTACTCAAACTGAAGTTTGGCAGGACATCAAGCCAAAGCATCCTACCATTAAGTGATGACTGATCTTTTATAATGTATGTGTCATCCAGCTTGCCATTGCCTTTGATGCATTTAGCTCCTAGACAGAAGACAGGGTGCCACCTACTGATGCACCAGTTATTAGGTTTACGTTTTGTTTTTCTTTTTTCAAAAATCTTTAAAAACTACACAATGTTACACAAGTGGAGTACATTGCTTTTGAAATATACCTTGACTATTTCTACATTATCAAACCCACATTCTTATTACAACTAGCTGCATTACTTGTACTTTGTTACTCCCAAACTCTGGTGGTGGTGGTGGTTATTGTGTGTCTACAAGTAGTTTCCTACTTAGGGTGATCCTAAGGCAAACCTATCATGGGGTTTTCTTTGAAAGAGTCGTGCAAAGGAGGTTTTCCATTGACTTCCCCTGAGGCTGAAACCATGTGAATTGCCCAAGATCACCCAGTGGGACAAAAGCACATATTTTAGAAGGAGATATGGGGGGTGGGATGAGATGTTTGAAGTAGTAAAATTGATATAGAGCTTGAAATATCAATCTATTCCCAAGCTTAATAAAGCAGAGTAAAACTCTTAGATTCCCTGACAAAACATTAAATTGTCTTGATTTGGAAACATGGATAAAATTTTTACTTTTTCCAGACTGCCACACAATATGGTCTAAAAATACGTCAGACCTCTAGCAGCTAGAGAACTTACTTTTTGCAGGATGTATGCTGGGTTTGTTTTTCCTAATCAGTGTCTAGATCTAGGTCGCACATATCACTAAATGTTTCTAGCAAATTCATAGCTGTAGTACATGGTTAAAAAGTCTGGATCAGTCTACAGAAGGTGTGTGTTCTACTACACTCTAAAAATAGTTATCTTTTTTGTGCATAACAAATCTTTAGTAGGATTTGAAAGGTCAGGGCAAAAGAGACAAAATATATCATACACCCAAAATCTAAAAATAAGATTTAAATTATCTAACCCATTACTACTCCACAAACATCCTTTTTGCAAATTTATCTCTTCTACATGACAGAAAAAAAATCATTTCATTTTGTCTTGAGTTGCTAGGGCAATAACATTTCTAAGTGTCTGTCTCACTGCAAAACTTCTTATTTTGTACAATAGAGACAAAGCAAGAAATACCATTTTGGTTTTTCTAATAGTCTTTATTTGCAGAGTTGATAGACTATAGTCAATAGGTTTATGTCTTTTAATTACACTGATGACCCTCTAGTGACATTTCCAAACAGAAAAATAGGAATTCTACCAGATCCTTTCATTTGTCTTAAACTCAGATAGGGGAATAAATTTCCTAACTGGACTCGGGCACCCTCCAAACTTCCTAGTTTTTAGAATAAAGAAATAATCTTGATCTGCAGCTTTGATATAGTGTTATAATACAATCAGTATATATGTTTAATTCTTTACAGGTCATAGAAATATCCACTCCATTTAATTACACTGATGACTCTCAAAAAACAGGATTTCAGACAATATTCCTGAATTCTTAGGGAAGAGATAACAGATTACCCACCTTTCTAACTTCCCAAACAGAGGGGAAATAAAATTCTCTAACCATCCACTGACCACCTGGAAAAACAGCTTATTTAGTTTCATTTTAATTACACTGATGACTCTCAGAAAAACAGGATTTTAGACACTCAATATTCCTGAATTCTTAGGAGGAGATAATCGATTATTTAGCCCTTTCCTAACTACACAAACAGAGGGGCAATAAAATTCTCTAAGCATCATTTTGCAAAACATCATTTCATTTTGTTATGTTTTCCTTTTGAAAACAGGAATTTTGAGAAACCCAATCCTCATGAGTTTCTAAGCCTCTGTCTCACTGCAAAACTTCTTAGTTTGTAGAATAAAGACATACCAGTATGGTATTTCAAACAGGCTTTATTTGCAGATTTGATAGACTAAAGTACATATCTTCAGTCTTTACAGATCATAAAAATATGTCTTCTTTTAAGTACACTTTCTACGTAATGTAAAAGGCATTTGTCACTGAGCTTCAACAGCAAATTTAAAAAATCAAGAGCTTTTTCAGCTTTACTTAGTGATATCACAGTATATAGCACACAATCAAGAAACTCCTGAGTCAGCATCAGTCGGTTTAAACTGTACAATATTAAAATGATTTTATATATTATATCTCTGAAGCAAATTTTACTGCATATCTGTCTCACATATTTAGATAACATTTTTATCCTTTTTTATACAGGTATGACTTTCTAAGGATTGTTGAGCTGAACACTGGCAGGCAAAACAATTTTTCCTAATTCTTCATCAAGGAGTTTTCTTATAATCACAAAAATTACGATTCTGGTGACAGATTTTATAATCCACCACATTTTGGCTGGAGGAACTGGTGCTGCCTCCAGGCCTACGATCCGCTGTATTCTGACATGAGATGGTTGTGTAGTCAGCCGCACCACAGATTCCTAAATATTAAAGAAAGCCATTTTAAAAGTTGTTCTATACCACAGAACTTCACTAGGATTCTCCAGACAGGCTCACACACCTGTAAATCTCCTGTAATGGCCAGCCTCTGCAAAGCTATATTGCATGGTCCTTGGACATCTTTTTCAGCAGCACACTCATCACTTCCGCTTCTTCCAGGCCTCTATAATTTAAAAAACAATCATTATTGCTTTTGATTTCCACCATTAGAGTCCCAAATTCAAAAACATGTTTTGGATTTTGATTTTTATCTGCCTTGTAGAATTCTGAGTCCAAAACATCAGACGCCTTTGGGAATCTTTGGTGCCAATTCTCTTTATCAGAATGTGAGTTCCCATCCATACTCATGGGTGTTGGGCCTGTCTTTTCAGGGTCTTTAGAATCCTTTTTAGGTCGAATATTCAGTGGTATGGGAGAATTAGGGGGGAAGCAGACGGGCGGCACGGGGCCGCCCCAGGAAGCTGCGGATCGGGGCCGAGGCATCCACATTCCTTGGCCCCACGGCACAGCTTTGCCGCCCCAGGAAGGAGCGCTAAAATAGCGCTCCTTCCACAAATCGCCAAAGGTGCACCGCAAAAGGCTGCTGGCACACCATCGGTGCCTCTTCCGCTGCAGCGTGTGTGGATGCTGCAGCGGAAAGGCATCCTCGGAGCGCCAGCCATGTGGAGGGCCGGCTGCTCCGACCACGTTTTCGGAAAGGGGTTGGGGCGCTCAGTGTGAGGCTGCCCCTCCCCTTCCTGGCCTCGAAAACGGCGCTTTGCGCCGTCTGCTCAGGCCGTTAGTAAATCCCACAAGCCCATTATAATTTGGCCAGGAAGTTATCTTTGGAGTTTATCACACTGTGCAGAAATGGGGCTTTAAATTAAACAAAACCCGCAAAAGCGGGTGTTTTTTCAGACAACATCGCTGTTAAAAGGAGATTAATCCAAACGGAAATTAGACAAAAACTGCTTCTTTTCACTTTCGGAAGATCCCAAAAATAAAAAGAAGCAGTTTTTGTCTAATTTCCATTCGTATTAACCTCCTTTTAACAGCGCGTTCACATTTCACACAGGGCAGAACGGGAGAAATCCCGTTCATTAAAAGCTTCCGCTTTTGCGGGTTTTTTTTAAACTTTAAAGAGCGATTTTGCACGGGGCTCCCCGTGTGATAAACTCCTTTGCAAGTTTTATTCTCCTGGTAGTAGCAGAACCTATCATCCTCTGAGGGGTGCGTGATGCCTCCATGTTGCCTTCACAGAATGTGTCTGGGCATGCACAAAATGGAGGCTTCTCTCTACGGGATACATCTCTCTGCAGCCAGCCTTCCAGTTGGCTGGCTCGGCCCACGTGATACTCAAGGGACCCAAACCATTGGTCGGGGCCACGTGACATCAAGAGCCAATTGGAACATATGGGAAATCTAACGCAATTGGCCAGTTTGGAACACGTGGTTCAGAGGGGGGCCAAAAGCAGCTCCCATTGGTCGGGAAATAGTGAGGCGTGGTCTTAGAGGGACCACGTGGCCTCAAGGGGGGGCTAGACCGGGGGGGTGACATGACACAGATGTCCCGCCTTAGCACTTCAGGGGGAGCGACACACGCTCACCATTTTGACAGGTCATAAATCCTTCTTGATAGGTCATAAATCATTCATTTGACAGGCATCAAAAAGTCATAAATCATTTTTGACAGGAGCTGCACATACATACTAGTGCTGAGACTGTACATAGTTGTAATACTCTTTAAGTTGTTTCCAGCTTACAGCAACCCTATCATTGGATTTTCTTGGAAAGATTTGTTCAGAGATGGTTTGCCCTTGCCTTCCTCTGAAGCTGAGAGAACGTGACTTGTCCCAAGTCACCCAGTGGGTTTCC
The DNA here is from genome assembly GCA_020142125.1 of Phrynosoma platyrhinos. NCBI lineage: Eukaryota > Metazoa > Chordata > Lepidosauria > Squamata > Phrynosomatidae > Phrynosoma > Phrynosoma platyrhinos. The sequence continues at coordinate 111,956,598 of CM034701.1, read as the reverse complement.
ATTGCTAAGCAGGGATTTGAACCCTGGTCTCCAGAGTTCTAGCTCAACACTCAAGCCACTATACCATGCTGGCTCTCAAATAGTGCATACAAAATGCAAATAACTACCTGATACCTCAAATACCTCATTCTATTTCTTAAATGTGACAATTTCTCTCTCTCATTAAACATTAGCCCTTTGTAAACTTCCCACATTATTTAGTAGGTGATACACAGAAGTCGCACACTGACTGGACAAAAATTAAAAGACCATGCCAATCTGCTAACTTTTAACTGTATCCACATCAACCAAGTGCACAGAAGGTCTACACATGGTATATAGACTATTCTATATGCTGTGTTCAAAGGGTTTCATAGAATCATAGAGTTAGAAGAGACCACAGGCCCTTCACATTTACCACTCACTTTTGCAGAAATACTGTGAGCTTGAAAAGTACTATTTGGGAGTCACAGATGTCTGGTGATTTTTGGTTTGGAGCTGTACTTCTTCCTCATGCAGTCACCACACCGGAGCCAATGACAATGGTAGCAAGCTACCAGCCTCCTCACAGTCATTCTCTCTGAAAGAAATCAAATTATTAATTTCACTATCAGCATCTTTAAAAATCTTTTTCAGGTATTTGCAGTTTCAACATGAAGGGGGATACACTTCTAATTTTAGTACACATTTAGAACATTTTTCTATAGCTTCAGTGCTACTGGAACAAGAAATGCCTGCATTACACAATCAAAACCAGTTAAGAAAAATGTTTATTTTTGCATTCGTTCCACCACAGTCTTCCCTTTCTCTGCTCTTTTTATGCAGAAATCACTCCATGTTTCTGTCACCTTTATCCGTGAGACAAATTCTTCAAACAAAAAAACAGAAGCTCAGTGGGTTTTTGCTTTTCATGCTGGATTTTCATAATGGGCAGAGAAAATATTTACTTCATGTGCTCTTCATATTACTGTACTTCATATCCCAAGTGCTGGGAGCCAAGGAAAGCTGAAGTCAAAGAAGGGAAAAGTACACAGGAAGATTCACAAGTGAAACAAATACAAAGCCCTACAGCAAACCATAAAGCCTTTTCTAAAGTTAAGGTCCTGCATCCAAGTCATTTCCCCATCAATTCTGCAGGAGTGGCCTACTCAAATGTAAGGAGACTATCACACCTTAAATTTCTGCCGGGATAGGAGTGAGTTGTAACCGTAACAGATAGATATTATCAGACAGCTCTCTGGCTGGCAGTAGGCAGCCCGTACCTAATTGGGGCTTCTCCCGCAGCTTTTCAAGAAGAAGAAAATCCTGTTCTTGAAAAGCTGCAGGAGAAACCTAGATTGGATACAGGCTGCCTACTGCCAGCTGCCTACTGCCAGCCACAGGGCTGTCTGATAATATCCGTCTTTTACGGTTACAACCCGCATCTATCCCGGCAGGAATTGGTGCGATAATCTCCTAAATCCCATGGGTGAACAGGGTCTACTCCCAAGTATCACCAAACGGGCAGCACTACTCTGTTTAGATCTCCTGGGTTGTACTACATATTTGTTTGTGTTACACTTAGTCCCCACCTTTTTCCTCAAGGAGGCTTACATGACTTTCATCGTCTTTATTTTATCCACACAACCACCTTGTGAAAAAGAGACTAGCATAAGACCATCTACTGAGTTTCATGGCAAGCAGGACCTTGAACATGGGTTTCCTCAGTCCAGACACTCTTAGGAGATTATCACATGAGGCTACTTACACCTTAATAGTGCTATTCTAATGTCATTATAGGAAGAGATACAATGGTGATACTGAAACACTTTCACACGTGTTGCAATAATGGGGCACCAACAATTCACGAACGGTAAAATAGCACTTTTACATTATGCATGTCAGAAGAAGGGCTTGTGATCGGAGAAGAAAAGATGGGTAATCTCTCGCCATTAAAGAACTCTCCTGTGACTCACAAGTGCGACACAGGAACTGATTCTGCCAAACGGCACACGGGGGACTGGAGGAATTCAATTTATTTCTGAAAGGTTTAATGACGGATTTTCAATCCAATCCAACTGAAACGTGATTGACTTTCACACATTTGCAGTAGCGCTAATGAAGCACTATCGGCAAGCCACTGACACTTCGAAGTCATTAATGAGAAGTTGCACTGGCATGATGCTTCCATGATGGGCCAAGTACAGTATGTGCACAACATAGTGTGAAAATCTTTCTGCGATTGTGCAAACACAACAGGAGCAAGTTTCCAAGGCCCAGGGAAGCGCCCGCCACGGCTGCGGCGGGCAGATTCGCCCAGCGCAGCCTCCCCAAGGCTCTATGGCGGCTGCGCAGCTGCCATGAGGCCTTCCGAAATGGTGCTCGCGTCACGCACGCATGATGCGGGTGCCATTTTGGAAGGCCCTTCGTGCCCGCAGAGAGCGAATTTGCCCACCACAGCTACGGCGGGGGCTTCCCTGGGCCTTGGAAACTTGTAGTTTAGGAAGAGGCATTTAGAATATTCAGCCAGAGGGCCTTTAAGCCTCACTGAACTACAAGCCCCAAAATGCAACAGGAGGCAGTCAGTGCTGTTAAAGTGAACTAGTCCCATTTTAAGAGCGTGATGCGATAAGCTCATTGTTAAACTTTGTATCTGCATTTCAATGTTTTTGTATTGCTTTTAACTTGTATTGTTTAATAATAATAATAATAATAATAATAATAATAATAATAATAATAAATTTTATTTATATCCCGCTTCTCTGCATAGCAATCGAAGCGGCGTACATCAATTAAAAAGAACAAGTTAAAATCACAACCCTGACCCCAACCCTCCCCCCCATAAAACAGAATCAACAAGCATATTGACAAGAAAAGTTTGACAAGGGTATTAAACAATATTGTTTTAAATTGGCTGTTAGCCACCTTGATTCCCTTAATCAGGAGAAAAGTGGGTTAAAAATAAAATAAATATCATTTTTCATCATGTGAATTTGCCCTTAAGGCCTCTCAAGCAACAGCTCCAATGTGTGCTTTCTTCCCAAGGCTTTTTTAAAAACAACCTGTGTGCATTTATAGGATTTTAAAATATTATAAAAAACCCATATGCAAAGTGTTTTTATCTGTGTTCAGCTATTCAATATGTGTATAAGTCCTATGTCCACCTAGCTATACACAGGATGAATGAAAGTCTTTCTTTCACCATGGAATTGAGGTTTTCCCCTCCTCTCCCCTTCATGCAAGTTCTTCCTTTGTTGGAACAGAGAAAGAAGTAAGCTCCTTTGCCAAAGAAGAGCTGGAGAAGAGGGGAATTAAACCCATTGCCAGGGAGATTGTCACCATAAGAATCCTTGCTGGTGGAGGGTGCTTTCTTTAAAATAGCTTTTCTCTCCTCCCTCCATTCAGGTCAAAATAGAAATTTCACTTCTTGACATTTTCGTAACTAAGGACCTTTACAGACTGCCAGAAATAATGCAGTTTGAGGCCACTTTAACTGTCCTGGCTCAGTGCTAAGGAATCATGGGAACTGTAGTTTATTGTGGCACCAGAGCTCTCTGACAGAGAAGGCTCAATGTCCCAGAAAAAAAATACAATTCCCATGATTCCCTAGCACAGAGTCAGGACAGTTAAAGCAGCCTCAAGCTACATTATTTCTGGCAGTCTCTAAAGGCCCTAAATTTTCCCCAGACATACATACTCAAGGTTTGAACTGATGCTATAAAGGCTGCATCCACATTGCAGAAATAATCCGGTTTAGCACCACTTTACCTGCCACAGGTCAATGTTATGGAATCCTAGGAATGGTAGTTTTCTGAGACATTTAGCTTTCTCTGTCGGAGAGCTCTGGAGCCACAAGAAATAAAAATTCTCATAATTCCATAGCATTGAGCCATGGCAGTTAAAAGTGGCGTCAAACTGGA
>CM034701.1:111919454-111948459 GCA_020142125.1 Phrynosoma platyrhinos | reverse complement strand
ATCCTCTGAGGCTGAGAGAGTGTGACTCTCCCAAGGTCACCCAGTGGGTTTACATGGCTGAGCTGGGAATTGAACCCTAGTCTCCAGAGACCTAGTCCAGCGCTCAAACCACTATTCCATGTTGGCTCCCACTTAAAGTGTATCAAAGTATTAGTGGATGCACCCACAGTTTCTCTATTTCTCTCTCTACCGTTGTTGTTGTTGTTATTAAAGTTTATTTAGTAATAATAATGGTAGAGAGAGAAAGAGAGAGACTGTGTAAATTCGTATAAATGAAGGGAAAGTGGCACCCCAAAATCCTCTGCCTACAAAGAGGTCTTTGACCTCATAGGAATGGAGGCATATTGGATTGTAAGAGAGTGGTCCTTGTTGAGATGCACATGGTCTTTATTTCCTGGACTTTGCACATCTCCCAATATCCACATGGCCAGAAGGAGGAGGATCCTGCCTGAAAAAGATACCCTCCCCTTACTATCTTAACTAAGGACAGAAACATCAAAATGCAGGCATCTGACTAACATCTCCAATTTTTTCCTCCTGTTTGGTTTCTAACCTCTTCCCAGACGAAGAAGCCAGTGGAGTTTCGAAAGCTTGCAACAAATATATTGTGCGTTTTGGTTGGCCAATAAAGATGTTTGCTGGAATTTTGTTTGAACCCCAAAATTGTGTAGGACTTCCCCCAGCCCCAAACCCTCTGCCACATGGTTTTGCTCTGGCACTGGGGTTGCATCCACACTGCAGAAATAATCCAGTTTGACACCGCTTTAACTGCCATGGCTCCATGCTATGGCATTCTAGTAGTTTGTAGTGAGACCAGAGCTTTGCAGTTCTCAGAATTCTATAGCATGGAGCCATGACTGTTAAAGCGGTGTCAAACTGGATTATTTCTGCAGTGTGGATGCAGTCCCTTTCCCGGAGCTCACTTGTTCCAGGTTTGGCTAAGTGAGGGTCATTCCTCTGTGGAGTCCATTCATAAAGCCAGGGGGAGAAGGAGGTGTAAAATGTTTAGGATGACGAAGAAGCATTTCAAATACTTTCTTTGGGTCCCACAATACTATGATGGCTTCAAGATGAAAAAGGTTTTTTTGTGGAGGAGGTTTGCAAGTGGAAGCTAATCTTTGTTCTCCAGTGGATGCACAAGTTATATTTGCATGTCCTCCACCCTGTTCCCTTCCACCCTCTTTTTTACAGATAAGTTTCTTCATAGGAGGAGAGTCTTTCTCTCTCTCGCTCTCTCTAATTTTTTCTCCTCTCTTTTTGCGTAATTATATATATATTAAAATCCCTTTTTAAAAAACAAATGGGCCAGTCTAACCTAAGGTATTGGTTACTGATACATTGTAGCTGTTATAAACATGATTTTCTTAGGTCCAAAACACACTGTAGAAATAATCTAGTTTGAGAGGGCCTTTGCAGACGGCCAGAAATAATGCAGCTTGAGTCCACTTTAACTGCCCTGGCTCAGTGCTAGGGAATAATGGAAACTGTAGTTTATTGTGGCACCAGAGCTCTCTGACAGAGAAGGCTCAGTGTCCCAGAAAAAAATACAATTCCCATGACTCCCTAGCACTGAGCCAGGGCAGTTAAAGTGGACTCAAGCTGCATTATTTCTGGAGGTCTGTAAAGACCCAGATTCTTTAACTGCCTTGGCTCAGTGCTAGGAAATTCTGGGAACTGTAGTTTTGTGAGACATTGAGCCTTCTCTGTCAGAGAGCTCTGGTGCCACAATAAATTACAGTTCCCAGGAATACGTAAGCATTAAGCCAGGGCTATTAAAGCTGTCTCAAACTGGATTATTCTGCAGTGTGTTTTGGATGTTATGGAACTAAAACTTTTTGTCATGTAAACACCTAACTACTAGGTATTGTGTTGAACTTCACATTGGGATTGTATCCTAAGACACTGTGAAGTTAAGATAGCAAGGGGTAGAAGAAAATGCATGCAGATTTTCTCTGTTCCTTGAATTTTAAAGGGATTAATCTAAATCAGTGGTTCTTAATGTTTGGGGGTCACAAACTCCTTTGAAAATCTGATTAATGATACAGACCCCATTCGCAGAAAAAAAAAAGTCTCAAATACAATTTTCAAAATTATAGGAAGACAACTGAAGAGGGGGTGGAGTTCAATTTTAAATCTAATTAATGGACTCGAGAGGCCTGTCCATGAACCTCAGGCTAGGAATCTCTAGTTTATATTGTGCTGGTTAAGAAGGGCCTTGTGCAGATATGCAGCAAAACTTCTTCTTATTGTCCGTTTTTGTTAGCTAAGCAGGAAATTCATTAATCTTCCTCTTTCTTCAGAAGTATGTTTGAAAGCAGGTGGAGAAAGTTAGGGCAAAAAAGGCAGTTAAAGGGTTAGTCATAAGAAAAATGAAGTATCCATTCCACTTTGCTGTGAGTATTCAATGAAGATTATTCTGTTCTCAGTTTCCTTTATGTGAGTTATTTTTGTCAATGTATGCTATGTTCATGTATATTGTTTATATATGGGTGGGCATTCTTGCAGCTACTTGTCTGTCCATCTAAAAGTTAATTAAATTATAAATATGCTTAGTTGTGCTTCAAGCATACAATAGTGCTAACATCTTTGAGTCAGACATGTGTTACAATATATAGTAATTAAGTTGTGAGTTTTATAATCGTCCGACTTACCCAAATTTAACTTACAGATGTCTGAGTGTATTTTAAAGAAACCGAACAAGAGCAGAGGTGGAGATTTGTTGTGTTTTTTGGTGTATCAAGACTGTAATTACAATGAAAGTTCTATTGAAAAGAGTTCTGTTCCTTTCCTTCAACATCTTTAATGAGAAAACTAAATGCATCTATCCATACTCTTCCTTTGCTACCCTCACCTTGCATATCTCTTTCTTTGTAACTCTTGTGCTTCCTCTCTCTGTTTACCATATTGTTCAAATTTAGATTATGAACTCATTGGGATGTGGTCCTCTTGTGCTATATTCCTCTGTAAAGAAGCATGATTATTGATGGCATTATATAAATATGATTGGCTAAATGGTGAGTTATTACCACATGGATGTAAGGAATACTGGGGAGGGCTCAGGAAAAAAAGTTAGATTTTTAAAACTTACAATTGATCTTTCAAATTTAGATTTTGGAAAATGTTTTCACATCAGTTTTAACTCTTGCATTTCAATGTTTTAAATTGTATTGAAGCAAGGTATTGTTTCAATGATCATGTGAGGGACAAAGAAAATGTACTCTAGAAAACTTGTATTTCTTAGAAAATTAATACACAGCCAGCTAGAACAAGTCTCTCTTTGGCCCGTTCTTTTCTTTGGTGATGTTCCAAAGGGATGAAAGCAGTTCTATCAGCAGTAGTAAGAGGTGAGCAATTCCCCTTTATCAGTCTCCTTCCCCACCCCAAGGAGTCTCTCAAAATTTTCTCCAGATGGTTGGGAGACCCCTTGGAGCTGAGAGAGGAAGTCACAGGGAATGCCGTGTTGTGTCAAGGGAAGTCTGCTAGTGCAGTGTTAGATCCTGATCTTTAAAGTGTGGGTATATGTGCCTTCAGCTTTCTTGTCATAGGGTAACCAAATGTATGTCATTGAGGTTTTTTTAGGCAAGAAACACTCAGAGGTGGTTTGCCTTCCTTTGAAATGTAGCCTACAGCATCAGGGAAATTTGTTGTTGTTGTTGTTGTTAATTGCCCTCAAGTCAGCCCTGACTCATGGCAGCCCTGTGGATGAGACCTCTCCAAGCCCCCCTATTCTCCACTGCTCTGCTTAAGTCTTGTAGATTCATGCCTATGTCTTCCCTAATTGAGTCTAGCCATCTGGTGTGTGGCCTTCCTCTTTTATTTATTAGCATTTAGATAGAATCTCTTTTGTGCTTTTTGTGGTACTGCAAAATTTAGTATCCACTATTTTATTGTTGTAGTTGTTAAAGTTCTGATAAGAGCTTTCTCTCAATATTTACCTAGATATCAATCAAGTCACTCATACCTTAAATAAAGTATGCTCTGCTTTATTTACTACCCATTAAAATATCCTCCTAGGACAGTAGTTGGACAGTCTTTCTTATGATGAGGCTGCATTCCCTCAAGGATAATCTGTCAGGACCAAAAGCCAGAGGTGTGCAGAGCCAGAACCAAAAATAGATGGATTATCTCTTTCTTCATTCTCCCAGTACCTTTTTTCTTTGGGGGGTTGCAGACTGTCAAAAATAGTGTGAATTCAGTCCACTTTTAGGGTTAGGGTTAGTGCTAGGGAATCATGGGAATTGTTATTTTTCTGAGACATTGAACCTTCTTTGTCAGAGAACTCTAGTGCCACAATAAAATTCAGTTCCCATGATTCCCTAACCTTAACCCTAACCCTAAAAGTGGACTGAATTCACACTATTTTTGACAGTCTGCAACCCCCCTTTGTCTCTCTGTCTCACTTCTGTCTCCATTTCTCTATCCCAGGGGTTGCTGAGAGCACAATAGATCTCTATCAGTGGAATAGATTAAGCCTGAAGTGTCCCCCCCCCACCCATAAGTAGAAAGCAATATAATTGAAATACTTTTAAAACACTCTGTCTGCCTCGGCAGACGACTAATTGAGTCGTCTTGGAGGCCAGGAAGAGGAGGAGCCACCGAACGAGCGTCGCTCCTTCCTCTTCCTGAGGTCGCCCTGGAAGCTGCCGGCCCTCCACACGGCCGGCGCTTCCAGGGCAACCTCCTGCCGCAGCGACCACATGCGCTGCGGCGGAAAAGACAGCGAAAGTGCACCCAACGCTTTTAGGGCGCACTTTCGCTGTCTTGAGGAAGGAGCGCTGATTTAGCGCTCCTTCCAGGGACGCCGCAGGAGCGCCGCGGTGTGGCTGCCATTGCCCCGCGGCGCTGCGGACCAGGGCGTCCTGGACGCCCCGGTCTGCATCCCCCCTATATCAGGACTAGTAAAGTCCCTTTAAGGACCGAGGGACTTCAGCTCCCAGAATCCTAGGAGCTATTGGCCAACATGGCTGAGGCTTCTGGGAGCTGAAGTCCCTCGGCCCTTAAAGAGGAAAGGTTGCCTACCCCTGCTCTATATCATGATCCAAGAACATCCAAACAATAATACTTTTATTGGGCCAACCAAAATGCACAACTACATAAAGGTATCATTTGTTGGCCCAACATATAGTTATGCATTTTGGTTGGCCCAATAAAGGTGTCATTGTTTGGATGTTTTTGGATTTGTTGTATGGCCAACAAAGCTACCCCTAGAAGTTTTTCCTATATCATGATGTAATCCTACAGAAAATATTAAAAAAATTATGTCTGGAAAAGAAATGAATTGACATTCAGCTGAGACATCATCTTAAGTGTTCAAACCTTTACTAATTTTGGCAGCAGGGCTCTGTGATTTCTGACATGCATTATGTAAAAAAACATAGTAAAAGTGATGTGCTAGCACTGTTTCTTAATTTAATAAATTTATAAAGCACCCATTATTTATAAGGGGTCTACAAAATAAAACATTTCTTAAACCACTATAAAACAATGAGATGTAAATTCAGGGCAGTAGAGCAATTACATAGCCAAAATCATATTTCTGGGTAGCCTTGTCTGAATTAAAATAGTTTTCAAGTTGTGCCAAAAATGAAATATTGCCTTATCTCCACAGGAAGAAAATTTTATAAATTCTACAAAGTGAATATTGGAAGCATTCTGGTAGTGCAAAATGCTTCCAATATTGACTTTGTAGAATTTAAAGTGTTTTCTTCCTGTGAATATAAGGCATTCACTGATGGTATTTCATTTTTTGGCATAACTTGAAAACTGTTTTAATCTATAGATAACCCCAGCAACCAGGCAGGGATATAAGAAGTAAAATGATTCCTCAATCATGTACTTGAAAACAAATCCTAAATGCATTTATTCTTATGTAAATGTCACTAAATTCAGAAGAATTTACCCTCGTGTAATGGTTTGTAGTCCCAGGTATATGCTATATTCAGTGTTAGTCTGTAGAATCAGTACGTATAGAGATCTTGTAGCACCTTTGAGACTAACTGAAAGAAAGAAATTGGCAGCATGAGCTTTTATAGACTTCTGTCTACTTCCTCAGATGCATGAGTGTATATATATGAGTGTGTAATCCTGGGCAATCTTAGCACAGTTGCCCCAAAGATCAGTTCAATAGACAGGGCTGCTGCATGTTTGGAAAGATCTCCTTTAACTGCTGCAGTGCCACTATAACAAAATCCATTCAGTTTGATCCATGTGATCACCAGTTTCTATAGTATGTTGTACAAAATGACAAATGTTTTAGCCCATAACTTGGGGATTGTTCCCATAGATACTTACTAAAGTCTTTTGATTTATATCGTCTATTGGTCATAGTAGTTGGGGTAATTCTTGAAATTGAAATGCAAAAAAAATTAAATTTTCAAACTCTGGCTATTTGTTAGAATAGTTAATTTGCAGTTTTGTATTGCAAACTTCTGTTTATTGGAAGTACTGAGAGTCTGGGCCATCTTTCAAGTTCAGAATATACTAAACTGAGCCCTATGGATCTTTTTGCCTTTGAGTCCTCCAGGGCACAAAATAGATTTCAGCATATGTTGCATAAAGGACACCTGCAAGAATTAGGTTTTTGTATGTAAAAGAGAATGTATGCTACTATGTGTGTAGGAAAGCTTCCCTGTCTTTTGCAGCAGCTGTCAATATGTTTTATAAAACATATTCCCATTGTATGTTCAGCATGATCTTTTCAGCAGGCAAGATTTAAAGAGAGAAACAGTATAGAAATATGATTCTCTAAAACTTTCTTTCAAATTACTCATGGTAAAAGCTCAGAAAAAAGTTTGTAAATTCAGCCTAAGATTGCAGTCCTTCGCAGCATAAGGCTGGATCCAAACGTTAACCAACAAAAGTCCCTAAAGCCAGAAAACCCAAGATATATGATAAAAAACCAAACAAGGGTTCTGCCAAAAAATAACCAAGGATAAAATAATCCCACTTCCAATTACAAAAAGGCAATAATATGAAGAAATAAAGGAATAACTAAACCCTGGAGCAGAAAAGCCAAGAATATTTCTAAAAGGGTAAAAATACCCCACTGAATTTTTTTTATTTTTTGACAGAATCCTTCAGTTTGGTTTTTGGATCCAAAGGTTCACATCTTCTGATGAGAGTAGTCTTCCATTGGAAGAAGTGCTTTGCTTTGGACTCCTTCTGTTGCAAGGTTGCCACTGTATCCCTCCCAATAACTTTGAAATAAGCGCTGCTTATTTCATGATGTTTTCTGTGAATAAACATGAATACAAGAGTGCAGTAAAATGCATGTATTATATTTCCTAAAGGTAATTTTAAATTTGAGATCCATTTGAGCAATTACTAAGGAATAAGCAGATTTTTACTTATTGTTAAGAGGGATTTAAGAATTGAAACCACCTTTTGGTATTTGATTAAGACAAGTATGTTTGATCATTTTTATCCACTTTATTGAAATACAATAATAGTATTGCATCATGTCTCACTGAAATTATAGACCTCTCAGTTCATCTCCTTTGGGAATACCACACTAAAAATAATTGCTGGTAGCTGTTTTCAAAATGATGTGATTAGTAATGTGTTCAGTGGTAGTTCATGAATAGTTCAGTTCCTAGAGATGTTCAAGATCTGGCCTGTGAACAAATGCCTCTGTTAGCTGTATTATTTTGTTCCTCTCTAATAGTAACATACAGCTTGTACAACATAAGAACTGAAACGAGATAATTTTTCAGCTTCATTATTGCTTTGTGCTATGGATCATTTTGAGCTTGAAATAGGTTCAGTCAGGGTTGAGAGAATTTTTTCATTGTATTTTTGACAGTTGAATAACAGTTTCCAAAGTGAAAAGCAGATGCTTTTTTCAGTATTGGTTTTTTTTGGGGGGGAGGGGTAAATCTGCTCTATTTGTAGAAAGGAATAAATAGGTTTGAAACTTAACATTACTAGAGGGAGTAATTTTTACTAGTGTTAAGAGATATGTGTAATCCTTTTTTTTTTTTTTCAAATTAGTTTTTAAGATGTTTTGTAACTTTCAGTTCACGCTTGTTACTTTAAGGTCCTGTGTTTTGCAAAAACAGCAATGTGGAGTGTTCATGTTACTGCAGCATTCAGCCATTACAGTTGCCATCTGGCTGTGCTGAGAGATAATTTTTGTGTACTTTTTAAAAACACACCAGGAGAACCTAACCTGTGCTTTTCCCCATTGAGGCAGCCAACTTTTGGGATAAATCTGTGTAGGGCTGATGCTTTATAAAACAGAATGGAGTATCAGTACTGATCTCTACTGATTTACTTAGGGCCGGAACAGACAGCCCCAAAGGGGTGGCTTTAAGCTGACCCCATTGAAGACAGATTGGGGCTGCGATAAACACATGCTGCGCCCCCAATCCACCTTGAAACCAGGCCAAATAGGAGCAGAAAAGATCTGCTCCTATTTGAGCCGGGAAAGAGCTGCATTTCCTGACCCTGCTGCAATCCCAGGGCAGCTTCAAGACGCTCTGGCAGCATATGACGTGTGAACGCTGCACTGCCAGAGCGTCTTGAAGCTGCTACATCTGGGCGGCGGGCGGCTTCTGGATCTCTTCAGAGCATACGGCATATAAATGCTGTGCTCCCCAAACACCTGGAAGTAGCTTTAAAGGGCTGTCTGTTTCGGCCCTTAGTGATCAAGGCACATCATTTAACAAGGTAACTGTAAAAGGGTTTCATGCCTCATACAAGCTGTGTTTTATTAAGGATAAATGTAATTTCATGGAGTAAGGCTATACATTTAAAATTAGTAAACTCAAGCAGTGATTCACAACATGAAATACATATTTCTCATACTGCTAGAAATGTAATTTTAGTTCAATTTGTGTGAATGACAACCTCCTCCAATAAATTACATGTTTAGTGTGAAATTTCTACTTGCATAAGCACTGTTATGGATATTGTTGAGGAATATATTATCCATATTGAGTTCACACCCATCTGCCAGGTAGAATATAGCATTGTATTCTACATTACTTCCTAACATTCAAAGACATAGCCGTGTTAATCTGGACAATCAATATGCAAAAGATTTTGTAGTACCTTTGAGACTAAGGGCCTTTACAGACTGCCAGAAATAATGCAGCTTGAGACCACTTTAACTGTCCTGGCTCAGTGCTAGGGAATCATGGGAACTGTAGTATATTGTGGCAACAGAGCTCTCTGAGAGAGAAGGCTCACTGTCTCAGAAAAAAACAATTCCTATGATTCCCTAGCACTGAGCCAGGACAGTTAAAGTGGCCTCAAGCTGCATTATTTCTGCCAGTCTGTAAAGGCCCTAACTGAAAGAGGGTAGTTGGTAGCATGTGTTTTCTTAGACTTGAGTCTACTTCCTCAGATGCATAGAGCGGAGTGGAAAGTTCAGGGTCAGACCTATGTGTGTGTGTGAAAGTGTCCTTAGAAACTGTGTGTGAGTGTCCTTAGAATGCAAAACTGTGGGTGTGGAGGTGAGATGACAAGTTCAGTTTTAATTATGGTTTTAACTATGGTTGTGGCTGTTGGGGGACAAGGCAGGAGGAAGGATGTTGCCTAAAGCTAAGGTGAGTAGATGACCATATGAACGTATTGGTATGTAGTGTGGGAACCAGAAAGGAGATGTGATGAACTGGCCAAGAGAGCCCTCATGAAGCTGGGGCATTAGCTAATGTTATAATGTACGTAGTGTGCTAGGAAATGATTCTCTGTTCAGTCCACGATTGATGGACTGCAGTTTGTGGATGCGTTCCAATTGTGCTATTTTTCTTTCCAATCTTCCATTGTAGTTGCTTTTTTTTTTGTTCCCCCCACCCCCACCCCCAAGGATTTCTGTTCTAACATCCCTAATATGTTTAGTTTGCAGAAGCAAATGTGCAGCTAGGTCCAGCTGAAGGACCACTAAGACTTTCAGATGTAATTCCAAATCATCCCACTTGTTGAGGGTAAATTGTAGTTTGCTGTGTTGCGACAAAAGAGCAAAAGATAATTTCCCACAAACCAGGATCAGAGGTTTCTATTCTCCTCCCTAGTACACACAAACAGGAAGGTGAGAAGAGAAGATTAGATCCCAAGGTTCATGCTTGCTGCTTCTCACTGTACCAAGCCATGGTTTGACTCTACCTTTGAATGTAACCATTATGCTCAGTTGGAATTATTAAGAGATAAATATCTCTAGCATATCAGCCTAAAACAAGTTGCCTGTCACTTTAGGAAAAAGTATCTCAATAAAGTCATCAATTATTGTACAATAATTATTTTAATATTTTAGATTATTATTTTAAATTGTCACTGTTTCATTTTTTAATTAAAATTATGTAAAAGCCCTAGCATGTTGACAATTAGAAATTGAGGTGTTAACCTCTGAAAGTAAAAGATGATTAGCTTTGTGTTTGTTTTATATATTTCTGAACAAGGAGGAGTCTGCTGTTAGTGAAACATTTCTTTTTTTCTTTTTCTTTTTTCTTTCTTTTTTTGTGGGAGGGGGAGCATGGATGGGTTTATACTTGTAATGTTTCATTTGCAAAGGCTATACCGGCAAAATGGCCCCTGGCTTAAAAATACACCTTTTTCTTGCTTGCCTCTTCTTCCTGTTATTGTCTGTTTCCTTATGTTCCGGTGTTAATTCGGCATTAAAAGGAAGCTGTGAAATAGTAAATGCAGGTGACTGGTTCTGCTTCTCCTAATGCTTCTGAGTCTTTTCAGAAGCTACAAAAGACATGCTTAGTCCCCTCAAGGGAAATGCACACACACACACCCAACAAAACCCTGCAGCTTGGAGAGAGGAAATGGGCTGCTAGCAGTTCATTCTATGATAAGGAAAACTGAACATCACTGCTAGTTTGTGACATCTTTTTGGTTTGGCTTACTTTGCATTTGTTGTTAACTGCCATCAAGTCTTTGACTTACAAGGAGGTATTGTAAAGTTTTAATTATCACTTTTAAAAATTTTTGACAGAAAGTTTGTTTTGATTTGTAATTGTTAACTTATCTCTACGTAGTCACTATCCAGATTTACACATTTTCCCAGCATTTCTTGACCCTCCGACGTTATTGTAGAAGTTTACAGATTGTGCCTTAAACCACTATTCCACTTCATGAATGACGTCATCTGTGTTGTCAAATCGGTGACCCCGCAATGGATTTTTCATTTTTGGGAAAAGAAAAAGTCACTTGGTGATGATGATACTGACAAAATTTCATCAATATACCATAATCATTTCCGGGTGATAATTATTACTTTACAATACCCCTTCATGTGGTGGCCCTATGAATGAGAGACCTCCAAGTCATCCTATCATCAAGTCATCCTATCATCAACTCCATTGCTCAGATTTCGCAGAGTCAGGGCTGTGGCTTCCTTGATGGAGTCCCTCCATCCATCCAGAATACAGTCTTCCTCTTTTCCTACTGCCTTCTACCTTACCCAGCATTTATTGTCTTTTAAAGCGAGTCATGTCTTTTCATGATATGGCCAAAATATGACAGCCTCATTTAGTCATCTTTTCTTCTAAGGAGAGTGCAGGCTTGATTTGCTCTAGGACTCATTTATTTATCTTTTTAACAGTCCATGGTATCTGTAGAACTCTTTTCCAGCATCATATTACAAATGCGTTAATTTTCTTCCTTTCACTGTCCAGCTTTCACAGCCACATTATAGAAATTGGAAATACAATTGGAGGCATGGACCATCCTAATTTTAATATTCAATTATATATCTTTACACTTCAGGATTTTGCCTAGTTCCTTCATAGTTGCCCTTCCAAGTCTTCTGATTTTTTTTTTACTGCAGTCTCCATTCTTTTTAACGACTAAGCCAAGGTATGGAAAATCTTGAACTATTCCATTATCTACTTTAAAGTGATGTAAATAATCTGTGGTCATTATTTTTGTTTTCTTAATGTTCAACTGTAAACCTGCCCTTGCGTTTTCTTCCTTTACTTTCTTCAGTAATCAGTCCATGTCTTTGCTATTTTGTGCTAGCAGTATGGTGTCATCTGCATATCTTAAATTGCTGGCGTTACTTTCTACAAGTTTAATGCCTCCTCCATACAAGTGTAATCCTGCTTTATGTATGATATGTTCAACATATAGATTAAATCAATAGGCTGCTAGTATGCAGCCTTGCCTTAACTTCCTTGTCAATTGGAAACCATTCCGTTTCTCCATATTTTGTTCTGATGGTAGACTCTTGTTGTGAGTATAGGTCAAACATCAGGATGATCAAATGCTGTGGCACAATCCATAGTTTTTCAAGAACTAGACCATCAAAGAAGCATAAGTTGATATTCTTTTGAAATTATTTGGTGTGCTCCATTATCCAGCATATGTTTGCAATATGATCCTTAGTGCTACAGTAGGCCCTTTACATTCATGGGGGTTAGGGGTGCAAGACCCTCACAAATGTGGAAAAACTGCAAATAACCGCCGCCCAGGAAGCCAGTTAAAGGGACAGGTGACAGGGGAAGTTGAGTGTACGCGCACTCCTGCTCCTTTTTAAATTGCAAGGTTTATACCGGGGTAGGCCAGAAGCCTCAGCCATGTTGGCCAATAGTCCCATGTTGGCCAATAGCTCCTGGGATTCTGGGAGCTGAAGTCCCTCGGCCCTTAAAGGGGAAAGGTTGCCTATGTATGCTCTATATCATGGGTTTTCTTGGCAAGATTTGTTCAGAAGGGGCTTTGCCTTAGCCTTCGTCTGAGGCTGAGAAAGTGTGACTTGCCATGGCCACTCAGTGGGTTTCCATGGCTGCACAGGGAGTCCCTCAGCCCTTAAAGGGGAAAGGTTGCCTACCCCTGGCTTATACATTGCTTTTCTTACTTTACATGGTCTAGGTTCCCCTGATTCATGCTTCTTATATTCCATGTTCCTATAATACGGTAGGTGTTGTACAGTTTCAGACTTTCCTTTTGCCTCTGAGCACATCAACAGCTGAATGTCCTTTTGGCTTAAGCCCAGCTGCATCATTGGCAACAGCACTACTTGTAGTTGTTGTCTTGCTGTATCCTGATAGCTTGCTGAGTGCAGTCTGACCTGGGAGTTTCATCTTTTTCACTTATTTCATTTAATTCTTTAATCATAGGGTGTTCTTGATAAAAGATCTTCAAAAAGAAGTTTGCTGTTGCCTCCCTCTGTACAGTAACTACAAACGTTAGCTAGGGTGCCACTGCTGTTGTCTTTGAGAGATCCTCTGCCAGTGTCACCCTCCACTACTACTGCTGCCCAGTAGCTGTCTGATACATTTAGTCTGGGTCCTCAGCAGAAGCCTGTCTGACATGGGAGATCCAACCAGCAGCAGTGCTGCCACTAGCTTAGCTTCTTGCCTCACAGAACATGCAGTCTCACCACCATGGAAAGGGTAGTGTCATTGGTGGGTTGGTTTACTAAAATCTCTCGATCTTCCTACAGAGAAATGTGAGAAAAGGATAATTGGATATGATTTACTCCACCATCAGTCTACATGTATATGAACTAAGAGACTACCGGTTTGTACTGTAGTTTTTGTACGGTAGATCTTAAAATGAGACATGAGGGAACCTCCCTTACAGTAGTCAAGCACCTTGAATAATACTGGAAGTAAGTGTTTTAAAACTTACTTCCAGCAAAAATATTTGCTATGAATTTATGTTGTTATTTTTTTGTAGAAAAGATACAGTTTGGCAGTAGGCCCTCCGAAAAAGGATCCCAAAGTTAAGGGTGTTCACTCAGCAGCTGTGCAAGCTTTCCTCAAGCGGCAAGAACTGGAACAGAAGAAAAAGGGTATTGTTTAAAATTACTTTTACCCACCTCAGAGACCACTGTCATTTATTCACTTTTTGTGTACATTACATTTGGGATAACATTTTATGCATGTTTATATTATTAGCAAGATCTTTTTTGTTTTGGATGTTCAGTGGCTTCCAGAATCATGAAAGCAGTGACAAGCATGCCAAAAGTTGATAATTTTTTTGTAGTTCCAATTCTCTTTTTAATGCACAAATAGTTAGAAAATAAATTCACACACACATTGGTGAGTTCATCCAACATTTATACCTTTTAAAAGCAGGGAAAGCTCTTTTTAAAAAGAAAAACCCAAACTTATTTCCCTATGCTGGTCCCTATGCTGCCATATCACAGCATGGCTCGTTGAAAGTCACCTCAGCTTCAGAGCAGTTTGCCATGTGGAATGAAGGGCTGCTGTTGAAGCCCAAGCCTCTTGGGTATGCTGAATTAATTGTGCAGTTACTTGGATCCCAGCCCAAGTGTTTTTAAGAGAGGCTGTTAATTAAAATTCTGATGTGTTGTTCCCAAGTGTAATGCTTACACTTAATCTGCATTTTGATTACTGAGGTAATGTATAGTCAGAATGTAAATGTTGAGCTTTATCTTAATGGCATTCACTAGTCATTATAAAACTTACATATTGAAAGTATACAAAATTTCTTAAGCATAAAAAGAACCAGTATGATTCAGAAACTTTCCTTCTTTCCAGCTCTTGAGGAAAAAAGAAGAAAAGAAGAACTTCTAGCTAAGCGTGTTGAACTGAAACATGACCGAAAAGCAAGAGCTATGGCTTCACGTACAAAGGACAATTTCCGTGGCTATAATGGAATTCCTGTTGAAGAGAAGCCTAAAAAAAGGCAAGGTCGTGAAAGCAGCTCTGACAGAAACACAGAAGGAGCTGAACACATGATGAGCGATGAAATGGAGCAGTATGAATATAGTCAGACAGAATCTGAGCATGAATTAGAAGAACAGGAAGAAAAACCAGCCAAAGCATCAGTGAAACCAAAGGCACCTCTCAAAAGTGCACCTCCAGTAATGAATTTTAGAGATCTTCTTAAATTAGCTGAAAAAAAACAGTATGAACCAGTTGAAATAAAAGTAGTGAAAAAAATAGAAGAAAGGCCCATGACGGCAGAAGAACTGAGAGAGCGGGAATACTTAGAACGGAAAAGTCGAAAAGGGGTTGTAGTGAAAGAGAAGAAAATAGAAAAAGAAATAAAACATGTAATTGCACCAAGTTCTTCTAAAAAAGAAATTTTACAAAAGGAATTAATAAATGCTAAACACAGCAACCATTCAATGGACAAGCACACCGCCTCTAAAGGAAGTCTTTCCTCACACAGTGGTGATAAGAAACCCAAAGGACCAGCATTAATTGAAAAGCAGTCAAAGTTGTCATCCTCCTCCAAACCTAACCACATTGAAAAAACAAAATGTGCAGCACCAAAGGGACCTTTAAAACCTCCAACAAGCAACAATCACAATAAATCTGTATCCAGTGAGGGGAGTAAATTGAGACCCAATTCCCATACTCAGGTCTTGAAAAGAACAGCAAATGGAACTCTCAAACAACCTTCTACTAAAGAACCTAGTCTGAAAAAAATGGCTAACCATATGAAACCAGCTAGTGTGTCTGCTGCTCAGCATGAAAGTGTTAAAAATTCCATCTCCAAACAAGTAAGCAGCAGTTTGGCCACAGGAGGCCCTCTTTCAAAAGCCAAGAGCAGCACAAGCACAGGGCGGCCAAACAGTAGTTTGATTACAGGACATGGGTCACAAAGCATGGGTCCTGGGCAAACAGGAAACAGTCCAGGATTAGGGCAGCGAACCAGCAGTTTAAATATGGGGTCTGGCCGGCCAGGCAGCACATTAAGTATGGGGTCTGGCCGGCCAGGCAGCAGTTCAGGACCAGTGCGTTCTGCCATTAGTCAAAATGTAGGACCTGGCAGGCCAGGTAGTAGTCTAAACACTGGAGTGGGAAGAAGTAGCACCTTAGGAACAGGGCCAGGCCGGCCAAGCAGCGCTTCTGTTGGAACTCTAAAACCAAAGTGCACTGTTGTATCAGAAACAATATCTTCTAAAAATCTGGTCCCAAGGCACAGTAGTGTCCAGACAAATGGAATGAGATCGTTTCCCCAGCAAAGACATGGGATCCCCCCACAAGGTATTTCAAAAGTTTGATTATTTTAAGTTGGCTGATATGCATTTCCTTTTCCTTCATGTATATTGTTTCATTCAATCTATTTGAAATTACAGTCTCAAATGCACGTAGGAATAATCATCATAATCTCAAACACAAATTTCTTCTATTCCTCAAAAAAAGTAGTGAGCAGTCTAATCCAGTGAATATTTACAGTCATTCTCCAACCTTGGTGAGGGTTAAGGGTGCAGAACCAGTGGAAGTGGAAAAACTGTATATCCCTCCCTCCCCCCACTGTATTTATCAGACAGAAATCGTACCAGTACTGATGGGATGCTGGGCCTGGCCACTTGGGGTGGGGAGGGGAGGGGATGGGATGGAATGGGGGCAGGAAGAAGAAGAAAGCGGACATCCATCCCGGAAATGAGTGGGGAATTGTGCATGCCCTCCCTCCTCATGCTTCCTGACTCATCCCTCCTCCCATGTGAATGAGTGAGTGAGGGAACGCGATAACATACCCCCTTCATCCTTGTGCTTCCCAGTCCCATCCCCTTTCTCCCACTTGCCTGAGTAAGTGAGCAAGGGAACACATGCACAGCCAGGCTCAACTACCCCATCAGTTTGATTTTCTCCCAGCAATTCCAGTGTTATCAAAGTCTTTATTAAAAGTAGACAGCAGTGAAGGTGGCAACAAATATAGTAATCCATGAATAATCAAATCTGCAAATGTTTAATCCACAAATGTGGGAAGAGTGTACTTAAGGGCCCTTTCTCATTATAGGATTATAGTGCTGTGATTTCACACTAACTGCCATGGCAACATCAAATGGAATCCTGGGGTTCGTAGTTTAATTATGCTGTTTTCAGTTCTGGGCGTATGGATTTATGGGACAGAGGTGATTAATAGCTTCGCATTATTGTGGATTATTTTCTGGTCAGAGTTAGTATCACAGCTATCTGTCCCTGCAGGGGGTGATGGATTTATTGTGATCCACCCTTGAAAACTAATGATCCCAAAAAGAGAGTTTTATGGCTGGATGAGATCCAATGTGGCGTAGTGGTTTCAGTGTTGGACTACAACTCTCGAGACCAGGGTTCAGTTCCCAGCTCAGCCATAAAACCCACTGGGTGACCTTGGGCAAGTCATATGTTCTCAGCCTTAGAGGATGGCAATCCTAAACTTCCTCTGAACATCTCTTGCCAAGAAAACCCCAGGACAGGGTTGCCTTAGGGTTGCCATAAGTCGGGAATGACTTGAAGAGACACAACAGACAAATCACTGGTGATCCTGTTGAAGCCCTAACCAGTAGGGTGAATGTAGAGCTATCTGTTGACATGATTGCTCTCAAATGTCCTCTCTGACCAGGCTCTGACCAGAAGATCTCAGGGAGTTGAAATGGGAAGGTCGACAACTGGAGCACAGGTGGCGGAAAACGTGGCCTATATCTGACAAGACATGATAAAGAGAACATCTTTGTTCCTATAAGGGGGCAATATGTGCAGCAAAGAAAGACATCTACATATATTGTGCCTGTGAATTCACATTTAGCTGAATTATTCAAGGTAGTGAGAGGTCTAACTCAGGGACCTTCCACTGAATTTAATTCTAGAGCCCTCAGCATTTCACTGTGATGCCTTTAATGGTTGTTTTACAGATAAATTATCTCAGGTAAGACTTAGATGTCATTGCTATAGCAGAAGTTAACAATGGGTTGTCTGGAAACTCCATGAGTAAGATTACAGTGGGTAAGTTTTAGTTGGTGAGTACCATAGATGTAGACAAGCTGATAGGACAAGTAAGGAAGATAACTTTACCCTCTTGACTTCTGTCCTCCCTGACTAGTCATCCAAGGAGAAGATACAGTTAGATCTCAGCTGTAATGTATTAATGCATCTCTCAGGGATGGAAAATTTCCATCTTGTTTAAAAGAAGTGTTGGTAAAGTTGCCTCTAAAAAAAAACCCACCATGGACTCCCTGGACTTAAACAATTGTAGACAACTCTCAAAACTCTTTTTTTTTTTTTTTTTTGAGCTAGGTGATTGAGAGGGCAGTTATGTCCCAACTCTAGGCAGTCTTGGATGACATAATTTATGTAAACCCATTTCAGACTGGCTTCTGAGCAAGATGACAGAGTTGAGACCACTATGGTTGCTTTAGTGGATGATCTTCACCTGAGCATTGACTGGGGAGTATGTCCCTGCTGATGCTTTTGGGCCTCTCAGCAACATTCAGTGCCGTCAACCATGGAATCCTTCTGGAATGTCTGTTAGAGGCACTGACTTTAGTGTTTCTGGTCTTGTCTCAGGTAGGTTCCAGGTAGTGGTACTTGAGGACAGCTGCTCCTCAAAAAAGAGATATGTTATATGGCATATCATAATCAGGGATGCAGTGACTTAGTGGTTAAAATACCAATTCTGACGATCGCAGGGTTGGATGGTTGGCAGTTTGAGGCCTGAATGTCACATGATGGGGTGAGCTCCTGTCACTAGTCCCAGCTTCTGCCAACCTAGGAGTTTGAAAGCATACAGATATAAGTAGATAAATAGGTACTACTTTGGTGAGAAGTTAACCGCATTTGGTGCAGTCCACATGACCACTAGAGTAGCCCTCAGACAATGTTGGCTCTTCAGCTTAGTAACAAGAGATGAGCACTGTCCCCTACAGTCGGTTACGAGTAGACATTCATGTCAAGGGACTACCTTTACCTTTAGTTTTACCTATATGGCATACCACAAGATGCCATTCTATCTCCAGTACTGTTCAACATCTACATGAAGTCACTAGGAGAGATCAGAAGGTATGGGGCAAAGTGCCATCAGTATACTGATGACAACCAAATATACTTCTCTATGCCTCCAGAAATAGCATCAGCTGAGGATAGTGTGTCTCCTCTGAATGAATGCTTGGAGGAGGTGGTGGGTTGGATGAGGAAAAACCAAACAAGTTGCATATAGATAAGACAGAGATGCTTACCATCAAGGATCCTAACCTGGGCTTGGAGGTGTGTCGGTCAGTGCTTGATGGGGTTACACTCCCCCTGAAAGACTTAGTTCGCAGCTTGGTTGTGCTTCTGGATCCATTGTTCCAAATGACAGCTCAAATAGATTTGATTGCCAGGAGTGCTTACTATCGGCTTAGGCTGGCCCCCTTAGGCCCCCTTTCTAGAGCTGGAGGACCTGAAAGATGCTAGTACACGGGCTGGTAACATCAAGGCTAGACTTTTGCAGTGTACTGTACTTTGGGCTATCTCTACCAACTCCAGAAATGTCAGTGAGTTCAAAACATGGCAACCAGATTGGTTACTGTTACATCTAGGAGTTATGATATTATGCAGATATTAAAATCACTCCGCTGGATGCCAATTAGTTTCTGGGCAAGCTACAAAGTATTGGTTGTTACCTTTAAAGCCCTACATGGTTTGGGTACAAATTATGTATGTGATCACCTCCTCCTGTATAATCCATCCCATATGCTCAGGTCCTCAGGTGAGCATTTACTGCACTCAGCCAGTACTAGGATGGCAACTGTGACCCAAAGGAGATTTTTTTCCAGCTGTCCCTAGATTGTGGAACAAACTGTCAGAAGAGATTCAACAGCTGAATATGCTGTTTGAATTTAAAGCCACATTATAGACCAGCCTCTTCTGGCAGGCTTTCCAGTTGATTTCTAAATTATGAATTTTAAATGCTGGGCTGATTGTTTTAATATGTATTGATCCTATATGTTCTTTTTAACTGGTTATGTTTTTAGCTAATGTTATGTGTTGTATTTTAATTTGTTTTTGTTTCCTGCCTTGATCCACGGGGAATGACAGAGAAGTAAGGAGGAGGTGGCATTAAAGATCTTTAGCAGATAATTCTAAGTATTCATCCTTAAACTCCTGCAATTCCTAGGATTCCTTAGGATGTTGCCACAGCAGTTAAAGTGGAACTGTAGTGCTGTCATTTTCTAGTGTGAATGGGCCCCTGAGTCCTGCGCAGTTCAGTATTGCTTGCTGAAAGAAAGCTTGCAGTGGATTTTACTTTGCAGTGAATTCTGTTAAAGGAAAGAGGCAAGAGAAAATACGAATTCTGCAAAAAACTACTTTGTATTGAAGATGTGATTAATTTTCAAAGTATGCATAAGATATAATTGTAGGGAACTATTCACATTAAACTTGGTCAGTCATATGATTGTCTATTTATAAAACAGCAGGTATACTTATGTGATTTTTGGTTTCTGTAAGTTCATGTAAGTGCATTTGTGCATGAAGTGCCCAAAGAAAGTGGGTCATTTAATTGATTATTCTTTATGTGGGAGAAAATTTCAGGGGCAAGGAGAATTCCCTTGTTATAAAGCACATGAGTTGTTCCAGTTAGGGTGGAAATTGCTTTTTTATTGCAGGCCACATAATCTTTGTAGCAGAAAGTAGGAACATGATCAAATCATTATTGTCCCATAGTAATTCTTTCTTGCTTGTTGCACTTCCATGTTGTCCACTTTCAACAAGAAGGATAGTTGATTAGCCATTCTAGAGAGGAAAAAGATTGTGGAACCCCAAATTATGCAAATATCATTTTCATCTTGAGCACTGCTTTAATTTAACACTGCACTGCTTATCGAGATCTGGTATATGTCAAGTAGAAGAAGAGAAGGAGATTATATTGCCTTTGTACATAGTTGTTTTGGTGAAATACTGCCATTTTTGTCCTGCCTTTGATTGAAGCATTTCTTCTAAGATCTTTTACATTGATCAATAAATTTGTTGTTTTACATGACCTATATTTGAAACTGCATCTTATCCCATGCAAATCCTCATGAAAATAAAGATTTTGGTCAAGAAAAAATATATATCAATGCCACAGAAAATCTGACTTGTACTCTTTTATACTTCCTAATCTCTCTCTAGGCTTTCCAAGGCCTTCTCTTCCACCTATTACTTACAAAAGGCAATATGACGATGAAGATGAAGATGATTCTGAAATGGAAGACTTCATTGATGATGAAGGAGAACCCCAAGAAGAAATTTCTAAGCATATTAGAGAGATATTTGGCTATGATCGGAATAAGTGAGCAAAGAAGCCTTTTTGTGTTTTACCGTTGTGTACATGTAACTATGTACATAGGATAAAATATATAACATTTATGCAAAATAGCATAAAAATGTAACAAATTTGAATGGAAATTCCTCTTTAAAATCAAGACAAAATAGTGCAGATTTTTTTGGGGGGGGGGCCTGGTAGTGTTTGTCATAAGCAATCACCTTTGAAGGAGTTGCTCAGGAGAACAGAATTTGAATGTAACAAATTTGAATGGAAATTCCTCTTTAAAATCAAGACAAAATAGTGCAGGATTTTTTATATATTTTTTGGGGGGCTGGTAATTTTTTCATAAGCAATCACCTTTGGAGGAGTTGCTCAGGAGAACAGAATTTGAGCAGAAGCTCTTTATGGCTTCTGACCATTATCACTAACGGTAAAATACACAGAATGAGTGTCTCAAAAAACACAGGTCAGACTCTGTTCTGTGAATGTTCTAAGGTTTGCACTACATTTTGCAGGGCTTAGGAGAGTAGATATATACATATATATCACATGCTTTCATGGGTTTTAGTAAATAAATATGTATTTATCAACATGTGTATTTGATAAAAAAAATGTGAGAACATGAGATTAGTGAAGTTAAAATCCTTGGTCCTAGTGAATTAAATTGGTTTGGTATAGCTATACAAGTATAATACTACTGGGGGAAATCTATTTTAAATATGTATGCAGTTCAGGATTTGAAATGTGTGCATTTATATTCTTGCAAGACTGAGTATACTCCGTACCACTTCCAGGTATAAAGATGAAAGTGATTATGCCTTACGTTACATGGAAAGCAGCTGGAGAGAGCAGCAAAAAGAAGAAGCCAAGAGGTAAGTATTAAAATTATATTTATCCAATTCATTCACGCACTCTTTTTTTTTTTTTATCCTGAAGCCAAAGGAATATTCAGGTACAGGCATCTAACGGGAAAAAATCCACTTATCATTAGGCAGAAATTCCTGACAGTAAGAGCTATTGTGGAATATGCTGCCTCGGAGTGTGATGGAATCTCCTCCTTGGGAGATTTTTAAACAAAGGCTATATGGCCGTGTTGGGAGTGATTTGATTATTTCTTTCTGTATGTTTGGGGTTTGGACTGGATGGCCCTTGTGACCACTTCCACCTCTGAGTCTATGATTCTATCCACCTCTGTTCAACAGCTCACTTTTGGAACTTCCTGTGTTTCAACAGATCTAAATTATAGTCATGTACCACAATTTCCACCCTTGATCTCCTCTTTCAATTGGGATGCTGTGGGTTTTTTCTCAGTTGACTTGGCACCATCTAGTGTTCAGTCTTGCATTTATAAACTTTAAAAAAAGAGGGTTCTGCTTTTCAACCAGTTCTACTTTTTGACAGTCCTCTAGTTCCTAACCCAGGGGTAGGCAACCTTTCCCCTTTAAGGGCTGAGGGACTTCAGCTCCCAGAATCCCAGGAGCTATTGGCCAACATGGGACTATTGGCCAACATGGTTGAGGCTTCTGGGAGCTGAAGTCCCTCGGCCCTTAAAGAGGAAAGGTTGCCTACTCCTGTCCTAACCAATCATTCATTCTGAATAGTGATCATAGTGCAATCTGCTATCACTT
Source organism: Phrynosoma platyrhinos (assembly GCA_020142125.1). Lineage (NCBI taxonomy): Eukaryota > Metazoa > Chordata > Lepidosauria > Squamata > Phrynosomatidae > Phrynosoma > Phrynosoma platyrhinos. The sequence continues at coordinate 111,925,921 of CM034701.1, read as the reverse complement.
CTCTTGTGATTTTGTAAATTTATTTCATTCTTTATGTAACATTTCTGTAGCGTCTTAACAATGATGTCTTCAGTCAGCAACAGCTATTTGAGATACTTTTTCTCCATTATACAAAGGAGTAGTAAAATGTCCAAAGGCAGAGCTAGAATTAGACCCTAAATCTTCCACTCTTGGAGAATGCCAAAATATTCTGCATATAAGGTCGTATCACAGATACAGAGAATGCTGTGGTTTGTGAATTGTATTTGCCATACTTGGAATGGGTCTTAATATTCCTTTAATAAATACCTGACAGTGTGGCATACAGTCTGATTCCATGGTACTTAGTAATGTCAGCATGAAGCATGAATGTTAGTCCTGTGTTAGCATACTCTATTTGTCATCAAGGAATTAAGCACTTTGTGGTAGCAACTTTCCAATCCAGTTTCAAATTAATGAGCTATGCCTAATCATTTCAACAAAAGTATGTTTGTTAACCGTGGATCAGACAAAAACTGGAAAATAAAGAAAACTAAATTCTAGAAATTGAATACACTTAGTCTCTACCAGAATGATCTGCTGTAAAATCCAAATTAGTATTAAATTGCAAATGCAGAACAGATGCGATATGTATCAGTGTATAAGGCTGAGTCTTTGACACCAATCTAGTTTTCTGTTCTGGATGGATATAAATTTGATATATGGTCTTCTGTCACAAACTACACAACTTGACCTTTTAAATCTAAACGATTGGTTCCCTGAATTAACTAACAGACTATTTTATCAATGCTCATAATGGTCATGATGACTTATATGAAATAAGGGAAGACTTATGCATGCATATTTAATACATGGCTAATTGGTGTTGAATAACCAATGAAGATCAATCACCATGGGCAGAACTTTAATATCACACAGTCAGTGATTTTCAGTGGACTCAGTTTTTACATTCAAATACAAAGCACTGAATGAGGACATAAAATTAAGAAATACAGCATGTGTAAATAATCCCCAAGAATGTTGTCTAGCTGTTCTTTCTGCAGTCTAAGGGCTGTACAGACTGCCAGAAATAATCCACTTTGAGGCCACTTTAACTGCCATGGCTTAATGCTAGGGAATCATGGGAACTGTAGTTTTTTCTGAGACATTGAGCCTTCTATGTCAGAGAGCCCTGGTGCCACAACAAACTACAGTTCCCATGATTCCCTAGCACTGAGCCAGGACAGTTGAAGTGGTCTCAAGTTGTATTATTTCTGGCAGTCTGTACAGGCCCTAAGTATGGAGCTGCTTTCATGTGAATTGTGGTGTGTTTATACTTCTAAAGATGTGAACATATAGCTACAATTACATGCAGTGATTCACTCATTTGGAACTCTGGGTTGGCTGAAGCTTCTTATTGAATGTATGCTTTGTGGCAAACAGTGGATCTGTCTTGATATGGTGTTTAAGATGGAACTGAGAAGTCCACTTAATAATTGATATCCAGAAACGAGTTTTTCCGGCCTTAGTCAAAAGAATTAAGGTGCTAATTTTGTTTGTTTGTATATTTAGTTTGTATGCCACCTTCCTCCCAGAGCAGGGTCCAAGGCAGCTCCCAAAGAAAATCAATTTTAAAATTTAACAATAAAATTTTTCAAACAATCAAAATCTGCACATAAACAATATACAATCATTTAAAAACATACAAAACTTTAAAAATTAAATAAAACTCACATCTCAGTCAGACGCTCTGCTGCTTGCTCATTAAAAGCCTGCTGAAACAAAAAGGTCTTTGTCTGCTGGTGAAAGGAAAGCTGGGAGGGGGCCAGCCTGGCCTTCAACAGAAGAAAGTTCCAGGGTGTGGGAGCAGCCACTGAGAAGACTGTCTCTCTTTTGCCAAAAGCACCTGAGATAGTGGTGGGACTGAGAGAAAGCCTTTCCCTGTAGATCCTAGAACTTTGGCAGGTTCATATGAGAGATGTGGTCTTTTGCATATACCAGGGGTAGGCAACCTTTTTGAGCCGGGGGCCGGGTTGCTGTCCCTCTGACAATTGATGGGCCGAAGCACCAAAAATAAATAAATAAATAAATAAAAATTAAAATTAAAAAAGAATTAAAAAATAAAAAAAGTGCATGCACACTCTCTCAGCCCCAGAAAAGCCATGGCAAAACCCCTGTAAAGATTTTGCCAAGAAAACCCCAAGAACAAGTAATAACAACAGTAATCAATATCATCATGGGGGGGCGGCGGCGGTGGGGGGGGCGGCGGCGGCAGGACCGGTTTGGGGCCGGTCCAAAGGCCTTGCTGGGCCGCATCCGGCCCCCGGGCCTTAGGTTGCCTACCCCTGGCATATACCATATATACTCAACTATAAGTCAAGAAATATATGCCCCAAAAGTGACCCTAAAATCCTGGGTTGACTTATATACGGGTCAATACACTAGTAATACTTAGAAAGGTCCTAAAACAAGCAAGCCTGATGCCCCACTTTTTGTGCCTGAAGCATGTGTTTTTCTCTTTGTGTGAAAGAGGTTTTCAGTCTGTTTTGCAAATGTTTTCTTTCCATGGATAAAACTCCCCATTTAACACCACTTGATTCCTTTCTCAATCTGATGTTAAAACCTCTCTTCCAGCACCTGGGAATCAATAGTAGGTGGTTTGGGGAGGTCCGGAGAAGGAGAAGGAGGGACGGAAGTGGTATTCACAAGATTGCCAGAGGAACAATCCATGACTAATGGGTCTCTTCGTACCAGCTGGGTCCATGGAGGGGTTCTAAATTCTTTTTCAGTTAATTTCTGTTGAACCTCTGCCCTCCTCCTTCATTTTTTTTAAAGCCTGCCTATCGAGAGGTCACATTTTTTTGCCTCCACCACAAAACTTAGTTAGTGTATTTAAATAGATAGAAAATGGAGAAAAATAGAGAGGATAAGAAAAATAAAAATAGGACAGTTAAGGACGGAGAGAAAATTAGTGCCGGAATGGCAGAAAAGAGAACAAAGGATCAATTAACGAATAGAAAAAATTCCCAGATGGCCACTAAAATGCAAGCCTCTGAGGAAAATATATCGAAACAACTAAAGGAAATATTCTTGGCCACTAGCAACAGTGAGCCGGATGACCTGGTAGTGCACGTACGCCAGAGAGTGGCTGCGGAAAACCAGTGTAAAGATGCCTCAGACGCAGCTCAGAAGCTTGCAGAGGCTAAAACTAAAATCAATTCATCGGACTTAAGGTGACTGAACCATCAACTGTGGAACTAGATTCTACAGGAGCATCAGCTCTAAAATTTCAAGCGACCATTTGTGGCTGCCATCTTGGAAAAGCAGCTTCCAACACGAAGGGAGGGGCTATCTCCGAACGGAGAACCTTCTCCCAGTTAGGCACAATCAAGCGTCAATTAGATGAAGCCTTTATAAAGTGTGCATGCGCAAAGGAATTGGCTGGGAAAATGAAGTCAGCAGCTCATGATCCTCAGAAGGAGGCACGAGCCAACTCTTCATTCAAAGCGAATGCTAAGGCAGCAACAGCCACGCACAATCTAAGAAAGGTGCCATGCGCAGGCTCATCACAGGCTGGCTCAATATCTCCATCAGGCCATGAGGAGGAGTCTGATGGAGAAGACAACTGGTCATCACTGGCTAAATGGATGGGAAAATCTAACATAACCAGTGATAAACTTCTATCATTTATTAAAATGATGTATGGGAGTATGCCTACTTACAAAGGCAAGATATAGAGGTGATGGATGAGGAAGGAATACAAGAGCTTCCTTTAACATCTGCTATTAGAAAAATAATAAATGAGGAATTAAATTCTATGTTTCAACCTCAAGTAAATATATCACAAACAGCTATAAGAAAAAAGAAAGATAACCCTGATAAAAATGAATTGATGTAAGAGTGGTGGTATAATTTTTTAAAAATATATGATCTAAAGATAAAGGCTTAAACATAGATAAAATAGAAAAAGAAAACATGATGATACTGAGGAAGATACAATTCCACATAAGTGTAAAAGGAAGTCTAAGCATTTAAATGATACTGACAGGGATTTCCCACTTAGTCCAAGCTAGGGTGACATATATGATAGTACTAAGGAGTATATTTATGAGTCCTAAGATAAAGAGGGTAAGAATGTTCTTGATTCAGACAGGCTGTTTGATACTACAAATTTCAAACATCTCCTAAAAAGAGTAATAAGAACATTAGGATTAGTTTTGCCATCTGAAGATAATGAAGATCACAAAGAACCAGAAAAAATAGCCTCCGTAATTAAAAGGAAAAAAACACAAACAAATGATATACCACTACTAGAATTATTCAAAGATCTCATTAAAACCGAATGGTCTTCATCTTTGACATCAAGGAGATTGCAAGGAATAACAAATAAAATATATTCATTTGATAAGCAGGATACAGAATTTCTAAAAGCCCCATTAGTTGATGCTCCAATAGCCGTGTTGTTATCAGGGGCAATTGCACCCAAGGAAGTGGATACAATGTTGAAAGATCGAGATGAAAAGAGAGCAGATAATGCATTTAACAAGGCACATGACATCTCAGCTCAGGCAATAAGAATTTTGACAGCTTTGTTAATCTTTGCAAGAGTGGCTGTTCTATGGATATGAAAATTACACTCAGTTAATGAAATAAGTGAGAGTATTCTGAATAAACCACTAGAAAGGATTCAGAGAGTATTATAATACATTTTGGATGCAGGAGATGATTCTGTAGTCTTTATGGCTAGAGGCATAACTGCAACCACTATTGCAGGGGTAGGCAACCTTTCCCCTTTTTAGGGCCGAGGGACTTCAGCTCCCAGAAGCCTCAGCCATGTTGGCCAATAGTCCCATGTTGGCCAATAGCTCCTGGGATTCTGGGAGCTGAAGTCCCTCGGCCCTTAAAGGGGAAAGGTTGCCTACCCCTGCACTATTGCAAAAGGCTCTCTCTGGTTAAAGCATTGGGAGGCGGATCAGAAGTCTAAGGCAGATTGCTGTTTGGAGAATCAGCATTACAAAAGATGTTAGTAGAGAATACTCATTAAAAAAAAGTGATGCCAATGATACAAAAGAAAAAAAAACAGATGGTTTTTTCAAGGAAATAACTATTCCTTTCGAAGGTATAAAAATACTCAGAAATATAATGAACACTGATGGCAAAGACATAAGTACAGATGCCAGCCTGTCAGGATGGGGTGTACATATGAGACATACAATCACTCAAAGGACATGAATGTTAACAGACAGGAAACACAACATCAATTACTTAGAATTGAAGGCAGTCAGACTGGCTCTGCTCTCATTCAAGAAACATATACAAGGTCATCATGTGCAGATCAAAATGGACAACATAACAGTGAGAGCATATATAATGAAACAAGGAGGTCTTCATTCGAAAGCTTTGGTAAAAGATGCAAATATGTTCAATTGGGCGGAAAGAAACCTCAATTCACTGACAGCAGTTTATTTGAAGGGAGTGTGCAATATAAGAGCAGATTACTTGAGTCGCAACAAATTACATCCGGCAGAATGGGAACTACATCCAGAAATATTTCACACACTTCAGGAGAAGTGGAGTCCATTAGCAGTGGATCTGTTTGCAACAGCAAAGAATGTGAAACTGCAACGGTACTATTCCATAGATGGGAGCATAACAGCAGAAGCGGCGGATGCGTTGATGAGCAAGTGGCCACAAGGATGGCATTATGCTTTCCCTCCTATTGCAATTATTCAAAAAGTACTAAGAAAAATACATCAAGAAAAGGCAAACATGGTGTTAGTGGCACTATACTGGCCGAAACTACCATGGTTCCTTCAACTTCTACAGATATCTATAGAAGCACCATACAAGATACTGTACAGGGAAGACCTTTTAACACAAGGTCCAATTGTTCATCCAAATCCCAGGTGGCTGAATTTGATGGCTTGGAGATTGAACAGTGGAAATTAATAAAATGAGATGTTCTAAGGATGGAGTAGAGACGATAATGTCATCAACGAAAGACTCAACAAAAACAATATATACACAGACATTAAAAACATTGGAAAATGGTGTTTGTCCAAAAATATACAGTTCAAGAATGTTAACATTCAGCATGCATTACAATTTTTGCAAGATGGTTTGATTGAAGGACTAAGACCAAATACTTTAAAAAGACAGGTATCTTTATCCACAGTCCTTGAATTTGATGGAATAGTTTTGTCTGCTCAACAGCATGTACAGCGCTTTTTAAGAGGTGCTATTCTAAAAAATTTCCCAACTCGACACAAATACCCATCTTGGGATTTAAATCTAGTACTCAATAAACTGATTAAATCACCATTTGAGTCCATATCAGAAGGCACGTTAAGAATATTGTCTTCTATCCTAATCCTAAACATCCAGAAGAAAAGAGTTGGCACACATTAGATGTAAGACGAACAATAAAATCTTATATAAAAAGGACAAAATCTTTTTTTTTCTTTTTTCAATTTTATTTTATTTTTAAAAGAAAAAACATAAAAAATCCA
>CM034701.1:111898954-111910222 GCA_020142125.1 Phrynosoma platyrhinos | reverse complement strand
GATGAGCACAGCCCCCTATGGTCAGACACGACTTGACAATCTTGTCAACGGGGAATATCTTTACCTTTACTTTTAAACATTAAGAACATCCTGATGGTAAGAGGTGACAGTAGAATGGACTGTTGCAGAGGGTGGTAGACTCCTTTTCTTTCTATTCTATGGTTCTAAAAAGCACTCTCCACACACACACACCCCACTGTCTTTTCTTTTAGTCAGATGCTGAGCTGGTCTCTTTGCTAGTTTTGACAATACTTAGAATCCTGTTTTAACTACTTTGAATCCTGTTTTAAATTCTTGGTTCATAAGATCATGGATAAGGAATTCTTAACTATGGCATTACTATTAGAGTGCTGATTAAATGTGCCAGATAGCTCTGAGAGAAAACTACTGGGCAGCAGTAATATTGGAGCATGTTGAAACTGGCAGAGGATCTCTCAGAAGCAATATCAGTGGTACTTTACTTAAAAAGTATGAATTGCACTGGGTCTAATAGCAACTACTCGAGCTGCTCATATGTGTAGATGTGAAAGGAAAGTCAGAAGCTGCACAGCACATATACTGTAAACTCTTACTATCCGAGGGGGGGGTTGGTTCCTGCCCCCCCCATAGTTTGGGGAAAAACATGGGCGGCTGCACACCATATTATTTAATGGTCAGCAATGTGTATGCATCTGTGTCAGCACTGCATTAAAGAAATGTGGGGTATGCAGGCAGTCAAATCTACAGATTGGTAGCCTGCTTATCCGGTAGGCCCACTGTAATAGGAACATGGAATGAGAAATATCAGGGGAAGCTAAAAATTAAAAGACAAAAGCATGAAATACCATATATAAACATTGCAATACTTGGGGTGATGGGACACTAAGGACTTCAGTAACCATTGCATCGCTACATCAGTCTCTCCATAGGCAAAGTGATGCTTAAGACTTTATGACAAAAGACTTTCATGACAGATATTCAAGATGACATTCCAACAAGAAATGGCACACATTCAAGCTGAATTCAGAAAAGGAAGAGGAACTAGGGATCATATTGCAAACATATGTTAGATAACAGAGCACTCCAAAAAATTTCAAACAAAAATTAGCCTGTGCTTTAAACTTTGTAGCAAGGCCATTGATTCATGAAAAACTATGGATCACAATTAAAGAAATAGATGTGCCACAATTCATAGCCTACCATCAAGCAGAATATGGAGAATTGTTTCCAGTTGGCAAGAGGGTCAGACAAGGCTGCATTTTATCACCCTATCTGTTTTAACTTGTACATTGAACATATATGTAAAGCAGGATTAGACTCAAAGCAAGGAGGCATGAAACTTGGAGGAAGGAACATCAACATTTTAAGATATGCAGATGACACCATACTACTAGCAGAAAATAAAGACTTGGAAACCATACTACTACAGATGACACCATACTACTAGCAGAAAATAAAGACTAGCAGAAAATAAAGACTTGGAAAAAGCAAACAAGACATTGAAATAATTCAAGATTTTCCATACCTTGGCTTAGTCAATCAGACTGGAGACTACAGTCAAGAAATAAGAAGACTAGGACTTGGGAAGGAAATAAAAAAGATCCTGAAGTGTAAAGATACATAATTTAATATAAAGTTAGGATGGTCCATGCCTTTGCATTTCCAATTTTTATGTATGGTTGTGAAAGCTGGACAGTGAAGAAAGCTGATAGGGAGAAAATCAACTCATTTGAAATATGGCACTGGAGAAGAGTTCTGTGGATACAATGGACAGCTTAAAAGACAAATGTGTCCTCGAGTAAATCAAGCCTGAACTCTCCCTGGAAACAAAGGTGGCTTAGCTGAGGCTGTTATATTTTAGCCCTATCATGAGAAGACATGATTCACTAGAAAAGACAATAATGCTTAGTAAGATAGCAGGCAGTAAGAAAAGAGGAAGACCCTATTCCTGATGGAGAGATTCCATCAAGAAAGCCATGTCCTTGAATCTGCAAGATCTGAGAAGTGCTGTTGATGATAAGGTAACTTTGAGCTCTCTCTCACTTGACTTGATGGCGATAACAACAACAACAACAAAGATCCAATAAATAATCAGGCCTTTCCAGATTAACCATCCCGGCGCAGGCTCCCTGATCCCCTCATTCCTCCCGTGGCCCCATCTTTAGTGATGGTTGAGGATCTCCAGAGGGACACCAGGGTTTTTAGTTTGTTTTAATTATGGTTTTATGTTTTGATATTGTGTTTTTAATTTGTCATATTGTCTTATACTTTCTTAAGGGGGGGGAGGGATTATAATATTTTAATGTTATATTTTACTCGTTATATTTTACTGTTGTCAACTGCCCGGATTGGTTCGCCACAGGGCGGTATACAAATTATTATTATTATTATTTATAAATGCTGAACTGTCACTAGAAGCCAAAATGACTAAACTGAGGCTGTTGTATTTTGGACACATCATGAAATGACATTTCTCACTGGAAAAAGATGATAATGCTTCCATAAAATGGAAGGCAGAAAGAAAAGAGGAAGATCACATTATAGATGGATTTATTCAACAAAAGATGCAAGAGGCCTGAGCTTGGAAGACCTGAGCAGGGCTGTTCCATGACCTCTTGGAGGTTTCTCATTGATAGGGTAGTAGTAAGTCAAAACCAGTTTGCTGGTGGCAAATAACAACAGTGTTCTAGATATCTTAGATAAACTAAAAAATGTGCACATTTTTACAGTTATCATTGATCCAACCTTCGCATTGTGTGGCATTTCTACTAGTTCCAGCCCCCTAAACACTTCCATAGATTTACAAAACATGTGACAAACATGTGCTAAAGTATTCTTCCAGTAAGGGATGCTGGCCTTCATATGTACTGTGTAAGAAGTATGATAGTGATGATACCTACCAACAGAAAATTGTGAACTGTTTGGTCTACCCATGGCTCTAATAATTTACCTGAAGCTATTAGTGCTTGGGTATGCTAGAAGAAAATACAGTGCTGCATTTCAAGGGAAAGTGGTGTTGCTACTATACCTTAACAATAAGGGAAGGGCTGCCTTAGGCTTGTCCTAAATTTCTCAAAATACAGAAAGAGGGGAGTTTCTGTAAATAATGTACCTGGGGGACCTCTGTTATATGATTTCATTAAATTGCATAATTTCAGAAACGCACAATAGAACTTCTGAAAAGTTCATAACAACTGAATAGTTCCTAAAAACTCCCGTTTTTTGTTATTGCTGTGTGCCTTCAAGTCGTTTCCAACTTATGGCAACCCTAAGGTAAATGTATCATGGGTTTTTTGGGTTTTTGTTGTTGTTGTTGTTGTTTGACAAGATTTATTCAGAGGAGATTTGCTATTATCTTCCTGAGGTGAAGAGCATGTGATTTACCAAAGGTCACCCAGCACTTTTCAGGGCTGAGCTGGGAATCAAATCCTGATCTCCAAAGTTGTAATCCTACACTCAATCCACTATGCCACACTGACTCTTGTGCCACACTGGCTCCCATAACAATCCCCATACCATCTGCTTTATTAAAATCGCACTTTGGAGATTAATTGGGTTATGGACCCTCTCCACTTCATCAGATGCAAGTTGCCAGCCAACCCCCTTTCTTGCAACCCTTCAAAAGCTTCTCTACTCATATAAGGTCCCTTAATTTGTTCTAGCAAATTTGTCCCTTTCCCATCAGGCCCCATTCCATGCTGTTTAGGAAGATTTCCTGGTCCTCTGGAGAGGTCTGAGAGGAAACAGGAGCAGCAAAGTTCCTTTCTACTGTGTTCCAGTCTATGTCATTTTTTTATAAAAAGGCAGCACAAAGCATTGTGGAATGAAGTTTAAGGCACCAGGTTGGTATTGGCACATTGTTGAAAAGTAATTTCACAGCATGCAAGTTTTTCCATATGTGTTTTATGGGTTTGCAAGCTTGAAGGAATTTAGGGAGTCAGTTTGTTCAAGGTGCCAACCTCTTTTACTCTTTCAGCATGTCCAGAGGAGAGCGAATAAAATGGTGAAGGGTCTGGAAACCATACATTGTGAGGAATGACTTAGGGAACTGGGTATGTTTAGCCTGGAGAAGAGACGGTTAAAAGGTGATACGATAGGCCTGTTTAAATATTTGAAGGAATGTCATATTGAGGAGGGCGCTAGCTTGTTCTCTGCTGTTCCAGAGAATAGGACTCGGAACAACGGATGCAAGCTACAAGAAAAGAGATTCCACCTAAACATTAGGAGGAACCTCCTGACAATAAGGGCTGTTTGACAGTGGAACACATTCCCTCGGAGAGTAGTGGAGTCTCCTTCCTTGGAGGTCTTTAAACAGAGGCTGGATGGCCATCTACTGGGAATGCTTTGATTTTAAGTTCCTGCATGGAAGGGGGTTGGACTGGATAGCTCTTGTGGTCTCTTCCAATTCTATGATTTTATGATAATAACTGAGTTGTTAGATCCCTTCAAGGAACAGTTGTTTCCTGCTGATTTCCCTTATTGCAATGTAAGGTACACTCTGGCTATCACACTGTTCCTTCCCTGTTGTTTTTTTTAAAGAAAGGTATGTTAACCCAAAGAATTTTTGCATTCTTGGAAGATTTCATACATTGCATGTAGATGAAGATTTATGTGAGTATAACATGTTGACAGAGTATCATATTAATTTCTATCGTGCAGTAATAAAATGGATATTGAAAAATGATGGGATGATGCCTTAATCATATTTGGAAATGGTGCAGTTATTCATTATGAATTAAGGCATACAAATTCACACTCATTTTTATCTCCTTAAAAGTAGGACTTGCTTCTAAGTAATCATATTCAGCATAATTGTATACCCCTGATTTATTTGGTGTTGTTAGTTATGTATTACAGCAGCCTTTTAAACGTCTCCTCTCTAGATGATTTGGCCTTCAGTTCCTATCAACTCCAGAATGTCCAACAGTATAGAGTTATGGGAATTGTAGTCCAAAATATCAGTACATCAGTTGGAAAAATCTATAGTATTATTTACATTTTCATGACCCTAACTTTTATTTCATTGTATGCACCCCCAAATTCTCAGTTGTGGAGCAATTCTCACTGGATATGGTCCTGTGGGAAGAAACAGTCTGGCAGAAGAGTCTGTTTTAAAGGTATAATAATTTGCCTTATTGATAAGTGTGCCCTTGGATACATTCCTAGCCTTTGTATAAAACTTCACATAAAACAGTGGTCTTTATCCATCCCAGATTTGTGGGATGGATCAAATTACAAACTAGGGTGAGATTTTCTGACACCCTCAACTTACATTTCAAAAAGTACTCACCTTAGCTTTTGGTATTCGTTGTATAAGTTCTATAGCGAGAAGGTAGATGAGCCAAGTAACAACAATCATTGTACAGTTTCTCACAAGGGTCTCACTTAAGAAGTATGATATGACCAGTTTTTCACCAAAAGATTGATACGGAAAATCACTTTTCAACTGATTTTAAGTAGATCAGTACTTTGGCTGTATTGGTGGCTGTCTATGATGAACCAGACTGTGCAACAAACTTCATTGTGACATCATTTTCTATGTAACAATTACTCCAAACAGAATGACATCACCAAATAGTTCCTCTGATAGATAGATGCAGAAGTATAAATTATTTCAAAATCGCAAAAGGAGATGGCAATCCAAGAGTTATCTTTGAAAAAATTTGGTTTTGAGATTCCATAGCTTATAAAAGAGAAGAAAGAGGAAAACTGGGGAAATGGATTGGCATTTTAGTCATTGAGAGCTTTATCCTCTCTGAATCTGTGTAATCCACCTTTAAAGCCATCCACATTGGTGGTGATTGCTACAGCTTGTGATAGCAAATTCCATAGTTTATATACTATGTGAAGTAGTACTTTTATCTCCCACTCCAGTAGATGACTTCAGTTCTTGCATTATGAGAAAAATAAAAAATGTTTCATGCCTTCTGTCCACTGCACCATCCATAATTGTGTGCACCTCTGTAAAGCTTTACTTTTGGTATGTTTTTTTTTCTAAGCTAAAAAAATTGCAATATTTTCTTATAGGGAAACGGCTGCAGTCCATTGATAATTTTTGTTGCCCTTTTCCAGATGTACAATATAATTTGGGTTTACTAGAACTATTAGCAATATATCAAATGTGGTCACACCACTCTGTTATCTGGTTCCCATGTAAAAAGCAATCCATATTAAACAGAGTGCAGGGTTTCCCTCAAATAAATGTGTATAGTTAGCAGACAGTACTTTTAAAACTCTTTGTGGCATTTATAACAAAAGTTCTAAATATACCATCTTGGATATGCACATGTATAAATAATTGTAAATATCCAGGAAGATTCTAAATATACTCATCCCTCCCTATTCACAGACTTGGAGTCCGTGGTCTTGGTCCTTCGCAGACAGCAAGTGGGAAGGGGTAAAATGGTGCATGCTTCTGAGCTGTGTGTGCAGCCATTGTAACCAATGTGACTTGAATATGTGTGTTTTTTCCAGATTTGCAGGGTGTGTGTGTCCAGAATTGATCCCCCGCAAATTGGGAGGGACGCCTGTATAGGTTTTCCCCACCCTGTTGTGCTAGGTTATTATAACTCATTTACAGGAAGCAAGTCACCTGTTTTTCCTTTCTAAATAGGAATACCTTGACTCTTTGCAGTTTTAGCAGACTCATGATCTATAAGGCCTCATAGCAGATACAGGGGAAATATTTTATAATCACCTGAGACACCACACCTGGAGTGAAGGAATAAGTAAAGGCTTATTATTTATTAAATCCATGGACTCCTCCCCACTCACAAAAAGTACTCAGGGGCCCCTGCAAGCATAACTTGTTAGTCAAAGGTGATAGGAGTTGTAGTTTAGAGTAGCAGGTTCATTCATTGGTCACTAAAACAGCCTCCAAGTTTATCACACATAAAAATTCTTCCCTCAAATGCTGGGATTCTTATTGAGTTGCTTTAGGCAAAACCATATAATTACAAGACCACTCCATCCTACACCCATAGTATCAAACCTATGGGCTACTGCCTTATGGAGCTGCTCCTGATCTTTTCTTGTCTGTCTCAAAATCACAAAAGGTCTCTTTATGGACAGCACTGCCCAACCAGCAGCTCCCTTTCTCTCTCAGTATTGGCCCTGATTAGCACTGGGATACACATATACAACTGAGCACTAAAGAGAGAATTGGGCAATCCGTTCATTGTATTGCCCATCACCGTGCACAGATATGAGAGCTGGACAGTGAAGAAAGAGGATAAAAAGAAAACTCATTTGAGGTTTGGTACTGGAGAAGAGTGCTGAGGAGACTGTGGACAGCCAAAAAGACAAATGGGGCCTAGAATAGATCAAGCCTGGACTCTTCCTGGAAGCCAAGATGATTAAGTTGAGACTGTTGTACTTTTGGCCACATCACGAGAAGGCACGACTCCCTAGAAAAGACAATAATGCTACGAAAGGTAGACGGAAAGAGAAAGAGAGGAAGATTGCACACCAGTTGGTTAGACTCAGTCATGGAGATCATGGGCCTGAATCTAGAGGACCTAAGCTGAGCAATGAAGGACAATGGTGTTTGGCAATGTCTCATCCACAGAGTTGCCATGAATCTGGGTCAACTCGAGGGCTGCCTTTTGGCTGAAAAGTGGGGTATAAATACTTCATAATAAGAAGAACAACAACAGTAATAATAATGGGAGACTGCCAATGAATACCAGGTGCTATGTGTGCTAAATGTCCAAGAGAAGGAACTGGCAAAACCACCTCTAAGTATCTCTTGCCTAAGAAAACCCTATGAAATTAATGTCATCTCATAAGTTGACAGGTGAGTTCAAGACACATTTTGTTGTTGTGTGCCTTGAAGTCATTTCCAACTTATCATGGAGTTTCCTTGGCAAGAGTTGTTCAGAGGAGGCTTGTCATTGCCTTCCCCTGAGGCTGAGAGTGTGTGACTTGCCCAAGGTCACTCAGTGGGTTTCACGGCCAAGCGGGGAATCGAACCACACACGCACTAAATAAACCACACACCCTGGCAGCCACACTTAGCTCAGTGAAGGGCACCCTGTCATGACTGCAGTATTAGGCCTCTGTATTTCAACAGTGAGAGCCAGCCTGGTGCACCAGTTTCAGGGTTGGAAATCCCTACTTAGAAATCTGGAGATCAGGGTTAGAATCCCTACTTGGCCACAGAACCAAGGTGACCAGAAGTCCTCCTTTTCCCGGACCTGACCTCCATTTCAAGCTTTTGTCCAGGAGGAATTCCAAAATGCCCTCCCTTTTGAGCAGGACTAAGAGCTCCTTTTCCAGGAGGTGTCCTCCCTTTCAGCCTTCTGTCCAGAAAGAGTTCCCAAACACCCTCCATTTTGAGCCTCACCTCTTTTCCATAACATGACCTACATTTTCACCTTCTGTCCAGGAGGAATCCCAAAACGTCCTCCATTTTTGTCAGAAGCATTAATTTAACATTTATATGAGTGTTTTTAGATTTTATTTAGCCAGGTCTTCCCTTTTTTACTTGAATGTCCCATATTCAGGGGGACCAGGCATCCTCCAGGAACTGTCCTCCATTTCCACCTTCTGTCTAGGAGGAATTCCCAAGGCGTCCTCCATTTTGAGCCTCACTAAGAGCTCCTTTTCCAGGACCTGCCCTCCATTCCCACCTTCTGCCCAGGAGGAGTTTCAAAAACGTCCTCCATTTTGGCCATCACTAGGAAGCCTACGTTTACATTAATTAGTATGAGTGTTTTTAGCTTTTTATTGGGCCATGTCCTCCATTTCTTTTGAACGGCCTACATTCTGTGGTAATAATAATAATAATAATAATAAAATTTTATTTATACCCCGCCCAATGGCGAGCCAATCCTGGTGGCTTACAATTTAAAACGAACCATACATTAAACATACAGTGCAACCTAGCCCCCTCCCCCCCTTAAAACAGTATTAAATAAAGACAATATAAAACAACAAGTGCCATGTCCTCTTTGGGGTGAGGAGAAACTTTGGTCACCCTGCATGGAAAACCCACTGGGTGACTTTGGGCGAGCCACACTCTCTCAGCCCCAGAAGACAGCAGGGTCGCCATATAAGTCTGGAAGGAAAGGACTGGACTGGAAGGCCCACAAAATGGAGGGAGGGGGCGGTGCGCTTCCTCCAGGTTAATCACTGAGGCAACCTGAAGCAGAGAAAGCAAGGCCTGAAAGGAGAGCGGCCTTGGGCAGGCCATACCTAGGCGAGGGCGGGCTGAAGGAGGGAAAATAGGAGGGGAGAGGCCTTCCTTCCCTTCCCTTCCTTGTCCCTTGCCCTATAAGTGTGTCTGGTTTGCGTTGGCCGCCCTGTTGCCTCTCTCCCCTCAGCCCTTGGAAAGAGGAAGCGCCGTCGCCGTTGGGGACGCCATGGAGTTCTCTGAGGAGAAACTGAGGAAATGGTTGAGCAAGGCAAGCCCAGGGAGAACAGGGAGGCCTTTCGTCGTGGGCGATCCCACAGTTGCAGCCTTCATTTGGGGGGCGATGTGGGGGAGTAGTGGAGGAGGAGGAGGAAGGAGGCCCTCAGCTCCCCAGTGGCTTCCAAACTCTGCCCTTTAAGGCAGGGGTAGGCAACCTTTCCCCTTTAAGGGCCGAGGGACTTCAGCTCCCAGAAGCCTCAGCCATGTTGGCCAATATCTCCTGGGATTCTGGGAGCTGAAGTCCCTCGGCCCTTAAAGGGGAAAGGTTGCCTACCCCTGCTTTAAGGGATTTTGGACCTCAGCTCCCAGAATCCCAGGCTATTGGCCAACATGGTTGAGGCTTCTGGGAGCTGAAGTCCAAAATCTCTTAAAGGCCACTGCATGGTTCGCAAACTTTGGTCCTCCAGGTGTTTTGGACTTCAGCTCCCAGAACCCCCACCCCACCCTACCCAGGTTGGCCAAGAGTCAGGGATTCTGGGAGGTGCAGTCCAAAATGTCTGGATGGCCAACGTTTGGGAACCACTGCTAGGGCTGCCCCAGTGAAAACTGGAGAGGGCTCCTCTTACCTTGACTGGATGTGCAGAAGGGGCGGGGTGGCCAGAAGTCCTCCATTTTTTCTCATTTCCCCAAGACCTGTCCTCCATTTCAGAGGAATTCCAGAATTGTACTCCCTTTTGAGCAGGACTAAGAGCTCCTTTTCCAGGACCTGTCCTCCTATCCAGCCTTCTGTCCAGGAAGAATCCCAAAATGTCCTCCATTTCTAATAGGACGAAGAAGCATGCATTGACATTTATAGGAGTATTTTGAGCTTTTATCCGGTCGGATCCTCCATTGTTCTTGAACGTCCTACATTCTGGTGTGCCTTGTCCTCCTTTGCGATGAGGACATATGGTCACCCTGAGGAGGAGGAGGAATTGCTGCTTGTTACTTAGGATCTATTCAGATGATGCAGTTATAGCTCTACGGTTCTGCTTTTAAAGTGCTGTGGGTTGGTCCTGGGATTTGTGGTTTAGGGAGGGGTGTTCAGACAGACTACACATCCCAAGATTCTGTGGGATGGAACCACAGCAATTAAAGTGGGATAATAGTACTATAACTATAGTGTGAATGATTCCCTGACTGCATGACAAACATCTGCTGAAATTTCCTCTTCTTGTGGTGGTGTGCCTTCAAGTCATTTCTGACTTATGGTGACCCTATCATGGGATTTTCTTGGCATGATTTGTTCAGCGGAGGTTTGCCATTGCCTTCCCCTGAGGCTGAGAGAGTGTGACTTGCTAAGGTCACCCAGTTCATTTCCATGGTTGAGCAGATCTCCAGAGTTACAACCAAACGCTCAAACCATTACACCACCCTGGCTCTCTCTTACACAACCAACAGGGGTCTTGCCCAGTTTCCATTCCGGCAACTCCATACTTTCTTGTTTTTCTGTGGACCATTTGTTTCCTATCTGACTGTCACAAAAGTGGTAACATTTCATTCTCTCTCCACAGATCCAAAGTACCTCAGCACCACTCATTGTTATTTATGAATTTGTTTTTGTTAAAGGGGGTCAACACTTGTTGTGAGAATCTGGAATTATTCTGCCGTTCGTGACTCTTCAGTCCCACAAGCTGAGGATGACTGAAATGCCAATCCATAATACTTATAAATGTTTTGCACAGTGAATGCAACCTCAGGCTAAGACAGTGATGGCGAACCTTTTAGGGGCCAAGTGCCCAAACTAAAAAGCCTTCCAGGACCAGGTGCTAGGGGTGGGACTTCCACCCTCTGGGGGCAAGACTTCTTCCCGCCACCCTCCTGGGCCTTCAGCTGCCTCTCCAGAGACAGATAAAGGCCCAGGGAATAGCGAAGGGGGAAGAAGAGGAACAGATGCA
>CM034701.1:111867726-111890134 GCA_020142125.1 Phrynosoma platyrhinos | reverse complement strand
ATTATTATTATTATTATTATTATTATTATTATTATTATTATATAGAAGTGGAATTTCAGCAGCTTGCATGACAAACAACACCTGCTGAAATACCCCATTCTGCACAACTAATAAAGGTACAGAAGCCCAGCCCCTTATTTTACCTGGCAACACTGCTTTTTGGTAGCTTTGTGCATAATTAGATTAGATTGAATCCCATGGACTTCCTTCAGAATATAAAAGCATAATTTCCTGGATTAAGAACTTTCTTATACTTTTAAAATCCTTACAGGATGTTGCTGCCAAGGTCGTAGTTTTGGACTGCTCTGAAGGTACTGTAAAAGGGGGCACAATGGATCTGGAAATCTTTGCCTTGCCAAAGGTGGAAATCAGCAAAGGTAATCTCATACATTGCTTCTTTATGTGCATGCTTTTCCCTGCATGTTTTCAGCTATTTTTCCAAGTAATTATAAACATTATAGCTAAAAATATTTCAATAAGCAATAATGGTTTAGCATGACAATATTGAGGTGCAGCACTAAATTAGGAAAAGGAATAATGCACCCTGTTAACTGCACTCCTTCATAATTAAAATTGAACTGTACTAATTAAATATCTTCTAGGCTGTAGGGGTCACTTGTGACCTTCTAGATCTTATTGGATTACAGTACCAATCTGTCTCAGCTAATATAGCAATAGCATTTACATTTCTATATCACTTCATATTGAACTCAGCACTCTCTAGGCAGTTTACAGTCTGTAAGCCAATTGCCCCCAACAAGGTGGGTACTGACTTTACTGACCTACAAAAGGATAGTCAGTTATGAGAGATCAAGGGAGTTGCAGTCAGCATCTGGAGAGCAACAGGTTGTTCATCTCATTCTAGCTGTGGTTGCAAATTGAAATATTTGTTGTAAAGACAGCTCTGCCCATCATAAAGTTAATACATGGAAGCCAAAAATGCAGATTTATTTAATTTGTGTTGACAGAAATGTATGCATAATCCTACCTATGTTTAAATGGCTATATGCACTCATGTTAAAGCAAAGCATAAACAAACATTGGCTGGAGTCCTTTGAATGCATTACAGTGGTGTAATTGCACCAGCATAGCTGGTGATGTCAGGAGGAAGAAGGCTGCAGGCACTATGGCTGTGAAGGAAGGATGGAAGGCCCTGGTAAAATACACTACTTAACATTGGCAGATTTTGGGCCTTTACAGACTGCCAGAAATAATGCAGCTTGAGTCCACTTTAACTGCCCTGACTCAGTGCTAGGGAATCATGGGAACTGTAGTTTATTGTGGCACCAGAGTTCTCTGACATAGAAGGCTCAATGTCTCAGAAATCACAGTTCCCATGATTCCCTAGCACTGAGCCAGGGCAGTTAAAGTGGACTCAAGCTGCATTATTTCTGGCAGTCTGTAAAGGCCCTTTGTTTGCCTTCTCTCACTACTACTGCAGAACTCTGTTTTCTCTCTCTCTCTCTGTAGGGGTTGTTTAAACATACATGTACTTTTTCTGAGAGAGTCACACAAATTCCTACATGCAAGAGTAGGAAGACTCTTGTGCAAAATGATTTTACTTTTAAAATGCGTGCATGTAAAGATGAAATCTGATATTACACTTTCAGTAATGGGCTAACATTATTTTTCTGTATTAGATTTTTCTGCCTCTGCACACTCAAAATTGGTGGTGCTGACGGTGAATTCTTTAGGCAATGCTGACTCCTATCTAGATGTTGTACAGAGCAATGTGGAATTATTCAGAGGCATTATTCCATCAGTAGCACATTACAGTCAAAACAGCGTACTGCTTGTGGCTTCTCAACCAGGTAAGGCAAAGTTTAACTTTTTGATTTAGTGGCCTCTGGCTTATAACATGACTTGTAATTAATATTCCTTTAACTGGCATGGTTGTTGATTAGATCTGTTCCATTTGTAATAACAACTACCCACAAAATAGATATTTTGTGTACTAGTTTGAAATGGTCATAGTACCCCCCACTCCCTCAGTGGATGATTTAGCTTTGTTCTAAATGCCTGAGTCTATGCAGAGTTCCTTGAAGTCTACCTTTGGGGTTACTTGAGCTTCTGTGGATCTAGATCACAGGCAGGTCATTAAAAAAATCCTGCAACTCACAACTGCTATGATTCAGGAAAATAGCAGGGAGTTATTTCTATAATAAAGGTTAATATGTTTTGTTCATACAAGCAGTCCATCTGGTAATACATAATACATTTTATGTAAGACATCATATCATTTATCGGAAGAAGAACCTGTACAATTCAATGAAGATTTTTTTAAAAAATATGCATCATTTACACCAGGAAGTCTATCTTTTGTCTTTTGTCCCTCATCTACAAAGTATTAGAACAGGGGTAGGCAACCTTTCCCCTTTAAGGGCCGAGGGACTTCAGCTCCCAGAATCCCAGGAGCTATTGGCCAACATGGGACTATTGGCCAACATGGCTGAGGCTTCTGGGAGCTGAAGTCCCTCGGCCCTTTAAGGGGAAAGGTTGCCTACCCCTGTATTAGAAATTAGTACAGTAGGCCCTCCACATTCGCTGGGATTAGGGACACAGGACCCCCATGAAAGTGAAAAAACCACAAATAAAAAAGCACTGCGAGAACAGCTCTAGGAATCTCTAAGTCTTCCAGCACAATTCTGTGGTCAGCATCTGCCATAAGTGGATCATAGAATTGTGCTGGAGGACAAACAGATGCTAGAGAAATGTTCTCTCTAGGAATTTCTAGGTATTTCAGCTCAACTTCTGGCAAAAATTAGCCATAGAGTTACACTGGAGGACCTAGAGATTCCTAAAAATAACCTATTAATCAGATCTGCAAATAATCAAATCCACAAAAGTCAAAGCTACAAATGTAGAGGGCCTGCTGTGTTTGCTTATCTAATCTTAGCATCCCAACAGCAACAGTAGACTGGTGTGGCTGGGTCAGCTCTCCCCAGTGGTCCCATTAATTAGGACTGCTTATCATGAATACATTTTATCAGTAGATTGCATTGGAAACCTTGCAGGTGCCTAAATGTAGCTGCTGTTGTTGTAAGATTCCTAGTGACATATCTATCTAGATATTCTATCAAGATTCCCTTCATGGTCTTTCTTTATCCTAAACATCCCACCATGGTTTCTTTCTGTCCTAAGCTTCATTGGGCTTTTGTGAACACCTGTTTCTCTTTGTGCCTTTGCTGGACTTCATTATCTCCTCAGAGTTAGCTGGTTGGCTAAAGGCCCAGACTATAAATATAAACTGTGTCAAGCTGCACATTAACAAACATTAATAGGAAAGCCTCAGTTGTTTGCCTTATGTCCCAGCTTGCTACAATGTCAGCATGGCCCTTAGTTTGAATTTTGGTGTGTTATGTGTGTCTTGATATATAAGGAAGTACACTCTTGGCATTCTCCTTTAGACAGATGTTAAGTCAGGAAACATATTTCCTTGCTTCAAAGGGGTTACATAAAGCTGTCTTTAATATCAACAATATTACCGTAAATCCCTTTCCTTATCTCCTCAAAGAAGCAATAAACATCAGGTCAGTGATCCTAAATAACCTACTGGGAAGTCTAATTGAAATCAGTGGGTAGCATCCAGTTAATGCCCCCCCCCCCCAGCAGAAGTGAAGTGAACAGGCAGAAAGTCAGGGGAAATGGTAAGGAGAGGAAGACAAAATCACTGAAAATTGCTGTCTTCATCACTGATAGATGCTTTGGATATACACTGGAGAGACACTAATTGGATACTACCCGTAAAGATTTACTTTTGAGCAAACATGATTAGTTTATGAATGTAAGGTCAAAAAGAATTAATGGTTACCCTCTTGGGATAATAATCCATCCAGAAGGTGTTAGCTCAGCCAAAGATAAATGTTGTAGTTACTATGCAATTGTAGAGACCAGCTGTGATGAATGGCTCCTGCACTCATCTGAGGACTTTGTTGGGAGAACTGCTGGTGGGAGGGAGGTATATGCTAATGTGGACTTACATCATATTCTAATAAAAGATGTAATCCTCATCTGGCCAATTAGGGGAGAAACACTGCAAACTTCTTCCCAACACATCTTTTATAAGCCCCTCCATGTGGTTAGAGAATCTTTCCTTTGTCAATCCAGCTGCTGGAACTCTGTGGTCCTGAGAGCAGGCCTAAGGGATGCTGGTCAGGGCTGAGGTTAAGGAGGCCCAACTCACAGTATCTAGCAAACATGTGGGACTATAAAGCCATCTGAACTTGTAAGTAGGGTTAGAAGTATTTGTTTGTTAGTGCATCTAGGCCTTTGTTATTTTATCAGCTTGAATGAAATGGCTGTATTTCTGTACTCTGTATCTTCTGTAACTACAATTTCCTGCTTGGGAGACAAGTATAATATAAATGATACCCTTCCTCTAAACCACCCCTAGTTAGAATAAACACTCTCTCTTTTAAAGTACATTAGCTTCTATCTCACTCCTATTCACGTGCCTTGACTTGGTTACTGTTTGATTGTTGTTTGCTTAAGTTAGCAGGGGTAGGAACTAGAAATCTCCTAACAAAGTCCTGATGTGTTGCTAGGAGGGAGATCAGAAATCCATCAGGTAGTGGTAGTGTGGTAGATGGTCGCAGGAGTTGCCCTGTAGTTTAGCAGGAGTGAAAATGGGTAACTTGGAAGACCAGGGAATTAATGATCTGCTGAAGGTCAAGAGCCAGAACCAGAGTGTTGCTTGGCTGCTTGGACCTAGAGATCATAACACCAGCCAATCAAACCATCAAGCAAAATAAAAACTACAAAATATTATGTGAAAGAATGTGATTTCATTAACAAAGCTGCATAGGATATTTGAAATTTGAAAATAAATGCAAAAGAATTCTAAAGAACCTTACTGAAAGATATTTTGTGATATTTTTAGGAGATTTCATTAATATTACTAAAATAAGTAGAATTGTTGATATCCAATTTCCTGTACCTGTTAAAAGATTTATGGAAGCAAGGTTTTCCACTTGACTGTAGGCCTCTATGTTTCCAAGAAAAAACAATGTAATTTTTATGCCTTTTCATATGTGTGTGTTTATTGTATAGTGGAAATAATGACATACGTATCGTGGAAGATGAGTGGATTTCCTCAAACCAGAGTTATTGGCATTGGTTGTAATCTGGATTCAGCAAGATTTCAACATATTATTGCAAACTTGTTGAAAGCCCAAACCAGGGGCAAAGATAATTGGATTATTGGTGAACAAGGAGAAAACAAAGGTAAGTATGTGATTACATGACTCAGTATATTAGATTTGCTCTGGATTTTGAAATAGAACACAGTTGGATTTTTGCAGTTTACTTTCTGAAAATAGTGTAATGTTTTTATATGGTTGAAGATGGAGACTTAATGTAACTTTAAACCAGGGGTTGGGCAACTGTAAGCCTTCAGGGTTGTATCTGCACTGTAGAAAGCCAGTTTGACACCACTTTAACTGCCATTGCTTAATGCAACAGAATTCTGGGAATTGTAGTTTTGTCAGACATTTAGCTGCCTTTGTCACAGCTCTGGTGCCACAACAAACTACAAATCCCAAGATTCTATAGGATGGAGCCATGACAGTTAAAGTGGTGTCAAATTGGATTATTTCTACAGTGTAGTTGCAGCCCAGATATTTTCAAGTAACAATTTTTGTGATCCCTGACCACTGGCTTTGCTGTCTTGGGAAGATGGGAATTAAAAATCTGATAAAATAGGGGATGCCACAGCTGCCTTATTCTGCTTTATATTATGATGTCTTTAATTGATAAGAGGAGAAACTGAAGAGAGTACTGTGGTTCTATCTGCAGTGGCCAAATTTCTTATTTACATATTTTATAGCTCTGCTTTACATTGCCTTTTGTCTATTTAGTTTGCTTTGTGCCTGTGCCATCATCTACACAGAATATAGATGCATGCATGTTACATTGCTCTACTGTCAGCAAGATACAGCATTGTAGATTGCCCTAGTTCTCTAATTTATTCACAAAAGAGCTAAAATTTTGAATTGCTGTCAGGAAGAGAGCATGCTGATCTCTGAATTATTTATTATAAAGTGCAGACCACAGAATGCAGTTTTAAGAGATGGA
This sequence comes from Phrynosoma platyrhinos, assembly GCA_020142125.1. Lineage (NCBI taxonomy): Eukaryota > Metazoa > Chordata > Lepidosauria > Squamata > Phrynosomatidae > Phrynosoma > Phrynosoma platyrhinos. The sequence continues at coordinate 111,884,062 of CM034701.1, read as the reverse complement.
AAGATGGCGACCCTTATGTATACAGTCCTGCAACTCTTCAGTTTTAAAGCTGTTTAATTTAAAAATCAGAAAAGCAATACTCTGAAGAGGAATCCTTGTTAAGATAAAAATGAAAATATCTGAAAACAACCAGAATTATTATCTTATTCAGTGACAGCATGGAGTACTACTAATATAGTGACAAATCAGCAGGATGGAGATGTAACGAATCATAATGCCGAACAGCTGTTGGCTAACAGGTAAACATCTAAGTACAATCCTGTACATCAGTGATTCTCAAACTTTTTATTCTTGGGACCCCCTTTACATTTACATGCAGATGTTGTGCCCCCCTTCATATAGTATATAAATTAAAATATTTTGTTTAGTGTGTATATAATCAGGTATATTGAAATCTTAATGTTTTATAAGGAAATAACATTGTTCAAATTAAAATACTTTTATTTAAATGAATTAAGTGCTTAACTGTCCCCTCAAAGGCAGATAAAGTTTGGCAGGAGAAGGAGAGGGGATCAGGGCCTCCAAGTCTTGCACCTCCCCTTGATCAACTCTTGCACCCTCCCTGGTGTCCCATCCCACCATTTGAGAACCGCTACTATACATACACACTGAGTATGTGAATCCCTCTTAGTTCAGTGGTGCTTGCTGTCAGGGAAGTGATGACAGATTTATACTTGTGCAGTTTTATCTCTGTCTAAATAATGTAGATTATTTATTTATTTCATTTATATACTGCCTTTGACCCATAGTGGGACACAATGTAGCTCACAAAAATAATCCATTAAAATGTAGCAATAAACTTTTGGAAACAATTAAAAATAATCACACTAACAGTATAAAATAATGCAGAGGCATACAAAAGTTGAAAATAAAATTACAAAAGTTAAAAACTACACATTAAAAACATGATTAAACAAAAAGATCCTTAGACTTCCCAAGATCCACAAGGATTCCATTCCACTTTTACCCATAGTGACCACCATTGGATCCCCCAAGTATGACTTGGCCAAGTTTCTGGCTACACAATTACAAATCCATATAGGGCAATCCCTCCCCCACTACATCAAGGACTCAGCTCATTTCATAGAAAAAAATCAACAAACTCAAACCTGGAGAAAGACTAATCAGCTTTGATGTGGTCTCCTTGTTCACCAAAGTCCCCATAATGGACACCATGGTGCTCATCCAACAATTTTTTCCATAAGATATCCCTGTCCTTTTCGAACATTGCCTCATCACAAGATACTTCCAGTGGGACAATGGATTCTATGAACAGAGAGATGAGGTAGACATGGGAAGCCCTATGAGCCCCGTGATAGCAAGCTTTTACATGGAACACTTAGAAAGGCAAGCCCTGGAAACAGCACCAAAAAAGCCCACAACTTGGTTCCAATACGTGGATGATACTTTCATCATTTGGAGCCATGGAGAAGAAGATTTGACCATGTTTTTGAACCATCTGAACAACATCCACCCATACATCCAATTCACAATGGAAAAAAGAAGAAGAAGGAACATTGCCATTCTTGGATGTCTTGGTCATCAGCAAACCAAATCAACAATTGTGCCACACGGTATACAGAAAACCTACACACAGAGACAGATACCAACACAAGAACTCCAATCATCACCCAGGACAAAAAAGAAGCACAATAAAAACACTGGTAGACCTTGCAAAAAAGATCTGTGAACCCCACTACCTGGAAGATGAACTGAAACACCTAAACTAGGCTCTACAGGCTTATGGTTACTTCAGCTCAGACATCAGAAGAATGGCCAGACCCAGAAAAAAACACAGGAGTGAAGAAAAACAGCCACCCAAAGGGAAGGTATTTTTACCATACATCAGAGGAGTCACAGACAGAATAGGGAAACTGATGAGGAAACACAACCTCCAAATGGTCTACAAACAAACCAAGAAAATCCAGGAAACACTGCACTCAGCGAAGGACAGGAGAGACCCTCTCGCAGATACAGGAGTTTATCGCATACCATGCAGCTGTGGACGTATCTACATAGGGACCACAAAACGCAGTGTTCAAACATGAATCCAGGAACTCGAGAACATTGCAGACTGGGCCAGCCAGAAAAATCAGCAGTAGCAGAACATGTTATAAATCAACCTGAGCATAAAATGCTGTTTGAAAACACTGAAATTCTGGACCATGCCAAAAACTATCAGGTCAGAATGCACAGGGAAGCCATTGAAATTCGCAAACACCTGGACAACTGCAGCAGGAAAGAAGAAACCCTGAAAATAAACAAAGTTTGGCTACCAGTCCTGTAAAACACCAAAATCAAGACTCAGCACATGCAAATGGACTTCACCCAGGGTCAGGGGTTTTCCCAGCAGACATTGGACCACTAATTAAATAGACACTAATCCTTCTCATATATCCTCTCACCCTGAGACCTTGCCATTCAACAACAGAATAGTACACAGATTAACATACAAATCATATCCTCTCAACCAAGGGTCACATGGTATATATACCCCACACACCTCCATGCCTCCATTCTCTGAAGATGACAGCCACCAATTCAGGTGAAATGTCAGGAAGAAATTCTTCTGGAAGATGGCCTCATAGCCTGGAAAACCCACAAAAACCCAAAAAGATCCTTCCTTGCATGCAAAAGGAAAGCAGAGAGAGGGCCAGCTTAGCCTTCTGCTGAAGGCTGTTCCAGAGGTTGGGAGCAGCCACTGAGAAGGCTGATTCTCATGTCCTCACCAAATGAGCCTGTGATGATGGTGGGACCAAGAGAAAGCTCTCCTGTAAGGATCTTAAAACACAGGCAGGTTCATATAGGTATTCAGTCTTTCAGATAGTCTAGCGTTAAGCTGTATTGGACTTTATAGGTCATGACCAGCACTTTGAATTGTGCCCAGAAACAAACTGGTAGTGAGTGAAGCTGATTTAACAAGGGAGTTTATGTACTCCCTGTAACTGTCCCCAGTCAACATTCTGCCTGCAGCATTTTGGACCTATTGCAAGGTTCCAAACAGTTTCCACAGCCCACTCCATGTAGAGTGTGTTACAGTAGTCCAAACAGGATGTAATCAGGGCATGTGTTACCATAGCCGGATCTGACTTCTCAAGGAGCAGGTGTAGTAGGCATTCCTGGCCACTGCTGAAACCTAAGCATTCAGGCTCAGAGTTGAGTCCAGGAGAACAGCCAAGCTGAGCCTAAGATTTCAGGGGGAGTGTAACCCCAGCCAGCACGGGCAGAGTCCCTGTTTCTGATCTGACTGACCAGGAGCACGTGTCTTATCTATATTAAGTTTCAATTTGTTGTCCTCATCTAGTCCATTACCCATTAATTTTACCCTTTCATGTACAGACCATTTGTACCACTCATTTTAAGTACTACCATATGGTGTTGCTTTCTTTAAAGGGGCCATTTTGCTGGCTGGGAAAAGGCATTTTAAATGCTAGACGTATTTGTTTCAGGTATTTCACTGTTTGCTTTTCTGTAGAGCCATGGAAGTTTTGAAAGGCAAAGGCCAAAGGTCCTGGTCTGTTGGCCTGTCAATAGCTGATCTATCTGACAGCATACTGAATGATAAAAGAAAAGTACATTCCATATCAACTATGGTGAAGGTAAGCATGAGTGTAGCCTAATTTTGCTTTTTTGAAACAAAGTATTTGTTTGAAAACTATAAGGAGAATTAAACAGCCATGAACCTCAACATAAAATATTCTATATGGCAGAATTAAGCAAGTCCATAACATGCAGTAAATCCTCTCTATTTTCCATGGGACAGGAAATACTACAATCTTGGGGCCATCTAGATTTAACTTTAAGTGGCCCTTATCCTTTTGCAGTAGCAGCCTAGAACAATAGTAGATGGAGGGCAAGTTTAACTTTTTCTTCTCAACAAATATCCTAACAAAATCTTTAAATATTTATTTCCATTGTGTCCCCTGAGACAATGTACATCAGAGAAACACATTTAAAACATCAAATACATAAATAAAAACATTGTAAAAAAGACAACTCCTTAAAATAGTTTCAAAACTACAAACAATTAAAAAACCAGGCCAGTCACTCCTGGTTTACAGACCAAAGGCTGTGCAAAACACCAGTCTTAGCCAGACTCCCCAGAAACTCCCCAGTGTTGCTAGTTGTATTTCAGATAAGCTTCCATTTGTACCAGTGGGAGCATGCCTTGAATTGTAACCAGCAGCTTCAGAGAGATCATTTGGAAAGGGCGAGGGGAAAAATATAAAATTCTGCTCTCTACCTGCCATAACTGAAGACTGCTCAGCCTTCCTTAGGCTTTGGTGCATTGTTACCAAAAACTGCGTGGTCTGTCCCCCTTCATTCTGTGTATCTAAATAAACAACAACGGAGTTGTGCTTTAAACCATGTTACAATATGGCTGACACAGATTTGCATCAGTTATAGTGCCCCTGCACGGTCTGAGCTTCCGTGGACAGCAAACCCCAGCTTTTTCAGTGGGCATACACAAACGTGGTAGTGCAGGCAGGTACACACACCTATTGAAAAGAACTTTACTTACGGTCCCACATTTCTTGAAGGTGATCTCTATAAAATATATGTTCATAAGTAACTAAGCAGTGAGATCCATTGATGGATGGAGAATACTTATTTTTCCAACCTGGAGTACAAAATGTTGACAGGGTCCAACCACACTGACCAGCAGTTAACGTACAAGACTTTTGGTGACAGTAAATGAACACATGGTTCAACCACACTGACCAAGAGGAATATAATTTAAGAGAACATGTATGCTTACAAAAGGTAAAGATTTTACCAGTTCATAATTGTACTTTGTACAGTAAGCCCTCCAGATGCACAAACTTCAGATCCACAAATTTAGCCACCTGTGGATTGCCATGGCTTATATTATTCAGTGGTGCAATGTGGAGGTGGACATATTGAACTGTGCACATTCATGTCACCATGATTGAATAATATGGGACTTGACCATCTACATTTTTGGCATTTGGGGTGGAGGTGGAACCAAATTCCTCTGGATCCAAAGGGCCCACTAATAAATTGAACCCAAATGGGATAATCACTGAACATGCACAAATCATGTGAGCCAGGGGAGTATTATTTGCATGATGATGTCAATATTTAGTAGAAGTAGACTATTTCTTTTTAAATAGGTGTAATGGAAAAATTTTAAAGCAAAAATATTTAAGTAAATGGAGTTCAATATATCAGAAACATCAACTTTTCCTGAACCAAACTTTTTAAAAAGAAATTGTAGATACTGAAGCTAGGCCCATTTTCCATTGTTTGATTTGTACTCAGCAGTCTAAGTCTACCTTCCATTCAGTTTTAATTTTGTTAATATCAAAATCAGTACTTTCCAACATAATTAACAAACAAGACTTGTTGGTTTTTGTTTTTCTGAGGCTCTAATCTTCCCACACAGAAGTACTGGCTGAAGTATTCATAACTGATGCTCCATCTATAGACCCTGAAATGTTTTGCACTTGTAAATATGATCACAGTGCCCTCAGTTAACAACAACAAAAGACTGAAATATTGAAAGTGTGTGAATTCTTCATCTGGAATTATCATTTTATCTGAAGTATAAATCCTACAGTTAACCATTTCTTCCCTAAGAAGGACTGCCTTGCAGTCTTCAATTTAGGGTTATCTTATAGATTTAGTTCAACATGACTTTATAGATAAAATTACAATTGACAAGAAATTGTTCACGAAGCCAGTCTGACAGCAGAAATGGCTGAGGCACTGTTCCTTTCTTCCATAAATGAACATATTGTAAAACAGACCATCCAAAAAGAAGTTCCAAATTAATTTTTTCCAAGAACTCTCAAGAAGTAATATTTGAATGGAGCCATACATACCAGTTGTTTGCAGAAGTCAGATTTTGTATGCCTTGCAATACCAATTCAAATCTGGAAAATTAAATCCACCTTCTGAAAATGACAGCTGCATCCTTTTGAGTGAAAAATGGAGAAGTGAAGACTCCCTTATAAATTTTGTAAATACAGTATTAATTTTATTAAAATAAACCTGAGAAATACCGGTAGATGCGATACCCTGAAGAATATACACTATCTGTGACAAAACATTGATCTTAAGTACTTTAACTTTTCCTCAAATACTCAAGTTAAGTGATGTCCATCTGTCCATATGAAATGTTTTCTGTGAGCTTTGCAGACAGATTTAATTTGATCATTTGAGTAATGTCCTGAGAAACCAATATGCCTATTAAATATTTAATAGTTAGACAACAGCAAAATTGTCAGCGCATAATGCTAGTTTTAGACCAGATTAAACAGCAGAAAGGGTCCCTAATGGGATCCTTTTTGGCTCAAGGGCAGAGTATTAATAGTTTAAATAAACTCAGATATCATCAGCATGCAATATTGCGTTATAGCCACGTTTCGTATATTAACCACAGATTAATAGATTTTGCCTAAATTTACAGGCCAATGGCTCCAAACCTAAATCACAGATAAAGGGAGATAGAAGATATCTGTTGCATGCCCCTTTTTAGCTGAAAAAAGTTGGAAGGTATCCCATTAATAATCACTTTCATCTAAGAAAATAGGTTTTAAAAAACTGAATCCATTGCATTAAAGCTTTTTGGATACAGTGGGCCCTTGGTATCTGCAGGGGGATCTGTTCCAGACCCTCCTGCAGATGCCAAAATCCACGGGATCTCAAGTCCCGTTGTCCTCAGTGGCAGTGCATGCACATGGTCACGCCACCATTAGGGACAGCCGTCATCATCCCTAATGGTGGTGCAGCCACGTGTACGTGCCACCACTAAGGACAATAGGGCTGTTCCTAATGGCAATGTGGCCACATGCATGTGCCACCTCGGGACAATTGGGGCTGTCCCTAATGGTGGCGCAGCCGCATGCATGCACTACCATTGGGGACAACAGGGGCTTGCCATCCATGGATGCTGAAATGTTTTGATTTTCTAAAAGTTGAAAAATTCCAAGAAATTGTATTCCAGAGTATCTTTTTTTGTAGTACACATAATTTTGTATTGGGGACAGATGTTAAAAATTGAAATGTTTTTATCTAGTATTGGCTCATTCATGCCTCTTGATACCCATTTTAAAGCACCTACATGACTTGAAAGCCAGTTGCAATAACTCCTGCCCTCTATAGTGTGCAAGGTATAGCAATCTCATTTACACATTCTCAGAAATAAGTCCCAATCTGTTCAATAGTGCTTACTCCCAAGATAATGTGCCTAATTCTATAGCCTCAAGTACCTTAACAATGTTCACCACTTTATGAAAGAAATTCTAATAATATATATACAATTAATATTGCATAACATCTGTACATTGGTGTTCTCAATTTTTTTCCTTAGGGATGTTATAATATCAACTGTGAAGTATTTTTAAGTATGCCTTGTGTCCTTGGAATCAATGGAATAATTGAAATGGTTAGACTATCAGACGAGAGTGCTGTAGCAGACAAACTACAGTCCAGTGCTGCATCAATTCATGATCTTCAACAGCAGCTGAAGCTTTGAATACTGTGGAGGCGCATTGTGTTTCTAAAAATACTTGAGATTTTCAAAAAAAGAAGCTGAAACACTATTTCATGCCTGGCTGCTTAAACATTACCTCACAACACTGAAGCTTTATTACACTCCAGCATATTTAATAATAGAGTCAAAATGCCTTTTACACGTTTTCTTTACAATCAAAATAATTAGGCAGAATAATATACAAGTCCACATATTTTATTAGAATGTACAGTGTGTTGACAGGGTATCAATTTCGTAATGCGGAATTTAGTTCTGTTGTCACATTTTGTCAAATGGTGTCATTTTGCTGGGTTTTTTGTTCTTGGGCTATGTAACCTTGCCTATACAGAGACTTTTTCTAGTAATGTACAGAACTACAGTGGGCTTTTAACACCCACCAATCCACTCCCTTCTCAAAGTGTCCATGCAGGAAAATGAGTTATGCTCATAGGCTTTATTTTAACCATTTGTTACACATCTGTAATGTGATAGGCATTTGCTACCTTGCATTTATGGACAGAAATGTCAAAAGTGTGTGTTACGCTTTTCTAAAGTCTGCATAGAGAAAGGATTGGTTATGAATTGATACTTTATTCCTTTTAAAAAATGTTTATGCTAGAAAATCTTACAAAGATATAGAAACATAACTGGAATAAAACACCTAAAGCTAGAGTTTCAGGTGACATTCCACAAACATTTTGTTCTGGTTTAATGTATCTGAAGATATTCCTTAGGGCATTCTGTGGAAATTATGCAAAGATTGAGTGGGGAAATTTGAGCGAGAGAGAGAGAGAGAGAGCGCACCAGCCAGCCAACATGATGTACTGTAGTGGTTTGACATTGGTTTTAGCCTCTGGAGGTCAGGTTTGAATCTCTGCTGGGCCTGGATCTGGATGACCTTGAGTAAGTCACATTCTCTCAGCCTGAGAGGAAGGCATGGGCAGATCTCTTAACCTTGTCAAGAAAATCCTATGATAGAATTACCATAAGTCAGAAACAACTTGAAGCCACACAATAAACACACACATACTTATGTATATATACACACACATGAATGAGCGAAACCTATACTTACTAAGTGCTGTGCTTTAAGGATTGTTATATCAAATGTATATATTCTTAAGAAAACCTTGTCCAAAATCCATACCCACTCTTCTGTGTATGCGCTGCTGCTTTATACCTCTTCCGTTCTCCTGCAGTCCATCCTGCTCCCTAAAAACCATCCTCCAGGGCAGAATAATGTGGGATTCTTCAGAGCCATCTAAGCACAGTAGAAGTGAGGGAGTAGCAAATTTTGTGACTTCTCCACTTGTACATGTTAGTGCTTTTAGCTCACACATGGACTGCAAGATTCTGGTTAGTAACTTGTAAATGCAATATTAGTTGGGCAGGTTATATGCAAGGATATTAAGGAATGTATTAAAACACAGCCATTTTTGGATAATTGCCCTTTTATTCATAATATGATCTTTCTTTTAGATTTTTTTAAAATTACGGTTTAAAACAGAATAATAATAAAAATGTACTTATTGAATAGTTAACCAAAATTAAATAGATTTGACATTTTAAATGGTGATTCAGCAACTCAAGTTACAGGAAGTGTGGACTATTTTTAATTCTATATATCTGGGTAATCTTTTATCTTTTATTAATATATACTAAGCCAGAATGCACTGCTCTGTATTTTGCACTGATAGGTTTTAGCATTTTTTTATTCATCAAGTGTAATGTTGGAGTAAGCTTTAGCTGCTAAAGATTTGTCAGCCTGGATATGAATATATATTTTGTACTTCCTATATGACTGGATGAAATTTTGCCTTTCCACTTTGCATTACACATGTAAGCAAATTCTATATGGGGGAAAATAAAAAAAAAATAACTTCAATAAAAAAAATATCTAAAGAACTGGCTAATGGTATCTGATGTGTTTCTTTTGCTTCTTGGTTTTTGCTGTCAATTTCACAGGTGAATTTAGGATTCAGAAACGACCATGTTAATCTGGAAAGTCAATATGCAAAGGGATCTCATAGCTCCTTTGAGACTAACTGAAAGAAAGAAGTTGGTAGCATGAGCTTTTGTAGACTTTGTAGATTCTTGACTTCAATCCCTTAAAGTGCCCAAGAAGCACTGAAATCTATGCCAGCTCAAGAACTGCTGTAGTAAATCTCTCATTGAAGAGAACGGTAAGGAAGGATAGGGAGAAATCACTTTAACTTCCATGGAAACATCCAGTGGCATTCTGGTGTTTCTAGCATGGTTAGGCACTGCAGCTCTCTGGCTGAATATTTAGGGTCCGAAACACACAGCAGAAATAATTCAGTTTGAGACCGCTTTAACTGCCCTGGCTGAGTGCTAGGGAATCCTTGGAATTGTAGTTCATTATGGCACCACAGCTCTAACAGAAGCCTAAATGTCTCACAAAACTACAATTCCCAGAATTCCCTAGCACAGCCAGAGCAGTTAAAGCGGTCTCAAACTGGATTATTTCTGCAATGTGTTTTGAACCTAGGTCTCCTTGGGTACTCAGATAAAAATGTAGGGTTTCATCCATTTCCAAAGCCTAAGATTTAATTTTAGACAGACAAAGGTGAGACTGACATTTCCACTGTCTAAAAATAAATAAATAAAAATCAACTTACTTGGATTTTTTTCCTTTTCCACAGACAGACAATATCTAGAGGAAACAACAAGGAAACTGGTAGTTAGAGTGGCTCTGCTACACTGTAGAAATAAGGCAGTTTGACACCAATTTAACTGCCATGGCTCCATTTCACATTCCTGGAATTTGTAGTTTTGTGAGGTACCAACATTGGCAGAGGCGAAAAACTTTGTAAAACTACAAATCCCAGGATTTTGTAGATGAAGTGGTGTCAAGCTTCATTATTTCTGTAATGTAGATGCGCATTAGGGATCATAATCAGGATATGCCTGGCACTTTTCTTCCCCAAAACCCTCAAAGGTGGGACTTTTTCTTACTCGAGAATTACTGCATGTGGAACGACTATACATTTCAAACCATTTAGCATGTGTAGGAAGTTTGTTATAATAAGCCCCTCACTGTATGCACACTTTATTATAATACACGTTATATTTATGATGCACATTATAATAAATTCTCATATTGTTGGTTGGGAGAAAGTTGCTGTGGGGCTGAGTGAGAGAACATCTTAGGGCAAAAGCCATGCTGCTATAATGGTCCACTAGTTTCATAACTGATTTAAGACAGCCATTCTACATCCAAGTCAGATTAATTTATTAATTGTTAGTATTATTAACAAGGAAAAAATGAGAGAGGAAGAAGCTGAGAGGTTATGACTTGTGAACCTTCTGCTGTAGAGCAAAGCAGTTCAGCATCTCTGTGTCTTGCATTTGGGAACATGGCCCTGGAAGCTACTTTTCCTATAATAGCTTTAATGCCTTAAAATCTTCAGGTTTTTAGTCCTAGTGTTTTTAAAAAACCTTGCTGTGGAAGATGTTGCTTCACTCACACCTCCAATCGCTTAAGGGTCTGCAGATTTGTTTTTTTCCATAGCAAAACCAGAAAATTACATGAAATAAAGGCTGCATCCACATTCCAAAAATAATTCAGGTTGACAATGCTTGAACTGCCATGGCTTAATGCTATGGAATCCTGGGATTTGTAGCTTTGTGAGATATTTAGCCTTCTCTGTTAGAGCTCTTGTGCCACTATTGCTGCTGTGTGCTTGCCTTCTGTTTAGCTTGGAGAAAATGTCAAGGCGAAATGATTTGTTGTCGCTGTATGGCTTCAATTCATTTCTGACTTATAATGACCCTAGGGCAAATCACACTCTCTCAGCCTCAGGGGAAGGCAATGGGGGGGGAATGACAAGAAATCTTGCTAAGCAAACCCTGTGATAGGTTTGCCTTAGAGTAGCCATAAGTCAGAAGAGACTTGAAGGCACTGAATAGAGTAAGCCCCTGTGAACAAATCTTTAAAAGAAACTCCCATGATAGGCTTGCCTTAAGTTTTAAAATGTCCCTTGTTCTTTTAAACTGTTGCACCTTTCAATTCATGTGTTTAACTGATGTTCTTAATTGTTGATTTGTTGTCCTGCTCCTCCATCCATGGCAAGAGGCAGGTAAGAAATAATGACAACATCTGAGAAAGTAATTTAAGTCTAAGGACTTTATCACATGGGGGAAATTGGGAGTTTAAGTGGGGATTATGCTGTGAAAATTGCACAATCGCGATTAAGATCGTGATTAACATTTTCACACACAGCGCAATTAAACCGCTGTTATCCCGGAAATAAACAGGCAATAAACAGTAACAAATCATTCACAGGATTTCTCCATGAATCATTTGTTGCTGTTTATTGCCCGGTTATTCCCAGGATAACGGCGCTTTAATTCCAACACCATGTGAAACCCTTTATTGTGACTGCGCGATTCACACAGGATAATCACCATTTAAACTTCCAATTTTCCTCTTGTGAGAAAGTCTTACGAAAGCTCATGCTGCCAACTTCTTTCTCTCATTTAGTCTCAAAGATGTTACAAAGATCTCTCTGCATATTGATTCTGCAAACTAACATGGCTATATCTTTGAATATTATTATCATTATGTTGTTATATTATGTTGTTTTGTTGTTGTTGTTGAATTCAAAGATATAGCCGTGTTACTCTGAAGAATCAGTATGGAGAGAGATCTTGTAGCACCTTTGAGACTAATTGAAAGAAAGAAGTTGGCAGAATGAGCTTTCCTAGACCTACTTCCTAAGATGCGTGTGTGTGTGTGTATATACTGTATATCTATATCTATATCTATCTCTATATATATATATATATCAGGAAGTAGACTTGAGGTCCAAAAGACACTGCAGAAATAATGCAGTTTGAGACCGCTTTAGCTGCCCTGTCTCAATGCTAAGGAATTCTAGGAACTATAGTTTTGTGAGACATTTAGCCTTCTCTAAAAAGAGAGCTCTGCTGCCACAATAAACTACGATTTCCCAGGATCCCTTCCTTAGCACTGAGCCAGGGCAGTTAAAGCGGTCTCAAACTGGATTGTTTCTGCAGTGTCTTTTGGACCTCAAGTCTACAAAAGCTCCTGACCTATACCAACTTAGTTCTTTCAGTGATGGCCTCAAAAGTGCCTTCTACAAGATCCCTTGGCATACTCTTGTTCTTGTTAGGCAACCACTAGATGGCGCCCAAGAGCAGCAACAACCAGGAGCCGCCGCCGCCGCCTCATTCTTTATAAAGGCCTAGGTGGCCTTTTCCCGTAGACGTTGTCCGGAAGTGACGTCACCCCGTGCCACGGAAGAGAAACGGGGTGTTGGGGGTGGGGACGCAAAACTGTCGGAAGCGGGGCGGAGGCCGTTTTCTTGTTCTTTGAGGGATTGAAGCGGAGGAAGGAAGGAGACCGGCCGACGCCTCAGAGGCCGCTGCTTCCGCCGCCATGGCCGTGACGGAGAGTCAGCTGAAGAAAATGCTCGGCAAGGTAACGCGAGGCCTTTTCGCAAGCGGGAGGGCGGGCGAGGCCTTCCCCGGCCTTTGGGATCCTTTGGGCCGCCTCACCCCCGCAGCCATCCCCAGGGAGGCCCACCTTCGTCGCCAGAGGGAGGGCCTTCCGAGAGAAAAGTGGAGGGCGTGACCACATTGGGAGCTAGGAACACTCACAGGAACGTTAAATTCAGGCTCCTGAGTCAAAATGGAGGACGTCGTGGAATTTCTCCTGGACAGGAGGAGGTGGAGGTGGAGGACAGGTTCTGGAGAAAGGAGCCCTTAGTAAGGCTGAAAATGGAGGCTATTTGGGGAATTTGAGCATTGGATTATGACTGTGGAGACCACGGTTCGGTTCCCAGTTTAGCAATGAAAGCCACTGGCCAGTTACTCTCTCTCAGCCTCAGGGGAAGGCAGTGCCAAGCCGCCTCTGAACAGATTTTGCCAAGAAAACCCTATGATAGGTTCACCTTAAGGTTGCCATAAATCAGAAACGATTTGAAGGCATGCAACAACAAACTATACTGTTCCAGTGCTATTGTTCCACTTTACCTATGACTGCCTCCTGTGGATTCTTGGGATTTGCAGTTTTTTGTTGTTAACTGCTTTCTAATTAACTTCTGCCCAAGTCATCCTATCCTCAACCATTTTAGTCAGAGCCATGGCTTCCTTGATTGAGTCCGTCCATCCATAATTTGGTCTTCCCATTTTGTTATTGCCTTCAATTTTTCCAAGCATTATAGTCCTCTCATGATATAGCCAAAGTACAACAGTCTCAGTTTAGTAATCTTGGTTTATAGGGAGAGTTCAGGCCTGATTTACTCTAGGACCCATTTATTTGTCTTTTTGGCAGTCCACATATTCTGTAGAACTCTTCTCCACCACACGTTTTAAATGAGTTGACTTTCTTACTATCAAGCCTGTCAAGAAATCAGAAGAAGACGGGGCTTTGCAGACCAGCCTGGGGGTGGAGTTGGGGTGGGGCAGCCCCACGCAAGCCGGCCCAACTCCACCTCAATACTGTCCTAATGCTGTGTGCCTGTTTGCACGGCACGCAGCATCAGGACGTCTTTTTGGTGCAGTGTGCCCACACACTGTGCCAAAAGGGCGCAAAAAAAGCTGTTGCCGCGGCTGAAAGGGCGACTCCTTTTGGGGTGGTAAAAAGAAATATCGGGGCCACAGCATGCAGTTGCCATGGCCCCAATCCACCACTCCTGGGGTGGCTCTGTGCTGCCCCTTTAGACCGGTCTGCATTGGCCCTAAGACTTGGAAAGGCTGCTATGAAGGAAGTAGAGAAGATCATGAAGTGTAAAGATACATAATTGAATACTAAAGTTGGGATTGTCCATGCTGTTGTATTTCCTGTTTCTGTCCATTTGCAGTGTAGGAAGGGACATTTTGAATTTTCAGCCAGAGAACTCTTGGACCTCCCTAAACTATAAACACCAGGATTCCGTAGGAATCCATAGCTGTAAAAGTGGATATCACAATATCATAAAAGTGTTGTTTGATATTGACTATGGGTCCGTGACAAAGTAGCTTGGGCAGAAATGATCCAGTAAGGGCCTTTGCAGACTGTCAGAAATAGTGCAAATTGAGTCCACTTTAACTGCCCTGGCTCAGTGCTAGGGAAGCATGGGAACTGTAGTTTATTGTGGCACCAGAGTTCTCTGACAGAGAAGGCTCAATGTCTCAGAAAAAAATACAATTCCCATGATTCCCTAGCACTGAGCCAGAGCAGTTAAAGTGGACTCAATTTGCACTATTTCTGGCAGCCTGCAAAGGCCCTATACCACCTACAAGGGGATGACCAACAGAAATACCTCCCTTCCCACCTGCCTTTCTCCTAGTTGTGAGACACATTTCCACTCCTCCTCCTCTTGCCTTACCAAGTTCTTAAAGAGGTATACGGTGATGTGTTGGTGTGCAATTTGTATGTTGTGACTTTTCCAGATTCTTTGTTGGGCGGGTTTTTTTTTTTTTTTTGGTCTTTGTTTCTATTCCCCAAACACTTTCTCTTATGCCTTAAATTAAACCTTTCTATGCTTAAATGAGCAAAGTTTAAGTAAAACAAAATTTTAGTCATAGGAAATAGAAAAACTGAGGAGAAAAGGATTTTGAAATGGGAATGAACAGAGTGGTAATGTTTGTTTTGTTTGGCTGGTATAGAAATTAATTTGGTTTTGTGGCACAAAGTAGCAAATGTATTAGAGTACCCCCTTCCTAAGAATTCAATTTCTTGTCTTAACATTTTCCAAAAAGCATTGAAGGTTCCTAATTATTCTAATGTAATTGATACATAGTTGTTATTGAACTATAGAAGGTAAAGAAAATTATACTATCTAGGAGGTTGATTTATGAATTACTTGCATGAATAGCATTTTTGTTGTCAGGCCACATTCAGGAGCATGACCTTTCAAATCTAACAACTACAGTATTTAATTATTTTTGTGGAACAAGACTTAATGTGCTTGTTTTTTCTACTGAAATCAGTAGTACATAAAAGATTTTACCTTAGCTAGACAGTAACAGGTACTAGAGTGAACATAAAATGTGGATGTTTTTGATAAATCAGTATTGAGGTATAAATACTTTAAGGAAGTAAATAAATAATGTTAAATTCAATTTTTGTTTAACTGGCATTTGTGTGATGATAAAGTTATCATGAAATACTGTTAGATTAAAGTGGATATGTATGAGTCTTGTCTTGTCTTCTAATTTAGTAAGTTATTAAATACAGGGTATTTATTTTCCAGAGAGGCAGCATGGTGTAGTGTTTGAATGTTGCACTAGGAAGCTGGGAGACCAGTATTCAAATCTCTGCTTGGCTAAAAACCCACTGGGTTGCCTAGGGCAAGTCACATCTTCTGCGTGATAGGTTCTCCCTAGGGGCACCATAAATCAGAAATGACTTGAAGGCACATAACAACAACATATTTTCAGGGTACAGTAATCTAAATAGTGTATTGTAATTTGTCATGAGTTGTGTTAGAATTAATCCCCATCCACAAAAAGGAAGACACAAGAGACTGCAGCACCTATAGAACCATAACACTGATAATCCCATGCAAGCAAAATCATGCTCAAAATTCTGCAACATACACTCCAACCATACATGGAGAGAGAAATCCCAGAAGTCCAAGTGGGGTTCAGGAAAGGAAGAGACACAAGGGACCACATTGCAAACATACAATGGCTAATGGAGCACACCAGAGAATGCCTAAAAAAAAATAAGCATGTGCTTTATAGACTATTGCAAACCTTTGACTTTATAGATCATGAAAGGCTATGGAATACCCTTAAAGACATGTGAGTACAAATATGTCTGATAGTCCTCATGAGGAATATGTACTCAGGACAAGAGGCTACTGT
>CM034701.1:111822316-111852411 GCA_020142125.1 Phrynosoma platyrhinos | reverse complement strand
GTTTGTAATTGTGTGGCCAGAAACTTGGCCAAATCGTATGTGGGAGATAAAAAAAAAAAAACAACTATCTGGATTTAACTTCTTAAAATGGAGTGCAGGAAATATTAGGTAAAAAATAATGTAAGGTACATTCATCCATTTCTCCACCCACACCACCACCACCACAACAGTGCAACCTCCTTCAGTACCTTTTGGTAACTTGCAGGGGTGCAAAAAACTTGCAGTGAAAAGGAGACAATGGGAAAGCCACATTCCTAAAGCACACTCCTATTTCCACAACTCTGGATCCAGCCCTACAGAGACTGGTATAAATACGGTACTTAAGCCTTGCTTTGGTAGATTAGCACTAGAAAATAAATAATTCAAGTGTTTTAGTAATTTAAATTACTAAATTTTAACTGTGACTTGTTCACAAGGGCTGCCTAGTTACTTGGGTTTGAATCATCCTGAAATGTCCTAATTAAATAATGCCATGATGCTGTAGACTAGATGGGAATGGTCTGAGAACTTGATTTTGTTCCTTCAGTGTTGGTTGCTTATCTTGGAGATGAGCATCAAGAAGATTTTCTTGCATTTGAAACTGTTAATATTAAAAGTACTTCACCATAAAAGTAGAATTTTGAAAGAACTGAATATCATAATTATTCTGGATTATCAAAATATTTAAAAATTGTTACTGTTCTCAGCTTCTTACATGCCAGGTATGCCAAGTGGAATATCTTTCCCCCCTGGACCTCCTCCTAACCCAAGGTAAACTATGGTTTGTTAAATCTACTTGTGCAGTATGAAATATTGGCGGTGGTTAGATTGTGCTGCTTTGTTCCACTTTCTATGATTTAGACCACTGTCCTGAAAACAAATAGCATCATATTTGCATTTTAGTAATTTTAAATTCAGTTTTATCTGCTCAGTAAATTTGGGATATAATTGTTTTACTTTTGATACAGTCACATAAAATTCTGCTCACATTTAAAAATTCAGTTTTGAAGCAAATAATGTTTAAGGCTGTAGGGAAAGACAAAATATGAAGTGTCAGTGTAAGTCTGTACTTTTGAAATGACTTTTGTGCCTAGCAGTCTGCCCTGTGTGCTTTACATAATGTCTGCCTTTGGTTTCATTTGCTGACTTCTTTTTGGACTGGTCTTCAGAAATTAAACTCCATATGTTCTTAAGAACTCATGGAAATTTGCTGTATGTAATAGCCCTGACCACAACTGCACTGCCGCCGTTGGCTTCAGCCCCAGACCTCCGTATTTTGAGAGGAAGGCCCTAAGGGGAGACCTATCTGTGTTCAATGTGAAAGCATATTATGCCTCTGTGTGATCATGTAGGCCTTTCTGTCTCATCTTTGACCCAGTATGTGGAGGTCTCAGGGAAAACTAGCAGTGCACAACAAGAATGGTGTTACTTTCCACCAGATATTGTGAGGCTCACTCTTCTTTCCATGTATTTTTGACTGTATGGAAAATGAGAAATACTTTCTTTTTATTGGTTTGCTTATTTTATACTTTTTAGCCGGTGGTGACAGCGCTTCATAGAAATGGGCTTGTAGTAAATGAACATAGCCCTGAGTGCTGCAACTTACACACGTGTAGTTAGGTGGATTTCTGTTTTCAGTGCTCTACAACGTAGTTGTTTGTGCTTTTGTACTGCTTATGCATTTTTAAACATAAATGAGAGTTGGCTATCAAAACACAGTTACTGTTGACTAGTACTGCTGAAACTTCTGAAAACCAATAATTTTTTCATTGGTTGAAATGTACTCTATTATTTTTGCCCCAGTGGCCATTTAAAAAAAATCTACTTTGATATTTCAAATTGTTGAAATGTAGCATATTGCATCTATCTCAAATGATATATACTTATACAACACTGGTATGTCTTTACTTTTTTTCCCCTTCAAGTGGTTATCCCAACTATCCTTATCCTCCCCCTAGTGGACCATTTCCAGCAACAACTAGCACTCAACATTACCCTTCTCAACCTCCTGTAACCACTGTGGGTGAGTAACTTTGAAGTGCCATTTCAAAGGTAGGGAATAAAACTGTACCTGCAAACAAAACAAAAGAATTTGTTTCTGAGATGGCCATCCATTTTATTCTAATAAAGGAAGAGTAAGATAATATTTAAAAACTATCAGTTTCGGTACCAGTAAAGATGTCACAGTTATTTTTCTCCGTTGTTTGATTTGCAAATCAGTCATTAATTGCATTTGCTCTTTTATCCTCACACAAAAAACCCTTCATTTTTATTGAACTGCTCCATGTAGTAAAGTTGATATTTGCTGGAAATTATGATGCTACCAAATCCAAAATGAATTAAAGCCAGAAGGCAAATAAAACAAAACTGTATATTTATTGTGTTATCTAATGTCATTATTCTGGGGGCTGATCCTGTAGTTAATGAGTTTTTAGATGTTGAGAGAGGATTTATTACTCTACTGAACATGCCAGGAACCTGAAAAGAACAGCTACTTGGGCATAAGAAGAATGAAGAGGTATAGCTCAGGCAGAGTAACTGAAGTCCAGATGATGGTCTTACAATCCATTTGTGAGTCTTCTGCCACGTTAAAAATGGAAAACAGTTACTACAGATGAAGCAAATTGAAGAAACCATGACTACAGTGGAGTCAGTACTCCTGAAAAACTTTTTTTTTTTATCATGCCTAACTGGAACTGGACTCATTACACCTTAACCTTGTCTCTTGTATGTAAACTGCTAGTTCTACATCTGCACAACTCACAGGCTTGCAAAACTGAGAGTCATAAAAACTTTTTTTTTAAAATGTATGCTGGTTTTATAGAAATTTGGTGTTCTCACTCCAAAAATGACCTCAGGTTTGCTTCATCGCATATAGTTTGTTACAACTTGCTTTGATGTTTCTATATTGTAATATTTGACTGAATGAAATGATCCTACAAAGAGTAAAAAAGGGGTAAAATCTTCTAATAGACTTTCAAAATATTTTAATTTGTTGATAATGGAACACAAAAATCCATCTAAAAGCACTAAAAGAAATCATACTGGAACATCAGCATCTGCACTTAATTAAAGCTGAGAAACAGCTGAATTGATAAAAATACTGAATTTGTGAAAGAACTGTGTGTGGTATTAAATTTTTTGGGTTTTTTTCCAATCTGGCACCCAAAAATACATTAAAAATAGCTACAATATTTGAGGAGGGATTTCATTGCAGTTCTATGCTATGAAAGAGTTGAAGTCAATGGGTTCACTAGGGTTGGTGTCACCCGGTGCGGTAACTCATGGTGTTACACATACTCTTTGACCTCCTCCCATACCACCCCATACAGAATCCTTAGTAATGTTTTTTGTGCTAATGTTACTCATAAATTGTTACTCCCTTATATCACTGAATGTAATGGTAATAGCTCTGTCATGAACAACTAGCAAAATTAAATTTATACCTTTAAATAACGATATCATACACACAGAATAAATTTGTTTACATATACATAGTTTCATGTGGTTAAAGTTAAAACTTGGTAAAATGTGACGGTTTTAAAGGAAATTTTTAATTTTTTTAAAATATATTTATTTAAAAAAACAAACCTGGGGCCTATATTTTTCTCCCACTGAGACTCACCCCACTCATACCATCGCTTCAGCATTTTAAAGAAATAGAGGCGTCTGCCCCAGCCCATTTCTGCCAAAATGCAGATGTCTGAGGAGCAGTGGTATCACCCCCTCTTAGGGTGTCACCTGGTGTAGTGCACACACCCCATACCCCCTAATAATGCCAAGGGTTGACATCATTGCAGCAGAAACAAAAAAATGCCTAGCTTCCTATGTTAGTGGAGGTATTATGTAAAGTTTATATGTATATACAAACAAAAGATGCAGATCAGCAACTATCTTCTATTTCACATTGATTTTCAGTGTGGATACTTACCTGTATTATTATTTCTGGAAGCTGCCTTGAGTCAAACTCTGGGAGAAAGGTAGAATATAAATTAAACTAAAAATAAATAATTATTCCTTAGTTGTGTTCTGGGCATAGTACAGTTTGAGCCTCCCTTATCTGAACTGCTTGGGATCAGAAGTGCATTGGATTTTGGATTTTTATTTTTGAATATTTGCATATGGATATTGAGATATCTTGGGGGTGGGACCCAAGTCTAAAATGAAATCCATTTATGTTTCATATACACCTTATAAAAATAGCTTGAAGGTAATTTTGTACATAATTTTAAAAATAATTTTGTACATTGAACCATCAGATAGTAACGGTATCACTATCTCAGCCCACCATGCAGTTGATTTTGGAATATTTCAGATTTTGGAGTTTCAAATAAGGGAGACTCAACCTGTACTGTAAAATATTAACAAATAGTCCTTTTTCAGGAGGATGTTTTAATAGACTTGAAAGCAGTAACCAGACAGACTTTGATCTTCATACTTTGTAGCTCTAATTATGGCTGATTTTGCTCTTCAGAAAAGATTGCTTCATAATTAAAAAATAACAACTTCAACATTTTATTTAGAAAGCCTGACATTATTTAGCACCCAAAAAAAGATTTTTTCTGGTTGTTTTGAAGTCTCCTACTTCAATAAAAATGGAGAGGTTTGTAGAGTTCAGATACAGTCTATCTGAACCAAATAAACCTCTCCACTTTTATTGGAGTAGGAGGCTTACCAGAAAATGTTACCTGTGGTTCAGGTTAGGAAATTTGCACTGTTTAGGAAGACCCAGATTGTTATTCTTTGAATAACTATATTCCAACAATATTCTTCCAAGTAGCACTAGACAATTTATATCCCAGGTAGTACTAGGCAATCTATATCTTTATTGTACTGCAGACTGTCTAGCATTTCAAAAAAGTATTTTAAAAATAAGAGATGAAATGTGACAACAAAAAGCAGGACCCTTCAGAAAAATTAGGAAACGAATACATACATTTCAGCCCTGAATTTTTAATAAGCACCCTGAAAAAAGCAATTTAAAAGGGAGCTATAATGTGCCAGCAAAAAAGGAAGGAAATTGCTACATACACACTTTTTTTATTCATAATATAATAAAGAAACGTACTTCTATAAGAGTAATTTGTCAGTCATTACCTGCCTTCCTTGGTAACCTTTATCATTACTGAGATTTAATAGTCTCAACTTTCAGTGCTGTTTAATTTACTTCGTTTACATAGACTTCCTTAATACCTGTTGCTCTTTACCTTTTTGTCAGTTTTTCATACGTTGAGAATGTGGCAATGTGCCATTTCTTTCACAAATGTCATTCTGAACAGAGAAACTTTACCAGTCATGGCAAGCTGTAAATATGCCAATGCTTTATCTTGTAAAAGCTATTACAGATACTCTTGTAAAGTCAGTCAAAAGGCAGGGGTGAGCATGGATTCCTTTCTAATGATACTATTACTCAGACACAGGTGTTTTAACCTATAAAGTTCATACATTACTGTTTTGCAGTTTTCTAAATGATGTTCAAATCAAAAGTTTACTTTATGGCTAGCAAAGGCATGTATTTTGGGACAGATGCAACCATCTTGTGTTCTGATTTTGTTGTTACATCAAATATTACAATATTGGCACTGGGTATAATTTTCAGAAAGTGCTTGGCCTCAAAGTTTGTGAGGAATTAATGCATGTTTGTTCTCTTAATAGCAGATGGCAGAAGAAAGCAGAAACATGTATGGATTTGTGGTCATTCTTATGTTTTCTGGGCAGAAAGTCGGGCACTTGAAAGAAGCTATGGCCCACAGTTGGGCATTCGACTGGAGGATGCCAAATTACATTGGCTAGGAAAGAGTGGCATGACTTGGGATCAGTTAATACCCACCCTGTTGCATGCACGACGTCGCCTAACAGATCCTGATATTCTGGTGATCCATTTAGGGGGAAATGACCTGGGGACAGACAGAAATGTGGATATCATAAACCAAATGAAGAAAGATTTAGGACATCTTAAGCAAATATTCAAGAATAGCATTCTAGTCTGGTCTAATATTGTGCCCCGTAAAGTATGGAACCAAGAAGTTCAGCATAAAGTGATGGAGAAAAGCCGGAGAATAGTAAATCAAGAAATTGGTCGTTTTATTGCGTGTATTGGAGGAACGGTGATTCGACATGATACACTTGTACCAGAATCTCCTGGATTGTTCCATCTGGATGGTGTTCTTTTGTCAGAAAGTGGTACAGATATCTTCAATCTGGATTTACTGAGTGTCTTGGAGACTTTGATTTGACTTTTACCTTGGAGGAAGAATTGCTAATTTGTGTGCAATTTTAGCTGGTATGAAAGTTCTACAGATAAAGATGATTAAAAAGATTGTAAACTGTGTGAGGAAAATATATGGACAAGTAGGCAAATTGCCCTGGTGTTTATGTGGTGGACATTGGTGGGTAATGCAGAAGCCTCTTGCACTGGCCAGCAGCCAGTTCAACTACACATCTCCCCATTTATTTGTGTTCTAAGTTTTGTTTAACTTTTTTTCCCATTAAATTAAATTCATTCTAATGTCTTCTTAGAGACAGTGCCAAATAGTTTAATCCTCTGGTTTTATACCCTAAAATGCTCAGAAGAAAGCATAAAGATAATTTCCCAGAGTATAAGTTAATACAGTTGTTTCATATGGGTAGGATGGGACTAATCATCAGGTGTCACCAGTGTTGATCTTTAATATTACAGTTTAAATTTAAGAAAATTTAATAAATGTAATGTAATTTAAGAAAATAAAAGAAATGATATGACTAGTCACATCAGCTGAAGCTATAGCATTCTTTTATCACAATTTTTTGAAAGTACAGCACTAGTTAATTGTCTCATGAATGTTTGCTAACATAGCTTACAGGCAGTGACTTGTGTTTAATTCACATATAGCATTCCTGGTGTAATAAACCATAGTTTATTAAGCCAGGAAAAAAAGATTGGATCCACACATTCCACCCTTGCCCCTCACTTGCTCTTAATGGCATACCACCATTATTTCTGTCACAGTAAACCAGATTTCTTATTATGCCAGAGCTTTGGTTTAATGTCATTTTCTTGACCAGAAACTGAAACAGGGATTGACCCTGGCTTCAGATGTGGATTCATAAACTGATGTTGAACTATAGTTCCCATTTCAAGTATAATGAGAAGTTGTAATTCTAAAAGACAAAGAAGAAAGGAGGTAAGACAGGAAGTTTTGGGCCTGATGCTTGTTTGCAAAAGCTATGTTAATGTAGAACATTATATACATGTGCTTATGAGAGAGTTACTATGACTTCTATGTCAGTTTGTCAGTGCAAGATCAGCTTGATATTAATCTTGCCCTGATAGCTTTAATTGCTCAATTGAGAAAATACACATACAGCACTTTGGTAAATGTACTTTCCTATTCATTTTCATTAAGAGAATGGATCCATGCTCACCAAGCAAAGAAATGTACTTGCTTGCTTCCATTGAAATGTGTGGAAAAGTTGTTACAGGTGGGAGTGTTCTTAGCTTTAGATTAACATGCTTGGGAGTGAGAGATACTTAAATGTTTAATTTTCTCACTACTTGTAATACATATTTGCGAAAAGATCATCGTGCTCTCTTTAGGAGGGTTAATGGTATTTATAAAGGTTTTTAAATGCCAGCCAGTGTGCTGTTGTTACAATAATATTACCTTGGGCTAAACTCTTGAAAAAGTTAGATATACATCAGAATTTTTGTAAAGTGTGATAGGATTTCAGTTCTATTAAATGTATTTTATTTTATTTTATTTTTATTGCAATCTACATTAGTAGTTACTAGGAACAAAATAAAATACAGGGAAATGTTTGCACAAGATCGTTAAAATAACAACAAAATAGAATTAATAATTCAGTTATTCTCAAGGGTCGTCTGTTTTTTAAAAGTCTCAGGAGAAAAGAAGACTTAGTGTTTTCATACAGAATCCCATATATAATACTTTCTTTCATGTGGTA
This sequence comes from Phrynosoma platyrhinos, assembly GCA_020142125.1. Classification (NCBI taxonomy): domain Eukaryota; kingdom Metazoa; phylum Chordata; class Lepidosauria; order Squamata; family Phrynosomatidae; genus Phrynosoma; species Phrynosoma platyrhinos. Next base: position 111,844,488 of record CM034701.1, on the reverse strand, counting down.
TTGTGCCTTTGAGTTCTTTCACTAGCGTGTTTGTGTGTGTGCGTGTGCGTGTGCGAGCGAATGAACGAACAAGAGTTTTATTTTCTCTGAAACTAACTCACTACAGAAGAAAGTTAGTTGATTCTTCACTGCCGCAGCTTGCTAAGCTTCCTGGAGATGGATTTTGGAAGCTATAACTTGATTATGGAATGTAGGACTACAGAACTGAAATGTAGAAGATGTGTCTATGGATATTGTATGTTCTGAAAATGAACTTCAGTACAACTTAAGATGAAGACTGTGAATATTCCATTTTTATGCAACTTCTCATTGAATACCTCTGAGGTTTTCTATCAAGATGAGTAATACAGCCTTTAGGAAAGACAAGGACTGAATTCTTCATATCTGTGGACTGACCCAGCTTTTCCCAGTGCACACACAGCACCACTTAAAAGTGCTTTATAGGCTGTGTTTTGTATAGTTACTAGTATAGTCAAGACCTTCTATCTTATTGATGTTAGAAAGTGTTGTTGATCCATCTATTTTGTATCATTTAGATTTTCTCTTTTTAAATAAAATAGTAGTCTTTCTTTTCTCATCATTATGTGTTTTGTTGGCAAGCACTGAATACTGAAAGATGTGAATGATTTTTCTCCAAACGTATCTTGAAATGTTCTTCAGGTTGGTAAGTGTGCTGTGATAAATCCACTATCACCAATTCAATCCACTACCAATTATAATTACTTTCCCTCCCCCCCCCCAAAAAAAAGAATTTAATAAGAGCATTTGGTGGCTTATTTTCATAACCTAATATATTATCTTGGATTTAGACTTTCTGTTACATGAATGGAAATTTCTTCCACTTCCACAAGGCAGTAACACTCTTGCACCATGGTTCCCCATTATACACAGTTCCCCTGTCAGGAGAGGGCTTTTAGAGAGTAATACAGCAAAGAGAGGGCTAGGAAATGTTATTTATTGTTGTTTAATACAAATGCAGTTTAGATTTCACTTGTTTGGATCTAAGCCTTTAATTTTGTTCTGCATTGCAATCATTATGATTTTGAATATTGATACAATTTTTGATCTATGCACATTATTTGAAGTCAGTGAAACTGCACTATGCAATCTATGTTTGCAAATAAGTAAGAGCAATGATAAACATTAAGTTTATTTTTTACATATTTCAATGAACTGAAAGCTGTTCCTTTGCTCACAATTTTCAGTTATCAAGGAGGTTTTTGAAAAATTTTGCTGGAATATCCCAGTTTTGGAGACAGAGCAGACTCTGAAAAGAGTGGACTTTGAGGGTTTTCAGAATGGATCTTCAAGATAAGATTTAAGGCACCTTGTGTGGGAACAAAAGTAAATATTCTGTTCCTCTTAAAGGATAACTTCCTTGGATCAGATGAGTGCTGTGATTATTTGCATTCTAATTAGAAATGCCCTAAAGGCATCAGATCCTCTCCAATATTAGAAGCTAAACAGGGTCAGCCCTGTTTAGTGCTTGGATGGGAGACTGCCAACAAATGCCAGGTGCTGTAGGATATATTTTAGAGAAAGAAATTGGCAACCTATCTCTGCATTTTCTTTGCCTAATAAAACCCTATGAAAAAAATTCACAGGGTCACCATAAGTCAACAGGCGACTTGAAGGCACACACACACACAATCTATATCTTAAGATAACACAGAAATAATAATCATGATATTAATGCTTTACTGATAAGATTAAGACTAAAAGAAATGGAATTGTTACTTTTTATCAGGTGTGTCATTAGCAGAGAGAATTACTTGTAGTAAGAAGCATTTTACATTTTCTGTTTTTAATAGCCCTGTACATTGAAAATGCTGCTCATGAAAGTTGTTCAGAATGTATCCTAGCAAGCTTGTGTCGACAATCCTAAAACAGCTTTGTACTGCCATGTGAACAGTAATCATTCTGTGTTCCTCAAGAAGGAAGGCCATTTCAACAAGTGCAGTATAAAAGCAGTTGATTGTCTGGAATAGTGTCAGTATTCACTTTTAGGTTTTTATTGTCAGGAAGGTTATTATATTGCTCAAGGGATGTAAAGTCCCATGTTAAGAGTTGAGGTATTGATTAATCTTCATGATTTGTTGAAGGTTGTTGGCTGTAACTTGTTGCTTATTGTGAAGTTAGAGTTCATTAAAGTTCAATATATTAAGTACCAAAATCAGAATTATCCAGTGCATAGTGTTCCTGATTTTTGTGTATTGTTGTGAAAGCTGGACAGTGAAGAAAGCTGGCAGGAAGAAAATCAACTCATTGAGATTTGAAGCTGGAGTTCTGTGGATATCATGGAGTGCTAAAAAGAAAAATGAATGGGTCTTAGAGCAGATCAAGCCTGAACTCTCCCTAAAAGTGAAAAGAACTAAACTGAGGCTGATATACTTTGGACATATAATAAGATGGAAGATGATCATGATTAGTAAAATGGAAGGCGGTAGGAAAGGAGGGAGACTACACTACAGGAGCTGAGTTTGGAAGACCTCAGCAGGGTAGTTGATGACCAGAGCTCTTGGAGAGTTATTCATAGGGTTCCCATGGGATAATAACAGAAACAACTGCAAACCTAAAGAACAGTGTACTATGTGGCATTTTTGGAAGATAGTAAAATGGTTTTATGCCCTACCACTCTCTTAAAATGTTTCCTCTCAGTCAAAGCTAATACAGCTATAATAATTTAGTCTAGTTCAAATTAAACTTGCAGCTGCCAATGTTAATATTTTGAACTGTAGCTAATGTTTAACCTAACGATTTATGGACTTGTCAATCACTACTGATCTAAATCCCATTGGTTTCAGTGAATGTACTGTAGCTGGAATTGACTTTGCTTTAGCCCTTTGGGATCATCCCATACAGAAGATCAAAATTTCCTATTTAGTTATAATTTAGAACTACAAAAATTGGCTGCTGTTGAGTTGACATTTATATACTATATTAACTTATCATTCTGCTTTTTAAAAAATAACATTTAAAAACCTTATCTTGAGTTCTTCAGCTGCCAAGTTAAGTTAGTCTGCCGTAGTTTAAGGTCAGTACCATAAGGTCATTTCTGAAATCAGACTCTGTATGGCAAAGGTTAAATGTCTTGAGTATTCTCTGAAATAAATGGCTGTATGCCATAACATCTCAAAGGGTAGCTAATTATAGAAGTGACAGAAGCTGTTAAGGGTTCATGTACTTGAAGGAGGTCTGTAAACTATTACAGCTTTCTTATGAATACATGGTGGCAACCTTACACAAAAATTGTACATGCACATGGGGGGGGGGACTAGGCCTTATATTCCTGCTTTATTTAAGTTATGGACAATGATGTCATAAGTAAGCATCTTTGATTAAGAGCTTGTTCAAAGTTGTGAATATACAGAATACACTGTACTATATCATACTTGTGTGCAAGGGTCAGAAATATATAGAGGAGGATACTGAGCCCACTGTTTACACAAGGTTTTGTTTTGTGGGTTGTCTTTATAGAAACATCTTCATGAATGTGTTGTGTATGTGTTCATCTTGTCTTGCCACAGGCTTAGTATAGATGAATCATATGCTGAAAGCAGGAAGACCTTATCAATCCACCCTAAGGGTATTAGAATGCTAGTTTCATTTGCCCATTTATTCTGTCACATTCTTACCAAACAACTAGTCCATTAGATGTAACCATTTTGCCTAAATCCAAGATCATGCTAGCACTGTTGTACCAAAGTTATTGAACCTTTCCTTCATCATGCAGCTCTTTGAGCTGCCAGAAAACTAGCTCTGGAGGGTGTCTGTACTGTTGGGGGGGAAGATCTGGAAGGGTGAAAGTCATCTCTCATCCCACTTCTACACAAGGTTCTGCTGTTCCTCCAGCTAATGTTGTGTCCCTTCATGTCCCCCCAAAATAAAATACCTTTTTTGAGTTAGTGTTTAATTAATTTGGGGGGAAAAACACATTTGGTCATTGTTACACAACTTTGTGTAGATTGCTAGTCGCTCTGATTTTGTTTTTGCTAGTTAAACCTAACATCTCACTGTTATTAAAGCCATATTCTACCTAGACTGTGCAGTTTTCATGAATCACTTGAAATTCTGTTTCTCCTATATAGTGTTACAAAAGCAATGGCTTTCTATAATATTCACTGACAAAAAGACAGATGTATTTGAAAAGAACATAACTACTACATACTGTTTTTCATCCAGAGTTTGTCATTTTGAGTAGCTGGTGAAACAACAGTTGTTGACATAGCATATTCATAAAATAACATTTTAAAGTTCAGATAAAATTTGATATCCTTGCTTCCATCTCTATTTTAGCTTTCGTTGTGTTCCTAGATTTCTAATTACACTAGCCCTTGAATAGATGTAACTCCCAAATATATGTATATTTAATGGGGGAAATCATGTTGTTGTTTTTTAAAGCAACACACACAGAGACAAGTTATATTTGTTCTTCTATAGATGTTCACCTGATCCTTCCTTTGATTCATTTTGAAGTTTAAAGAAATTATTTTAAAAACCAATTTGATATGTTTTGTTTGGTCTGAAATTACAGATTGTATGTGTATAGCATGTGTCAGCCAAAAATTTTCTCTTGTTTATTTTCCTACTTGTTTATTTTTCACAAATATGCATGTACAGTTTATTTCAAAAGTGTTGTATGAAAAATGTTAAGTATCAGTAATGGGCATTTCTTGGTCATACTTGCTTTTTTAGAGAGAAGGGAACCTGGAAAATCACATAAGATTATCTTATTAAAAATACTTACTGTCTTTCAATATAAAGGAAAAGGTAATATTGCTAATGTTTGAAGTTTTTTTTAAAAAAATATTATTACAAAAAAATTTGGAATGAAACTTACCAGTGTTTAAAATCAGCACTGTACAGAACTGAGGTGTACTAATGTTTTCTGTTAAAAAGAAATTGTTTAATTGAAGCTCATTATGTGGAAAGATCTTTGTTTGACACCAGTTTTCAGTGTTCCATATGCATAGCAAGCTGATACATTTTCAAGAGCAGAGCAGAAAGACTTGAAGAAGCAATGATCCACATAGCGAACATTAATTTAGGACTATGGACTGAAACTGAGCATGAATCCAAGATTGAAGATGTGTTGAAGAGAATGAAAGTGGACAAAAGTACATCAGAGTATGCTGGAGTTGAAAACTAGATCTTAAATGCATTGTGAGAATCTGGAAAATAAACTCAGATTCAGCTATCATTAAATCAACTTTGAAGTTGAGAAGCTTAATATACATTTTCATTCTTTGTCATTGAAACTGACATGAAAGAAAATGAAACGATGAAGAAAGAAATGCTGAAAATGAATAGTACAATGCTCTTCATTTTTTATCAATTTTGAAGTGCCAAGTCTTGGGTAGGAAATACAGATCAGAGACTGTGGTTCCCAAAATCATTTTGGCATGAAGAATGAATCTACAAGCAACACAGGCCAGATCTAAAAACTAAAGGGTGAATATGCATTTCTAGTAGTTTGCTTATTTTTTTTTCTGGGTGGACACTTTTCAAAAAAGAATTAACATTGAAGATCAATGGGTCAAGAAATAGCTGGGATGGACTATACTATGATAATCTTTAGGAACTGGATGCTGTTTGTAGGAGTGGGAAACATCTTTAAAGGACAAAGAATGGACTGATAATTGTGAAAAAGGCAATAATTAAGAAGAGGAATTTTAATGTTGAGCACATATGGATGGCAGCAAGCCCAGACTACATATTGAAGCCTGTGGGGCACTTTGAACTGGTGTATTAAGGTAAAATACAATTTTTATACTAGAGTTCTGTTGCTAATTTCTGTTACAATTGCTGTCACTGTGTGTTAACGTCCACAGTATAATTAACACTTATTGAAAATGTATTTGTAAGAGCTAACAATAGTAATTAAGATAGGATATTAGCGTTTATAAAACTTGAAGTCCTAAATATGAAGAATTGTTTAAAATAAAAATGTCCACCAGAAAACAATGGGAAAACCATAGATAGGGATGCATGTTGTGAATTTGTAGATTGAGCATTTGGAAGGAAAGAAGAAATATCAATTGTTCATGGCAGCTATATAGAATTATATGTCATGTAGCATTTGTTGTATAGTATTTTCTATGATATCAATGTAGAAGGAAAGAAATATTTGATACAAAATAAAATAGCATTTCATTGCATATGTCATATAGTCCTGTTACATTTCATTCTTTTGAAAAGAGGTTCCTCAAACAATAACTAGGACTAGGAGTCTAACAAACACGTTCTTGTGTTATAACAGAGCTGAGAATTTGGAGATACTGTATATCCATCTACATCTGAATAGTTCTAATACAACTGAATGGCTGTGAGATTTGTGTGTCTTAAGGGTGGGGGAGGGAAATCTGTTCAGGGCCTGGTGTTTTTTTCTTTCTTATTGTAATACTTAAAAGTAATGATCAGGTAAAACTTCATTAGTGCTTGTTGCACTAAATGCAATCTTGTATGTGGAAATCTTTGATTTTTATAATTGTAGTCTGTGATAATATAATGAGGACCTTATTAAATCAAGAACAGACAAATAGATTCATAAGCAACTTGGAAGTTTATGGATATACCTTGTGAAGTGTAAGTTCTGCAGATTAAAATGGTATAATACTCTGTAGCTTTTACTCTTTAAAAAATTATGAGCAGCTGTACCCTACAAATCTCTTTGAAATTAGAAGGGCTTCTTTATATTACTGTGATTTTTATTCCACAGGTCCCAGTAGAGATGGCACAATTAGCGAAGATACTATTCGAGCTTCTCTTATTTCGGCAGTCAGTGATAAGTTGAGATGGCGAATGAAAGAAGAAATGGACCGTGCCCAGGCAGAACTCAATGCCTTGAAGCGCACAGAGGAAGATCTGAAAAAGGGTCACCAGAAGCTTGAAGAGATGGTAACACGTCTAGACCAGGAAGTGGTAAGTAAACTGAGTATTTCCGTGCATGTTTATTTTTCCCTTTAGGCTATTAAAAGTTTGGTTTCCTGACCTCTTATTTCTTGTTGGAAAATAGTACAGACAGCTTTGGCTGTTCAGAATCATTGAGATTCTCCCTTCATTGCCATTGCTTCCACTGGTTGCAGCACTAGGAACTCAGCTAAGAAGAATCTGTTGTATGGAGGCAAAGGGTACCTGTAAGGGATGGAGGATTTACCCTTGTAGTGAGTTGAGTCTGCCAGGAGGCGGATGGGTTTTAAAGTTCTTGTTAGCATCATGGTCAAATGTTAACATCTGATCAGTGGTCTATTGGTTAATTTGCATTAATGACTTGAATACAGTCAGCCCTCCGTTTTCTCTGGGGATCCGATCTGGACCCCCCCCCCCCCCACGAAAACGGAGATTCACCAGTATTCAAGCCCCTTAGGCTTGAATGGGGCATGCCCCTGTGGGTACACGCCCTGTTGATTTTAGCAGAGATTGCTCCTCTGTGAATATGTAAAACCACAGAGAATGGAGGGGCGACTGTACTTTTTTGTATTAGCTAGTCATTTTGAGGCTAGGAAAAGATATGAAGGCTGAGAACAGACTGAGGGAGTGAATTTTCTTCTGTTACTAACCTGCTTGCACATTTTTTTCTTAGCTATGGGGGAAGGAAATGTGTCACACTTGTTTCCTTGATTTTCTGTTTGCCATGTAGCCCTTGGAGTTCATTTTCCAGGTTGGATGTATTCCAGCCAGGGGCACCACAGAGAATTGAATAGTTGGCCACAGATAGCCTAACTAGAATTAGTTATTTAGGGGCCCAATTCTACCATTGGCTATGAGGTGAAGTGGACACATCAGTGAAAAGTTTGCAATGCTTCCCTACTGTATATTAGCACTGCATCATTTACCCCAAGAAACATATCATATGACAGTAACATGTCTCGGTGTTTGGTTTCAAATGAGATCTTGGAGAGGCCAGTTCCAGAACAGAACAACACGCCCCTTGCAGTTTTTCTGTCTTACACCACAACTACTTTCTACTACTCTTTGATTAAGGAGAATCCCTCAACTTCCATTGTAGACACATATGTAGTCATTGCAGATATGCCAGAATTTTTGTGAATTTAATAAAACAGAGTGCTCGCTATGTGATATGAAGAGGTATGAGACAGTTTAGGTAAGAACAGGAAAAGACTTGCTGTGAAGAAAGTTCTCCCACACTGCTAAATGTATTTGCTTTTATTGGTAATCCACCATGTAAGTTTGTGTTGTCACTTTATTTGGAACACATTGTATCTCTTTGCCCCATAAATTAGTAGTGGACAACATCAGCAGGTCTTGGGGCCAATATCCCTGCTGCCTCCTTGGTGGCAAAACAGAAAACACCAAACATGCAGGAAAATCTTATCTTAATGGGGGTTTCTTGATGCTTTACCACTGCCGTTTGGCAGCACAATTTCAGTGGTCCTTGAGGGAGGCAGATGGGACCAACCTCCATAATAGATATAGAAGAAGTACAAAAACAGAAGCAGTCAAAGAGTATGTGAAAGTCATTGACCTTTGTGCTCTATTCTTACACATCCTGGAAGCATCTAGCCAGCCCAGCTGGAAGCAGTGGACTGAACTAAGTGGATTGAGAATACCCTTGCCTGCAAATCAGATTCATGTACACCTGGTGAAGAAAGACGCTAGGGCAAATAGTTTATTAATGGATTGATGTTAAAGTGATGAAGGATGAAGATAATTATATGGAAGAAAAGTTCACAGGTGTTGTAGCAGACTCTGATAGTGAAATTTTGTGAACATCTAAGCAGTGGATAATTGTGCCAGCATGGCTAACAAGCAGAATCAACAAAGCTGTTAGTGGCTAGAAGACACTTACTTCATAAAATGGAAGGCTTACCCAAATGAAAACCAAAAAAAAGGACAGTCAGTAATAACTATTCACATACACACACAACACTGAAGAGCTTATTGCTGAAAACAGCAAGGAGAGACAAGCTAGAGAGATAGTTAGACCATCGAATGACAAAGGAACTAAAAGTGGGATAAGGAAGAGTAAGGATATTGCACAGAAGGGAAATTATTACTTTTGCCTTTCTTCACTGAAGAAAATATAAGACAGAAACTTGCACTAGAACTAGCATTTTCAGGAAATGAGTCTGAAGAACCGAAGCAAACAGTGGCTACTGGAAGGAATTCCCAACCTTTCTGACAAATCTTGCCAAAGAAGAGTGAGCATGAGTTTTGCAAATGGAAGAGTTGCCTCAGTAACCTTTTAAGACTTTTCTGTGAATGTTAAGAAGCATATGGATGGGATATTCCACACACATTGGGCCTTTGAATTTTCAAAAAGCTTTGGATAGACTCCCTCTTCAAAGTCTACAAAACAAACCTAGTAACCATGGGATAGCAGGTTCTTCTGAATCTGTAACCAATGAAAGAACAAGAAGTAGGAAAAAAGCACAGTGGTTAAATGCCTGTACTGCAGCCACTCACTCATAGACCACAAGGTTGCGAGTTCAATACTAGCCAGGGCTCAGGCTAGACTCAGGCCTGCATCCTTCCGAGGTCGCTAAAATGAGTACCTTATTTTCCTGCGTATAAGACTACTTTTTAACCTGCAAAATCTGTGGTTAAAGTGGGGGGTCGTCTTATACGCCGGGTATAAGGATAAGGAGGATAGAGGTGCTAAAACTCTATATTTTGACTGGAAAAATGGGAGGGTTGTCTTATACGCTAGGTCGTCTTATACGCCGGAAAATACGGTACCTAGCTTGTTGGGGGGCAATGAGCTTACAGTTGTAAACTGCTTAGACACTCCATAGCGTGGTATGAAGTGGTATATAAATGAAGCTGCTTTGCTTTGCTAAATGAACAAGTCTCCTAACAAAGAGAGATGCGAAATGAGGTCCCCAAGATCTGTGTAAGGACCAGTGCTTATTACACTCATTTATGAATGGCCGAGAATTGAAAGTGAGTTGTGACACAGCAAAGTTTACACATGATTAAAACTTGTTCAGAGAGATTTAAAAGGAGGATTGGAAAGAACTCTTGAAGGATTTTTGCAAGTTGGGTTAATCAGCTGAGTTCAGTGCAGGTAACTGTAGAAAGTGGTGTATGTACAGGCAAAAAGGTAAGTCTTGGGTGGGGATGGTGAGTGTCTAGGAAAAGGAATCTTGAGCTCATAGAAGGTAGCTCAAGAAAAACATTGACATCCATATGTGGGAGCATTCTGTGTTAAGTATACTGTCACGTCTATACAGATGTATTATGTGATAACTCTTAGAATACTGTGTAGGGATCTGGTTGCGGCACCTCAAAAAAAACACTGAAGAGCTGAAAAAGGTGCAGAAAGGGGAAATAATTTAAGGTCTGGAGGAAAAGTTGAGGAAAAATTACAACATTTAGGCATATTTAGCTTAGAAAGAAAGGCAAGTAAATGAGGATGTGGCAGAGGTAGATACACATGGTATAGAGAAATTTAATAGGAGAAACTTTTTTTATAATACAGCAAACAAGTCATTTAGCAAGGCAGATGGCAGCTTTAAGACCAACAAAAGGAGGTACTTCTTCAACAGTTCATTGTTAAAATGAAGAATTTTGCTTCCAGAAGATGTGGAGATGGCCACCAATGTCAATGTTTTTGAAAAGGGATTAAGATAAATTGATGGAGAATAAAGATATCAATGGCAGGTTTATGCGTTAACATCATTGGAAGAAGTTGTAGCCTTAATTAGGATTACTGGATGCTGTCTCCAGCATCAGAAGGTCTGTTTCCTGGAACCCTAGTCCCTGGAGAGCAATCTCTTCCCCTTCTTGTGGGCTTTCCAGAGACATCAAGTTGGTTTCTGGCAAACAGGATACCGAACTAGCCAGGTCATAGATCTGATCTGAAACGGCTTTTATATCTATAATATTTTTTAGAGTACTGTGTAAATGAAGTTCAGTAGCATTACACTGAAATTTGGGAAATTGATTAATGACTGTGAAAGCATTTTCAAACAAATAATTGACTTAAATATGTTTTAGGCTGAAGTTGACAAAAACATTGACCTCCTGAAAAAGAAAGATGAAGAACTGAGTTCTGCCTTGGAAAAAATGGAAACTCAGTCAGAAAATAATGACATAGATGAAGTCATTGTTCCTACAGCACCACTTTATAAACAGATTCTGAACTTATATGCTGAAGAAAATGCCATTGAAGATACCATCTTTTATCTGGGGGAAGCACTGAGACGTGGAGTTATAGATCTCGATATCTTTCTAAAGGTAAGATTGATAAGTAATTCAGATACCATTGTAAGGAAAAGAGGAAGTATATATTTCATTTTTATCCTTCCTTTAGACCAGTGCTACTCAGCGGTTGTCTCCTGGACCAGTGCCAGTCCCTGAGCCATGGTTGTTGGTCTGTGGCAAGTTTCCAGGAAAAAAATTAAAAATTGTACCTAATGGGCACAAATCTACATTTTACTCCCTGGCAAAATGCAAAATTATAATTGCCAGTCTCCTACACGAGGGAACCTGAAAAGCACTGGTTTAGACAACCAAGAAAATACAAATCATTTTCTGTGCCACTGTTTGTTCTGTGCATTTTCTCTCTCCACATTTTTCTCCCTGTTCTCTGTGCTCTTCTGTTCAGTTTGTGATCCCTTCTACCCATACCTAACTCCCTGTTTTCATACAAATTGTAATCTTGATTAAACTTTTGGGGCTGAATGGAAGAATATGTGCTTTGAACATAACGCATGTGATTTTAGCAAGACCATTAGTATGAGATTCCCGCACCCCTCCAAAAAATTGTGAATAAATGTTGCACATTTCATTAGCATAATGGCTGGCATCCATTTTGTGAGTTATGATGGCATAGGTTATACCATCATAACCTACCTTTTTGGTTCTTGCAGAGGCTGAAATTCTGTTTTGAATGTATAAAAACTAAAATCAGTCTATAAACCACTTTTTTATGGGCTGGTTTTGATTTTTGTCCCCTCTCTAACATTGCATAGCAATAACATCATCCTCAGGGACCTTCTGGGACTTCCCAGGAGCATCCTGAGGATACATATTGCAGTGTGTCCATTGAAGGAAAACAAATGGGCATGTGTGAGCAGTGCTCTCTGATTCCCACACAGGAATGGTTGTCTTGTGGGAAGTGAGCTGCTATAGTGAACAGTTTTTAGGAGTGGGAATTGCACTAGGAGACATATTCCAGCTATATGCCAGAGATACATCTCCAGATGCAGGATCTCAGACCTTGTTTGAGCTCAGATTTCGTTATGGCCTAAATAATGAGGAGTGGATAGCTATATAAAGCAAGTTTCTAATTCTTGGGATGGCATATAGGAGCAATCCACTCACTTATGGGTTGTTTATTCCCTGCATACCAGTCGATGAGACTGGTGTCTGAGGTTTTTTCATTGTGATTGTTGAGACTCCGTCCCTTACCAGTTTTTATTCTCCGGCCCTGCCAACCAGATGTGAATTCCCTTCCTTAGTCTTAATTGGGAGAATTTAAAAAGACAAGTTAGAGAGAAAATGGAGGAAAAGCGAGAGAGAGAGAGAGGAAAAGACTGAAGGAAAGAGAGAGAATTGTCAACCAGTTTTTCCTTCGGCAAGATTCAGCAGGAAAAGGCTGTAGTGATACTAATTGTTCCACATTGACCCAGGCACCTGTGGTTTCCTCCTCCTCCTCCTCCTCCTCCTCCTCCTCCTCCTGTTTTTTATCTCAGCAAAGCTGCGCCTCCATTTTGAGTGCTTCTTGGGCTCTGTGCCATATTAACATTTTTCCCTATTTTTGAGACAGTGTCAGAACTCTATTCCCAATGTACAGTCAGTTTAGTCTTAGTGTGGTGAAAACAATGAAAACCTGAAGAGAACATTGTCGATTAAGTGTTCCAAAGCTTAGTCTTTCTCTTTCCATCCATGGACATTAGTCCAGAAGTCTTTTACAGCAGTAATTGCAAGGGGAGATAAAGGCCAGCATTTGCCTTTGTTATAATTGTGCTAAGAAACCAAGGCTACAAAACATTTGGCCACATTCCATTAGGCCAATGGAAACAAGTCCAGCATCTTTGGAAGATATCTGTAATACAGTGGGTTGGAAGGATCTGAACACATTTATAAAGCTTTACAAAGATAAAGGTCCACATGGGTAGCATTTGGTAAAATTATGTTTTTTTTACCGTACTTGTTCCCACCCGAACTATTAGGGGCTTCGGTAAGTCCCATGAGTGAGTGGATTGCGCCTCAATCCCATCCTGAGAATTAGAAGGTGGTACTTACTATTAACAGTTATTCTGGGATGGCAGAAGGAGCAATCCACCCCTCCCAGAAAAAAGGATTTTAATCTGGATATTCACAAGGTTTATGTAAGTCAGTCAGGTCAAGGTATTATAACTAAAGGGGATAAGATGGGACAGACTCAGTGGTCACAGCTGAAAGAACTCAAGGCTACTTCCCCACTGGTTGGTGCATGAGAAATAACCCATGATTGAGTGGGTTGCTTCTCCTGCCATTTCAGAATGGCCATTCACTGTAAGTACCATCCTTTCATTTACCACACTCTAATTTAACTGATGAACAAAACTGAACCCCAAATGCAGCTTACTTGACTTAAAATGGTTCCTACTGAGTGCTGTGCAATAAAATGAAAGCAAAGGGGATTGAAAGGGTTCACCAGATCCAGTTCAGCAAGAATTCCTGCAGTGTATGGCATCTTTATATCATTACGCTTGGATACATTCAGGAGTAGCTGTGTTGGCCATGCAGCAAAATACAATATACAAAATGCAAAAAACAATGATATGTTTTTGGAGACAACTAAAAAACACAAAATACATCATGCAAGCTGTTGAAGCTCCACTCGCTTCTCCAGGCAAAAGATGTTTTTAAAATCATCATTTATTGCTTGATTTGAGGATTTTGACTTTGTTGTATTGTACTGGGAAGGTTTTTTTCCCCCCTTCTGTTCTTTGCATATTTGTTTGTTTATATAGTCTGATGACCTGCGATAAAAATTGTAATACATAGCAGCTATTAATAGGCAGGCAATTAAACATAAACTTACATACTTCCAATAATGTTCTGCAACAATCTGTTCTGATTTTTGTTTCAATGAGTGAATAAATTCCAGGCAAGATTGGTTATACTAAATTGAGATTTACAAAAACTATTTTGTTTCATGAAAAAAATGCTTCACATTTGTTTTTCTGGTCAACATAGTACATTCCTAACAGCACCTCCCTATGAATGTTATTGGATCATAGTACCAGTTTCTGTTTTAAATATTTATATAGCTGGCATAAAGGCAACCCAAACTGGCCAGAATAGTCGAGGTCTCTCTGAGCCAATGCTAGACCAACTAAAACTTGTGTTGAATTTGAAACCTTACCAGCCTATGGATGCTGGAAATTACATAATACTATACCTGTCCTGACCTTTTTACTGGCATTGTAGTTGTCTGCCTAGCTTGGAGAATGTTTGGATCTGGCGTACCTTACATCCTCTCTCATTCCCTCCCCCCTGTTCTCCACACCATTTTTTTCTCTTCTGCTGGCAGATCTTAGCTAGCAGAGCAGGTCTGCTGACAGACTTCTCTGCTGGCATAAAGGCATTTCTGCAGGCTGAAGATGATTGTCCCTAACTACCTATACCCTGTATATTAGGATTGTACAATGCACATACAATTGATAGTTTTCATATGGTTTATACTTGTTTTATAACCTAAATCTGTACAAAATTAATGGGAAATTAAATCTCAGTGAAATTATTGATGGTTAAACTAAAGTCCATTTTGTTAGATGTGGGTGAACTTTTTCAAACAGTTTGCATTCCTTTGCAAGTTCTCTTCAAAATCAGAACCTGACTCTGCAGCTCTAAACAGAAATTTCATAAAAGAAATTATCAGAGTTTATCTGGCCAAAAAGAAAGAAAAGAAAGAGGAAGTGAATTTTTGTGTCATGTTTGGGTGACTTAATGTGACCTGTTTTATCTCTTTTCAGCATGTCCGTCTCTTGTCTCGCAAGCAGTTCCAGCTGAGAGCACTTATGCAGAAAGCAAGAAAAACTGCAGGACTCAGTGATCTCTACTGACCACCAAATGCAGTAGTGGTATACATAGAGTGGTCATATTCTTGTTCCTTTTTTCTTTTAATCAGTATGTGACCAGAATAACTTATTTCATCATTCAACTGTAAGATATTTTGAATGGATAATATATTTTCTTTTCTTCTGTTTGGGGGAGGGGGTAAAGATTAGCTTTTATTAATGCACTTTCTATTCTCTGTAAACTTTTTGCATTTGTGGGCTGACAGCTGAACGAAATTTGTTGCATAACACCTTTTTCTTGTGCTATAGACATTTGTGCAGTAAATAGCATTCCTGTGCTTTAATATAATACTTATACGATACAGCTGAAAATTTCATCTGTGTACTTCTAAGATTAATTTGTAATAAAAGCATAGAAATGTGTAGGAGTTTGGGATAAAATGTGTCTTTTATTCAGAAACTTGTTTTATAACCTAAATCTATACATACATCCCCACCTTATTAACTGGGATTTAATCCCAAACAAATCAGACTAAAATTGTAGTCTTCGGCCCAATGCTCATGGTGATGACTTAATAATTTTAATAGATCATTCTTCCCTTCCACCATAGATTATTTTGGCCAACAGTTAAGTCACCTTTGGACACGTTGTCTCTGGGACCTTTCTAACAATACATTATTAATTGAAATCACAGATACAAAATGTGGTAACATTGTTAACTGCTTTCAAGTTGACCTCTACTTATGGCAACCCTATGAATCAGACATCTTTATGATACCCTGTCCTCAACAGCACTGTTCAGTTCTTGCAGACTCATGGCCTTGGCTTCCTTGATTGAGTCTGTCCATCTGTATCACTGCCTTCTTCTTTTCCTGCTGCCCCCTACCTTTTGTTGTTGTTGTGTGCCTTCGTCATTTCTGACATGGCAACCCTAAGGCAGAACTGTCATGGGTTTCCTTGGCTAGATTTTTTGGGAGGTGGTTTGTCTTTGCCTTCCTCCAAGACTGAGAGAGTATGATTTGCTCATAGTCACTCAGTGTGTTTCCATGGCGACTCGGGCATTCGAACCCTGATCTCCAGAGTTATAGTCCAGTGCTCAAACCACCTACATCATGCTGGTTCTGCCCCTATTTTACTTAGCATTAATAGCTTTTCTAGTGAGTCACACATTCTCGTGATATGATCAAAGTATGACAACCTCAGTTTAGTGTGGTAATAGCCACTATTTTGAATGTCATTAAAATAAGCAGGATTGAACAAACTAATGGAGGGAGCATAAAGGTACTTACATATATTAGTCATGATAGCTACAGGAAACCTGCTGGTTCAGAGGCATATTGTCCCTTTAATATAAATTGGTGGAAGGCAATAGTGGCGCAGGGACTTTGGGCTTCCTCAGAGACCAGAAAGACCAAAAGTAGAAGAACTTTTCATCTGAACAGTGAGAGTTGCTTTTATATTCTGTTTTGAACCCCATGCTCACTTTCATCCTTCAGGTCAGTTGAAATAAACATTGAGGCAGAGCCCAACCAAATTTGGAGTGGAAATAATGAACCAGCAGTTCTGTGTTTCAACATCCTAGGTTTCCTTGACTCCATCATCTTCAGAAGGTTGGACAACCCTGATTTAGAGTGCATCTCAAAAAATGTCCTTACCTAAGAATCAAAGAGGTTACATATCTTTAGTGATCCATTTCTGTAATGGCCGTTACTAAACATGAATGGAAATTTAAGCATATAGAGTGGAGTTTTCCAGAAGTCTTCATCAGACTACATGACACAAAGCAGCAGATGGGCAAAAAAAGTTTTTAAAATTAGTGCAAATGTGACAAGGGGACTCTATTTTAATCACAGTATCAAGGTGGACCTTGCAGACTGAATTCATCACTGCTAGGTGCTGAAGGTGTCAGATTACACCTAGGCTTCTGCAACACAGAAGCAATGGCTAGTCTTTATTTCTAAAAACAGACTGGATCAATGTGCCTGGCTGTCTCATTTTTTGCAAAAGTCACTCTTGCTAGAGTACATAAACCAGATTTGTTGGTTTAAAAGCAATACTGTGTATTCTTGGAGGAAAGGTATTTTTGAAGACAGAGAAGACTGATTAAAAGCAGGGTTAAAGTAGCTGCATATTTTAAATTTGAGACCTGCTTACTAAAATAGTTTAGTTAGCAGGAAAGATTCTAGTCCAGATGAGAGGCTGCTTCATCCTGCTTACTATTTTAATTTAATTTTCCACTACAAATTATTTTGTTTCCCTCCAACTATGACTGGTTCACCACAAGACCTATAGTTCTGTGTATTTCAGCATCTTCCATTTAGCAGTCTTGAGAAATATGTTGCTGCTAGGCTTGTCACTTAAGGAGCCAGCATGGTGTAGTAATTTTAATGTTGGACTATGGTTCTGGAGACCAGGGTTCAGATCAGCCATGGAAACTCCCTGGGGGACTTTGGTCAAGTCAAACTCGGCCTCAGAGGAAAGGAATGACTTTGCTTACTTCCTGGTGTTAAAAGGTGGGGCATCATTAGAGTGTGGGGAGCAAAAAATAAAATTGTTTTGGGAGAGTAGGTGCAATGGAGAGGTCTTCTGGTAGGCTAATGTACCCACCTATCCTTCCACAGTTGCTCACCCCTGCTGTAGATGTTGCTAAGCTGCAACTCATTGTTCTTCACAACTGGCAGCGGTGCTGATTAGTGCTCATGATGAGTTATATAATTCAACAGTTTAAAACCCACAATTTACTCATTGCTTCCATAGATAAGAGTTTTACAACAATTTTATCTTAAACAAATTAATAACAGACAGAACAGTATGATGGGATGGTCAGATTAACATTTGATGCTTATATTAATATTTGGCACTTATATGTTTCAGAGGAGTGTTTAACAGATTAAAAAACGTAGCCTCAGTACTGTGCAGCAGTCAGTTTAGGAAGAGTTAGCTGAAGAGATCAGTCTACCAGGAGCCTGAAGTACATAATGGTTGAAAGCAATTGAATATGAGGCAGGACATTCCAAAAGGTAAAGGTGATCTGCCAGGTAGCCCAGCTTCAGGTTCTGGGTTCCTTCATAACATGATGGCACATACAATTCTTCCAGTGTACCTCTGACTTCATGCAGCTCAGCTGCTGCTAGGGTGCCCCCATGCAGATTAGTAACCTTGGGGGAAGAAAGGGTGGTGGTGCCTGGCTGCATTTCTGCAGCTGGGAGTACAATCCCAGGATAACATTTTAATTCATTTCTTAGCTACAAAAACATGACAGAAGCTGACTGGACACCCTCCCCCAGCCATTTATTGGCTGTGGTTCCACACTCCCAGCAGTGATCATAGCAGTTGTGCACATGGAGGTTGTTGTTAAGATAAGGAGGCACTGAACACTCCTTGCACAATTGAATAACACATGCACAAGCATGGCAGCCATTTAGGGCTGCCAGTTTTTGCAAACAGGATTCCAGCATTTACGTCAACAGTAAGACCTTGAACTTATCCTGGTAACTACTAGGTAGCCAATTTTATTCCTTTCAGGTAATGTTGATAAAGAAGTTTCTAATACAAAAAATATTCTTAAGCAGCACGTCATTAAAGTTGGTGTTGAAACATAGGACATATGCCAAACCACAAAGACAAAACAGAAGTAGCAGTTAATTCTTTATTTCATTGGTTGGGCTGGTACTACAGTTGGACAATTGCATCAGTTGTAATTGTTGCATACAGAGGATGTTATTTTTTCTTTACATTTAAGACAACTATTCAGTAGAGTGCACAAGGGTCTCTGGAAGAGTATGCACAAAGATTTGATAAGCTGCAGTGTTGGGGAAAATACATTTGGGGCTGTTCAGTAGTACAGAATCAAGCTACCTTTTAGCAGAGAATATTGGTCTGTATTTCCCAATCCTTTTTGATCACAAGATAGTCTTTGGTTTTTCCCCCTAGAGTTTTTGGAAGACCGATTGAACAGTAACATTAACTTTAGATAAGGAAAAGCCAGGAGGTTTTTATTCAGCTGTCTTGGTTCAGTGCATGTTGGAGTTACTCTATACCATATAGTAAGGTGTATAATCCAGTTCTGGCCACAGCTCAAGCCTATGTTACACAGGAGCTGCAAGTTTCCTATTAAATAGAAAACTGTGTATGTGTAGTTTTAACTCTGCATATGTTTGTAGCTCAGACACAGCATAAAGGATTTGACCTATTCGAAAAGTGCAACAAAACTAAGACCCATTCAATACTAGTAAGTGGTGACATGACAGGACACCAGGATTAAAACTGAAGCTCCTTCTGGATTCCCCAGAGTGTATCTGCACTCTTCTTCAATTTATCTTCCTCCTCGCTCTTCAGAGTCATTTTCACAACATCTGTAATTCCTGAGTAGCCCAGGACACAAGGAACACTTAGGAAGACATCATCATGAACTCCATGCATGCCCTGAGAAAAAGAACATTGAAAAGAATGGAGTCAGTAAAATTAGCTGATGGCATTCTATATTGCAGTTGTGAATTCCTAAGTTATGGATCAATAACTGCTCCATATTCGGAAAAACTGTAGTCTTGGTGCAAGGTTACATACATGTTGTCTCTAGCCCAGGGAGTCATACTGAGCTAATGAGGTTTGTTTAGCTGCCATTTAGGCTGCAAGGAAGATAATGTTTCTAACCTCCTTACATCAGTGAGAATCAGAAGCAGGATTCCTGACACAATTCCTTGTCCCATTCTCATTCGCTGGGTAGAGAATAGCAATAGCAGCTTCATTTATATTCCACTTCTAAGTTGGGTAGCAAATATGTGTATAATGTGTGCTGACAAGGAGTCATAAGACATAGATAACATAATGGCAAATTTTATCGATTTAAATATCTGTCACACCAAAAGGACATTCTATGGATCGCACATCAGGGCAATCCAGTTATATGTGCGTTACTCCATTGTGCCTCAGTGAAATAGAAACTGCTCCTAGATTAGACAACAAATAATTTGCAGCAGCCAAGAAGTGCAGCAAACTCTCTCTTAGGAGGAAGGCAGCAACTCTAGAGTGCAATAGGGGAAATGTTGCATTTTGGGGAAGCATCACAACAAATCAGTGAGCACTAAAAGTAGTAACACCAAGTTACAAAATTTTGTTTTCAAATAATCCAAAACACAGGTACATTATTTCTTTGCTTCAAAAAAAAAAAGAAGCGTGAAATAGTGTCAGGGGAAAGAGAGGAGTCAACAGTGCAGCTGAAAAGAACTTTGGATTCTGGTCTTGGTAGCTGACACCTGTAAGTGGATTGCTCCTCCAGTCATCCAACAAGGAATATTCACAGTCAATATCAATATTTCATTTTATTTTGTTTAAAAGACTAACTGCTATTGAATGAACCAATTTGTGTTCTGGGGGAGAGGAACCAGTGGGGTTGGAGCAACTATGAATAACTCTTGTGAACTGGCCAACACTCCAACTTCAGAACATAATGCCTTACCTTTACCATTGTAGAAACTGGATGTACTCTTCGTAAATTCTTCATGATGGTTTCAGCTAGATCAGCCACAGAGAGACCAATTGCCCAAGATGTATATCCTTTCAGCTTGATAACCTCATAAGCACTGCATAGATAATATTGTTTTTAAAAAATGTCAGGAAAGGTGATGCCCAGATTTTTCAGAAATCATATCTGCTAAGAAACCATCCCAGCTGTTCCATGTTTGTGTCTCTTTATGTTCTGTAATTCATGAGTGGGGAAACCAGATTAAGGAGATTTTTTTTTCCTAAGGCAAAGGCCCGTTCCACCTTGCTTTAGGAAGAAGTGGCATGATCTTTACTTTCTCCCAGTTTGAGACATCTCTTGGCATTTGTTCTGCTCAGAACATGGGTTTTAGGGTCTTTTCATCCTTTAAAGCAGGGCTGAAACACAAACACCCAGATGAGTTAAAAATGTTACCTGTCCACCACTTGCTTGTGGACCTCTTTCCAGTTCTCCTTGTCACTGTCAGTCCCCATGTCAGGATGTAAGCCTTTCAGAGAGACACCAGCAACATTCACACCACTCCAGACAGGCACTAAATAAAATTACACAAGATTTCCAGTGCAAGTTAGGAAATTATCCTGCCCTTCAGAACACAGATTCCATATATTCACATTGAACCAAGATTTGCAAACACCCACAAGAACCACATGCCAGGAGAGACAAATTTAAGTAATACGGTTTAACAGTTACCAAGACAATGACGATACACACTTGACACTCCAATATCAGATTATCTCTGGCTACCAGTTGCTGGGGAATTTTCACTCCAGATTCCCCTGGGTGACTACTGTGGGATGAGAATGCTGGGTAAGACTGATCTAATGCAACAAGTCTCCTACATAAGTGAGAGGATAATTGTGTGTAACCAGAGCAGGAATTAGATATTCTAATATTCTGAAGAGCAGCAGTCCCATAATGCTGTTAGTCATTTAGCACCCCAGGTTCATTCTCCCTCTACCACATGCCTTTTCCAAAAAAATAGAGAGAGGCATAAGCTGCCTATACTAGGTTTCTCTCAAAAGCTCTTTCACATCATTGCATTTTGTGCCTATCAGTTCATATCAGCTACACTGAAAAAGACCTGAGTTTGCACATTAAATCCTAAATATAGGATGACAGAGGGCCAAGACAGACATATTTTTTAAACAGTGCTTTAGGGCATCTACATTCACAAATGAGAGGATTTATTATGAACTCCTCTGTTAAGAGTAAAGGGTAGAATTCAGCTCGATAGGGTTTGGCCTACTTAGATTACAGGGCTGACCTTTTCTGAACAGATCTACCCCAGTCAAATATAGATCATCTAGTGTTACCTTCATGCAGCAGGAAAGGCTAAGCTGACTTTTATATTGACAGAGCAGCACAGAAAACTTTCTCCTGGTTTGCCCAGGAATATTGACATGATCAGGAACTAAATCTGGCCAAAGGAGATGTCCCACCTCCCTTCCTTCTACCAGGTAGCCGAGTAGCTTGGCATGTCCAATGCAAACATGACATTTATTTCCAAAATGCCCCTCTCTACCTCCCAAGAAGGCTGTGAGCAATTAGAGTTGTAACCTAACACATCTACAGAGTGCTAGGATGTTGGTGACAGTTCCTTAGCCCATAACTAATTTATTTTCACCATCTGACAGAAAAAAGGTTTTCCACAAATTATGCAGTCGAGTTTCCCGCATTTGGGGAAATCGCAGGG